>OY986966.1:19548958-19704710 GCA_963920575.1 Narthecium ossifragum
GGCCATACGATCCAAGGTATGTTTTTTTTCTTCCTTTCTTTCTGTTTTTTGTACTCTTTTTTATCCTTCCCATCTCTAATCCAAGACCTCGCTAGGAGAGGAACTGCTCGCTGAACCCGCCATCGACCTCCGCTGTCGACCAAGCGATTTGAAGGTAAAACTTCATCTTTATAAGATCGTTTTTCTTTTTCTTTTTTTGAGTGAGTTTGGAGGTTTTGAATGGAGATCTGGTAAGGTTGCAGCGGTTTGAAGTTTAGATGTGGCTAGATTGTGGAGGGCACCTTCCCTCTTCTCTTCTCCTACCTGCAAACATGCAGTAGGGGGCTCTTGCAACTGGTATCAAGAGTAATTTTCCAATATAAATAAGATTAGTGGCTTCACTGATTTAATCTTCTTTCTTTTCTGTTTCCTGCCATTGAGTATCCTAATCCAGCTCCTCCTAACCCAAGTCTGTAAATTTCATCTCTTTTAGTTGGTTCAAGTGTTGCCACGATCAATCTATTCGGGAAGACGATCCCGTAGCAGTTTTCTATGAGGAGGAAGGAGCCAGAGAGATTAATATTAAGGTAAAATTCTGCCGATATCCTCTCTTTCATAAGCTATCTCTATTTTCGACAAATTTCTTCATTTTTTTATTGTGTTTTATTTATGGATCTAAGGATGACTGATGAAACTTTGTTGCCTATATTTGAGAGTCATGTTTGCTGCTTTAGTACCTTTTATAACTGTCCTCTGTTTCCAATGTTAGAGATCTATCGTTTAACATAACAATTATAACTATTTTGGACAGCTTAACAATAATTTCTCTAATAGTACGCTTTTATAGCTGCATTATAATTGGAGATTGCAAAATTAAATTAAATTATCTCTGGAAAATTTAGCAAATTATCAAGAAACAGATTTAAAAGTAAGCAAATTATTTGACTGTTCTACTGCTTATTTTCAAACAGATGTTAGAGATCTATTGTTTAACATAACAATTATAACTATTTTGGACAGCTTAACAATAATTTCTCTAATAGTACGCTTTTATAGCTGCATTGTAATTGGAGATTGCAAAATTAAATTATCTGTGGAAAATTTAGCAAATTATCAAGAAACAGATTTAAAAGTAAGCAAATTATTTGACTGTTCTACTGCTTATTTTCAAACAGTTTAGCTAGGTGAATTGAGGTTTTGCTATACAAGGTTTTGCTTATTTTCAAACAGTTTAGCACATATCATGGGAGCCTTATTCTTTTACTCTTGCCGTGTCAATTTAAATTAGAGCCTTGGTCATTTTTCCACCTTTTTCTGTACAAATGCCAGTGACTCCCCTGTTCTCAAATTCTATCATTGTTTGTACTCCTTTTGAACCTAGATTAGGAATGAAACTTTTGTGCTGGTGGGAAAAGTTACCCGAGGTTATAAAAATAGCAAATGGTTAGAGTTTTGAGAACTCGAATTTGCATAATGATCTTTTTTTCTTACAATCTTGAGAAGTTCAGTTTGCATCATGACCCTTTGGAACACAAAACCTACAGCTTTTGAAGTTGATTGTTTATATTTGCTTAATTTGTGGATTTGAAGAGGGAAGACTGGGGATTTTAGAACTTTTCCTTTCGTCGGGTATTCATCTTTGTTTCATATTGAGTAAAAATATCAGCAAGTACTCTATGAAGCTAGCTAAGCATATGCATGTTCCAACTCCCACAATTTGAATATCCTGCAAGATTAAAGTCATTTTGGTGATTATTAGGGTTAATATTTGGATTAGTTGAGCTTCTAAACTTGGCTTGCATACTCATAAATCCTTATTAAGTGCGTATAAGGTAGATTTCTGTCATGGTGACTTTAAATTCTCTTTTGGTCATTTAAGATATTAAATTTATTTGGATTAGTTGCTTATAATAGCCAAAATTTTGTACAATCTAAAGATAGTTTAGTTTGTATCATGACCTTTTATAAAAAGGACCATTTTTTGTTCAATGAGCAAACCAATCATTTTCCTTTAGGTACATCATCACTATTAGTATCTGACCCCTTCGACAGTAATAATAGCAAATTCTGCAAATTCATACAAGCTGCAAGGAATGGGTCCAATAGCTTTGTTTATTAGCTGGTTGCACTATCTAGATGGTGGGAATTGTAAACCTATATCCACCCTGTTTTTTTTTCTGGTATGTCGACTGGATGAGTTTTTATGGGTGGATTTAATCCAAAGTTTAGAAAAGGCTAAACCTCAAGTATGGTCTACACCATCTACACTAGCAGTTGCTTTTGTCTTATGTTTGTAATAATTTGTCATGTTTGCAACTATTCTGATAAAAGAGCACGGCTGGTAGAGATTCAAGATTAATTGCACTGTAAAATTTGCCATTGTTATGGTGTTTAATCTGTTAATTTTATATGAAACATCTGCAAAACTATTAGACATTGCACCATGAAGCACATTCTCTTCCTGCAACAATTGTTCGTATTGTTGAGTCAGTACACATTATTCATTTTTATTATAAGATCAAGGTTTGGATTTTCCTACTTTATTGTCTTCCTTTTCTACCATGTTTCTTAACGATCATAGGTGTCAATCTCAAGTTCCAGAAGTTTGTCTTCTGTTATTTCAGAGATCTGATTTCTAAATACTTGAAAGAAAGTAATTGACCATACATTTAGTCTCATTACTTCTTATAGTATCACTTATTACTTCAAGCCTTCATGCGTCAAGGTTGTGCTGCATATTGTACCTGATTTTGTGTGAAAAAGGGCTAAACTTATGACAATTATACTTCGGAGAAGGTCTGTGCATATTGTACAACATGGTGTTTTTACCTTCCTTCCCCGTGTTTCAAAGATACATATAGTTGCTCCTTTGAATGCTAATATTTATCCATCTATTATGTGCGCTAGCGTTACATGGAATGGGAAGCTGATTTTCCAACTCTCTGGCTTTCCAGCAGCTACGAAGAACTGATAATTGTTGCTAATTACATGAAAGTCCTCATTAATGACAATAAATGCAGATGAAAATGTATATGTTGTTGTAGCTGTCTGGTAATGTTCAGTGGTTATGGACCACATCTTTTTGTGAACCAATATTTTTGCTCTTGCTGTTGGGCCAAATCTTTTGCTTTGACCTACTGCTTTTGGGCTAGAAATTGAAAACAGAAAGTAATCTGCTTACTGCTATATGATTAAAGTAATAGTGACATGCTTACTACTGTATGATTATAGCTGACAAACTCATGAGAAAAATTCTCTTCTTAATCTGTTCATTTTAGTTATCTTTTTTAAAGCTTAGCATAATGCATGGATAACAGATGATAATTGCTACTTTTATTTATTTCTCTTCTTCTCTAAGTACAAACCAAGGGATTCTAGCTGACATCTATGAAACTTGAACAGTTTAGTTTTTTCCCTACTTCAATTTTCAGCTGAAACCCCTATTCTGTCTCACCATTGGTTCAACTAGAATGTGATTTGCTAATTCTCCTCAAAATGGTGATTTAAAAGTTCAACTGGAATGTAGCTTCACCAATAGGTGATGATGCCTTCAACACCATCTTCTAGGTGGTAATCATGTGAGCTGCAAGAGCATGTTTCCATTGCTTCGTATTGCTATGGCCACTATGTTAATAATACATAATGTATAGAAATCGAAGTCATGGCTTTTGCTATGGTTATAAATGGTTATAATTGGAAAACAGATATCATTGTGGCTATCATGTTTCCATTGCTTCGTTTCTCTCGATTGATACAAGAGCCATGGAGAAGTGATTGTATTAAGTGAAATCAGAATCTCTTTATTTTTTATTTTCTTTGAAGTTGTGGTTTGTGGGGACCGTGGTAATTTTGGAACTGTTTGTGTGGATTGTGGAGCACTGTTTGCCACGGGGATAATGTTAGCCCATTTTATAGTGATTAAATTTCTGTATTTAAAAAATGTTGTAGAATTATCTCAATCGTGATAAGTAGCTTGATGAATGTAATAGTTTTTTAATGGTGATTTCTCCATCGTGATAAAGTAGCTTGATGAATGTAATTGGATGTAATAGTTTTTTATTTGTCTTCTTCATGATAGCTATATGAATTGATGCAGTTATGGTTTGTGGGGACAAGGTTTGCCCCTGGGACAATGTTCACCCCTTTTATAGCTTTAATTTTTATATTTCAGGAATTTTGTATAACTGTCTCATTTAGCCCTCGGTACAGGGGAGGTTTTGTCAAAAATTTTTGAAAGAAACTCTAATCATCCGTGTCGTAGGCACGGATATTCACTAGTATATATATATAATATGTGAGCCCCTCGTGCCACATGGCATGGATAATTACCAGCCCCATACTCCTCTCTATCTCTTCTAACCACCCGCTTGCTACCACCCTTAACTGTTCCCTTCCACGTGACTTCATTTCGATCACTTGATATATTCGAGTTTAATTTGGATTGGGCATTCTATCCGTCTGATATAATAGGTGGCCCCCATTGCCACATGACAAGGGTAGCCACTATCCCCCACTACTCCTCTCTGTCTCTCCTAATCACCCGATAACTATCACCCCATATTACTTCCTTTCACGTGGACGGCTTCATCTCGATCGCATGATATATCCGGGCATAAGGATGGTTGCTATCGTATTAGATGACATAATTATGAAAAAAACAATTAGATTTGTTAAGTTAATATACGTGTCTGGTTCATTATGAAAACTTGTCAACCCTTTGGCCTATACATGTGTTTGTGTCACTCTCCTTGGATATGTAAGTATGTTGGTTGATGTCAGATTAGATGACATAAATCCGAAAAAAATTAAATTTTTTGAGTCAATAAGCGTGTATGCTTCATTCAGCTCATTAATTCTAGTATAAAATTTCAAGATAGTGGTTAACACTTTCATATAATCATATTACCAAAGGAGACAAACGATTAAGACTTTGAAAGGCACAATTTCAACAATAGAAAATAGCTCTAATTTAATAAATCAACCTTATAAGGAGCAAAAACGGTTACAATCGTTTACCTCCTATTAGTTTATTTACATGTATATTTTCCTAAGTTAACTTTGTATATTTTTATCATCTTCCCTATGTTAGTTTTAAATATACATCCTTATATAATCATAAACCAGGAGATTAGTTTTAAATATACATACTTATCTACCTTATAAGATCCAAGGCAGTTACTTTTATGACTCATCATCTGAGTCATAAACTTATACACACATGGCATACACGTGACATACACGTGATATAAAATTATAATTAAATAAACAAAAAAAAGAATAGTGGTTGATGTGGCGTAAATTATAATAGAGATAGTGGGGGCGGGCAGTTAGCCGTGCCAGGTGGCACGGGCCCACCACCTAGTTAAAACGTATATTAGAAAGATAGCCATGCGGAGACCAAATGATCCTCAATCCTATACGGCATTGGTTGCAACTACCCCTCCTAAATCGAAAATGCATGTCCAACTACTCAGATCTATGACCAGATTAACTGACAAGGGTAACCACCATCCCCCACTACTCATCTCCGTCCCTCCAAACTACATGATAACCACCATCATCCATTATTTTTTTCTATGTGATTTCATCTCGATCGCTTGATATATCCGATCATAACTTGGATCGGACATTCTTAACCGTATGATAGAATGTAGTGTATCTTATATAATAATAGTTGTGGGGGACATAAAGCATTGCAGCTGTTTCATATCCCAAAATTACAGTTTCAGCAAGGATTAGACTCCTGCCTAACTTAGACAACTATAGATTGATGATGATCTTATTATACATTACTAGGTAATGCAAGGTGGTTGTAATGTTCTTCTCCGATATGATTCAACATCCTGTGCTGATGGCTACTGATAATTGAACGCCGACCATGAAAAACTCGTCGATCCGGACAAATATCAGCTGCCAAAAAGCCATCGAAATGCCGTAGAAATCAATTGACGCCTTACTTTACACATCTCAAAAAGTAGTTCTGGATTGATCAAGCTCTCGTCTTAAATAATTCATCTAATAGGTCACCTTCTTCTCTTTTTGTGGCTTTAATAAACTTTAAATACAAGTTCTCTAGGGTTGATGACACCCCTAGCCTATAGTTTATACTTAAAGCCAACGATACCTGGATCATTCTTGAAGTCAGATAAGATATAGATGTCTCTAATTCTCTAAACTAATCCTAAATAATTCCATAAGGAATTGACTATATCCATGCATGTGTAGCACAAAGTATGAGTTGAAATGTCACAATCTCTCTTTCAGGAGTGCTGTTCTCTTTGAACAAGTCCTACTAATAGACCTAAATCTCTCGTAATTTTCTTCCTCGATGTCATCCTTGGATGCCAGGAAATTAAGCCAAGAAAAAATAAAAAAATACTCATCTGGAGATCTCATCAGATACGTTCCAGAGAAGATGACAAACAAAAGCTCACTGTATCTTGTCCTTCAACTAGTAAAAATCAATCAGCCCTGCCAGAGTTGAATGCAGACATGGGGACCAAGACAGCTCAGGACATTACTCATCTGAAGAACTTATAGCCACCTGCCAACATGATAAAGAAATGATTCAGGACAAGACATTAATAAGCAGGAGTACAGAGATAGGTGGATAACAGCATGTGGGCTGTCCTTGGTTATGATGTACATCTTACTTTATTATTGGCCCTTATCAGGATAGGGAGACACTTGACAGCATAGATGAAATGAACTCGTTAACATCATGTTGGATTATCTAACATTGCGGTGCCTATGTGTTTGGTTCGGTCGTGTGACATAATTTTGTTTATATGTGTCAGAGTGTAGTAAGCTTTGACAAAATGGCAAGCATGACTTTGCATGTCTGATTAGATTATAGCAAATGAGACAAACACAATGTGTGGGGGGGCTTTGATGAGGGAACAAACTAGCTAGCTAATGGTGTGATTCATGCTATTAATTGGTGGCATTGACTGTTTTCACAGATGAGCTTCTCTAAATTATCATTTAACGATGACTCCAGCCCACTTCCTGCTGGGCCTCGAAGTAACTTCTCAGAGTAATGGACTAGCTAGCTCAATGGGCCTGAGTATCATCGATAAATTGCCCTGATCTAAGTTTGAAGCCCCCTTTCAATTGGTCTCGGAAGCTCCAATTTCAAGATACGAATGATGCCGAGTGGCAACCTCAGATTATGAGAGGAGAAGCTATATATATTCTAGCTAGAAACAAAAAAAAGAAAAAAGAGGCACGTGCACAACACATGTATGCTCTCATTGAGACTTTTGGATGGCTTTCTACAACAATCTGACGGGAGCAGAAATGTGTCATGCACATGTATGTATACAAATTGACTATACTTTTAGCCAATTGAAGAAGCATATCTATACACATATATAATTTGTTGAAAGAGGCATGACAAATGTACATCATGCCACACGGCCACGGGGTTGTGCATCCTGACGTGGCGCTGAGGTGTGGTGCAAGTCAAGCAGCCGCTGGGCGCTGGCAACATCAGGTGGGCAAGCTACACACACCCATGTGAAGTGTACATCCCACCATTTTCTCTTCCTGATCAGAAAACACATCTATCTGATCAGCAGCACACCAATCCTCCTCTCTTTTACACCTATCTTTGTCTCTATACTTTCTAAACTATATATGTATATATGTATATATTCGTGGCATATTAATATAGAAGAAGCCAGCCTGGTAGCTTCCTATTTGTCCACATTTCTCATCTTCTTCTTCCCTATTTAGTCTGTGAGATTGGAACAAAGACTGAGAAAGGAAGTAGCAGAGCTTCTCTCAAACCAAGGAAACCAAAACCATGGCTCCTTCTGCTCCCTCTGCTGCTGCTGTTACTCTACCTGATGAAGAGCTTGAGACCCTCAACAGGGCTTTCTCAGGTTCCATATATGGTCACATATATATACTTCATTCGAAGGTAATATATGGAATTACTTATAATTAAGTAACCGGTAATTAATTGCATGCTTATGGCATAGGGAGTGGAGGGCTGGGTGTGGAGGAGAATACGCTGGTATCCATACTGGAGAAGTGGCGCCACCCGGAGCACCGCAGCGTCTTCCGTCAGAGGAGCACCGACTTGTTCAAGCCCGATGGCCACCCCCAGCATCACTACCGCTTCGAGAGGTTCGAGGAGCACCTCGTCCGCCACCTCGAGTTCGAGTTTGCCCGCTTCAGAGAAGCAATGGTGCTGTGGGCCATGCATCCATGGGAGAGGGACGCGCGGTGGTGCCACCATGCGCTGCATAAGGCCTACCCCTTCGCCGTCGTCGTGGAGATCGCCTGCACTCGGTCGCCGGAGGAGCTGCTGGGGGCGAGGAGGGCTTACCAGACCCTTTTCCACCATTCCTTGGAGGAGGATGTTGCTGACAACATCAAGGAAAACTACTCCAGTGTGAGTATTTGAGAATTTCATCATGATCTCTCAATTATATTACACTTGTTTGAGATCAAATTAATCTGAGTTAATTATAACATGTTCTTCTCAATCAAATGATCTGCAGCTGTTGGTCGGTCTCGTCAGCGCTTACAGGTATCAGGGCTCTCGGGTGGACGAAGACACAGCGAAATCAGAGGCCAAGGCTCTCTGCAATGCTATCAAGAACGGAGGAGGCGAAAAGAAGCCGGTGGAGAACCATGAGGTTATCCGGATACTGACCACCAGGAGCAAGCTTCATCTCCAGCTGGTATTCAAACACTACAAGGAGATGTGCGGGAAATCGATCGACGAGGTCTTTGCTGAATTCTGTGGAATTTTTGCAGTACAAGATAGCATAGCATGCCTTTAATTGGTTTGCTGTTGTTACTTTTGTTGATCTAGATCTCCAGGTCCCCAATTCTAGATGTAATTTTGTTTGACTTGATTTTTGGATGCTTTGATTAGGATGTAGCCGAGGACTTATGCTTGCGAGAAACAGTTCAATGCTTAGATTCACCACCAACTTATTTCAGCAAGGTGAGAGCGCTGAAGATCTACAATTAATTCCCAAATGCATGAATGAATCCTTCCTTAATTTTTATGAGGGTTTTTACCTGTGGTTTTCAGGTGATTAATACGGCACTCAAGGATGGAGCGGATGAGAACAGCAAAGAAGCTTTAACCCGAGTAATGGTAACCCGGGCCGACTTTGATATGAAAGAGATCAAGGAAGAATATGAGAAGCTATATGGAGCTAAGCTTGAAGATGTGATACAGAAGAAAACAAATGGTAACTACAGGGATGCATTGCTTTCCTTGGTTGCAAGGCAAGATTAAGATTAAGAATTTTATTCTCTTCATGTAAAACCTTTATCCGGTCCATTTCTTCACCTCATTTTCTGCTGCGGTGTTATAATTTGCTTGTATTCTTGGACGCTTTCTATTTTTTGTATCAGGGAGATTTTCGAATAACTCAGTGATCTTGTACCGGAGATGAGATTTTCGAATAACTCAGTTATAAAAGAGTTGTGTTCTTCTTAAAAGTTGTCTCTGTGGTTTGCAGAGGAATATTAGATTGTTTTCCAATGTTATAGAACACAATGTGATACGATGCAGTATAAACAAATGCAGGGGACGGGTTTGGCTTTAATTATACGCATTGTTCCCCTGTTAGTTACCAAGATCAACACCTAACAGGCTTTGTAAATACTCCATCGAAATTAGCTACTGATTTGATCAGATGAAAAGTATCATGCAACCCAAATAGTACTTACTAATCACAGATCAGTTACTCCCAATGCTCGACAGTGTCAGGTAATTTAGATCCTGTCCTCCAGCTCAATTTGTGAGTGAGACTTTGACAGCAAGAATCAATAACTGAAATTAGGAATGAAGTCGAGCATTTTGAATGAAGATATCAGAGTCAAGTTCAAACTGATGCATGAAGATGGGAGGAAATCGAAATGCGATTAAAACCTATAAGAAAGTTCATCATGAGCACTAAGAAGAGCTTAAAAAGAGCATAACAGAGTGCTGCTGAGACAACTGAGATGATACTACTTGAAACCACAGGAAGCTCATCCAATGTGCTTCATACCAAAAAGACACCTAGTTTAGACCCCAAGTTCTAGATTTGAGGGTTGATAGTGATTTTAAAGACAATCTTAAATTCCAACTAGAGCAAGAAGGAAGTGCTTATAGTCTCCTGAAGTCTCCTTCCCCACTGCATGATCAAGAGTGATGTTTGTTCTCTTGTAGTACATCTCCTTGATCTCCCTCAGGTCCTTCTCCGCTCGCGTGACAATCACGCGAGTGAGAGCGTCCTCATCAGTACCTGATTTGATGATTGCCGTACGGAGAAGCTGCAGTTCAACAAGATTTGAACAAGGTTATAAGTTTCTAAGATCAAGTTCAGAAGAAATAAGAGAGAAACGTTTGCAACTTTTAGGCATCAAATTCTTTTTTGATGAAACCTTACCTTCTCAAAATATTTCAGAGGCGCAATGATGCAGCGGATCGCGATTCTTAGTGCCAACACAAATTCATTAGTGGAAGCACTGGACAATCCCTGATATTACGTATGCAGATAAATTAGTCTATTAAAAACACAATCTTGAAGAACTAGAAGCACTTTTACCTTAGTGATTGAGGTGCCATAATCATCCTTGTAGCGATTAAATGTTGCGTTAAGTTGTGCCTTGCTCCTGGTACTCAAGATTCGAATGATTTCATCATGATTGAATGTCTTTTGTGTGATTGCATCATGAATAACCTTGGCTTCAGATTTCGCAAGACTCGCATTTATCTCTTCACCATCATATCTATGTGTGCTCACTAGTGCAAACAAGAGCTGTTGTACAATATGCAAGAAACACATGGATTGAGTTAGCATGAAATGCCTTCGACTCAATGAAGAACCAGTTAAACACTCTTCTTGATCTCTAAAGAAAGTACCAGACGGAAATCTCCAGCGGTATTTGAGGCAACATCTTCTTCCAAGGATTTCTTATAGCGGGCATGGTAAGCCTGCTTAATGGCTAGAAGTTCGTTGGGAGAATTGACACAGGCTATCTCGATGATAACCCGATAGTCTATGGTCTTCTTCACGGCCACATTAGCTATGATTGCTTCTCTTTCAACCGGATCAAATATCCAGCGATGCACAGCCCTCTGAATTGACATATCAAAGCGCAAGAATCGTATAGAAATGGAAAGATCAACTTCCAAGCAAGAATTATTCGTTCAACCAAGTTTAGACCTCAAATTCATCGATGCGATTTTCAAACTATGGTTGCTATGGAATTTAACCCAGGAGAATAATGGGTGTTGATAAGTACCTCAAAGTCACCAGACAGCTCTGATTCGAGCCTTTTGACGAGGTTCTCCTTATAGAGGTCTTCATAAGCTAATCTGATTTGCTTTCTCTGTGCTGCATCCCTGTGTGCTAGTATTGTAATCAGTGCCTTCTCATCGGTCCCCCATCCTTCATTTAGATCAGATATGAACATTTAATTTAGCATTTCGGAAGTCTGAAAGCCTATAATCTATTTATATGCTTAGAACATAGTTTTTTAGTTCTGTATTTAAGTTGCCTTGTAAGCAGAAATATAAGAAAGTTTTGCATCTCATTGATAGGCTTTGATGGGCTTATCAGAACAAAGTTTCTCCTCGACAGTATCATAGCATTGGCATGAGGGTACAAGGATGAGAAAAGAATCAGCAATAAACATGGAAACTTGGATGCTGCTGTTAAAGATAAATAAAACAGAGGACTACTATCCTGGTAGGAAGGTTATGAATGTATGATAGTGAAATCCTTGTACTCCTTTTATCGATAATTTTAGTTCGAAATTATCTCGTAGGTTGCTTCATAGAAATTGTGTTCGGCTCAATTCTCATAAATTCTTGTGGTCTCAGTTAACTAGTCAAGTAAATTTTCATCAGCAGCATGTTCATTGTGGAGTTCTCACAACTATTCGACAAAATGTGGAAGATACAAAACATAGCGAACGACAATGATCTTGAAAATGTTTGTTGTAGGATAATTTCTAATAATGTAATATTCGCAAAATAACAACAGTTTTACTCAAATGAATAGCTATAAATTAAAATAACGGTCAAGCCTGTGAAGCATTACCAAAATGAATTTTGTTCTACGGTTTTCATTATCGACAACTATAACACATGAGAGCCCTTCTTGTTGTTTTTCCCCTTTCATAAATCTCGAAACAAAACTATGTTGCAATCCATCAAATGTAGAATTTTAAAGACAGGTCAAAGTGATCCTATGAGCTTATTTTGATGCTTAATCCTTGAAGGAAAACATATCAAAATTTAATCTAGAGAAGATAAAAACAAGAACCACTGATTCATGTCTGCCAGCTTAATTCCCATGCATATATGGTTAACATGAATGCCACCATTTTTGCATGTAAAAAGTCCTCATCTCTCATCCATCACATAACAGGCAAAATGATACAAGACTATATCTAAAGCAGCTAAGAAAGAAGAGTTCAAAGCACATGTAAAGAGAGAGAGAGAAGGTCAAGAACCTTGGCAGGCCTTCCTGAGCTGCTCGGCGTCTTCGACCGGCGATGGCACCGGGTGAGGGACCTTGAGCGTTGCCATTTCTCTCTATGTTTCTTCCTAAAAGAAAGGGGAAGGAGTTTAGAGGGTGTGGGAAGCCCCATATGTTCTTCATATAGACAACATGAAATGGTGGCTAATGCTAGCCGTTGTGTTACTTGAATTTGAAACGGAAAACCTCCAAAGTAACGAGGTTCTTAGGAATCCTCATGCACTGGGCCGTGAAAATGGAAACCTCCTGGCATGTAACGCACGGTGGTAATTACCATCCCGTTTTTGGAAAGGAAGGCCAGCCTTATAAAAGCCTCTCTAGATCTCCTCCATGGAAAGCCCGGCCCGCTGTTGAATTCCCCATAAATGGTGCCTCTTCCATGATGCATTAGGAACTAGGCATGCATTGAATATTGGTATGAGTAACCATGCATGATCAGACCTTACGTTCCGTGGTAAATTGTTTTCATTCATGGATCTTCAGTTTGGCTTCTCATTTCTTTGAATTAAAATGGCTAACATTGGTGTAAATGCAAAGCTTTTAAAGCAGAAATTAAACCATCCAGCCTCTTGGATTTTTGACGTGGTCGTCGGAGGCCCATGAATTTTGTAATTCTTTGAAGTATAGGGGTCACATTGAAATTTGGCGAAAACTAGAGGGTATTAAAACATATTTTAACCTATTTCGGATTCTTGTATTACCATACTTAAACCTATTTCTATAAATGGGGATTACACCATCATCACAATTCACAAGCAAGAGGGGGAGCGAGGACGGCATCTCAGAGCGAGAGCATGACATGGTTAGCTGCTAGCAAAGATTGGAGGACCAAAGTTGCCATTACTTCCATCAAGGATCAAGGCCAATGTGGTAATTAAATTAAGGAGAGCTATATTCTAGACAAAGATGGATTGACAAGTTGATTCAAGGGTAAAAAACACTTTACTACCTTATAATTTGGGTAATGTTTAGTTTGGACCATATATTTTAAAACCGCTCAAAATGAACCCTACATTATCAAAACCATTCGATTTACTACCAACAGCCCAACGACATTAAACCGGCACGTGCTTTGCACGTGACCACTGTTGACCTTGTTTTCACCCTGTTCAACTCTGGGGCTGGTTTACTATCCCGTTAGGTAATCTCGAGAGAACGCCTACCCGGAGTCCCTCCACCACTTCGTCGCCCGGAATCTCCATCGTCGACGACACCATCACATTTCCCAGGTTAGTTCCCCCCTATCTCCTTCATTGTCGATGACGCCAGCACATCGCCCGGATGTCACTGTCTTCGTGGTCCAGTGAATTTTAATTCTACTTTCTTGGATTTTTGTGGTCCCAGTGATGTTAACACGTTCTTAGTGTTGTTTAATTCTACTTTTCATGCTACTTTTCATGTAATTTTATTTGGGTCTATTGTTCTGTTGTTTAACACATTCTTTGTTTTATCACTAACTATAGCATGTTGTGGTCCCGGTGCTAAGATTCACATGTGTTTTATGTTGCTTAGGGTTGTTTACTTGTTAGTTGTTTATTGTGTTTCACAACATTGTGGTACTTGAATGTTTTACTTGTTTCATCACTGCCCACAACATGTAAATCCAACAATGCCAATTGTTTTCATTATTGGGTTAGTCTTCTTAATTGTTGAATGTGTGATTTACATTGTTTCGTAACATTTAAAGACAACAGTGTTTCTTTGTTTTCATTTCCTCCATGCAGGATGGATGACCTTTTCACAATTAACCTACATCATGGGGGATGTTTCTAACACACTTCTGCAAATGGAATATTCTATTTGGGGGGTCAAGTGCAATATGTGGATAATTGTGATCCTGACAGATTGGGGATATTAGAGTTTGAAGATATCCTTAAAGAGCTATCTTATCCTGGTGCTAGAAAAATATGGTACTTAAAGCAAGGGGATGATATGATGTGGGATAATTTAAGAGAACAAATGATTGATGCAGATGTGATTGCTATGGCACCACTAGGGGTAAAGGCAGGTTGTATAGATGTATATGTTGAGCACATCATAAGTGAGGCAGAAGAAATCACAATTCCTATGCTTACTGGTTATGAGGATGAAGTTGATGTGGTGGAAAGGCAGCCAGAGGTGAAAAGGGTGCCTGTGATGGAAATAAACATGAAATGGTAGAAGAGGAGGTTGTTGACATTTCAGGTGAGGATGTGGTGGAAAATGAAGGGCTTGAAAAGGCCAAAGTTGTTGCTTCTGATGAGGATATCTGTGAGAGTTATGTGTCTGAGTCCTCAGGCAATAGTTCCTATGAGCCAGAGGAAAGTGATGATGAGGATGATGATTTTCTATATGAGGCAATGACAGAGGGTAGCTTCCAGTCTACTGGAGAGGGTGGAATTGGGGAATCAGTTGGTGAGGAGATGGTTGGGGCTGAGATAGCTTATGATTTAGATTGCTTGCCATCAGATGAGCTGTATAGTATCCCTGCTGTTTCAGATGATGAACCAGCTGTCAAGTATCCAGAGTACAATCAAAGAAGAACTAAAGACAATGAAAGCCCTTTTGTCATTGGCATGACTTTTGCTACACATGAAGAGTTGAAGGATGCCATCAAAGAGTATGCCATGAAGGGTGGGCATAATCTGACATTCAGTAAGATTGAAAAGGATAGAATTACGGTTGAATGTGAAGGGGGGCAAGGAGGAGAGGGAGAGGAAGAGGAAAAATGTCCTTGGAGGTTACATGCAAGTGTGCTGCAGAGGACCAAGACATTTCAAGTGAAGACCTTGATTGATAATCATATATGTTGTAGGGAACACAGAAATAAATTTGTCAAGTTTGGTTGGCTGGCAAAAAAGTATAGAAATGAGTTTAGATTCAACCCAGATATGAAAACTAGCAGCTTCATGGATAGGGTAAAGGCAGATTATAATTTAGAGATCTCCAGAAGCCAGGCATTTAGAAGCAGGGAGAAGGCTGTAGGGTTCTTGGAGGGAAGTTGGGCTGAACAAAATGGTCAGATGAGAGACTACTGCTAAGAGATAGTGAGAAGTAACCATGGCAACACTTCCAAGGTCAAGACAAATATGGGACCAGATGGGAAACTTTATTTTGAGAGGTTGTATATGTGCTTGCATGCATGCAAGGTGGGGTTGAGGACTGGTTGTAGGTCAGTTGTAGGCCTGGATGGATGCCATTTGAAGGGCCCATATGGTGGCCAGTTGTTGGCAGCTGTTGGTATAAGAAGAGGGTTGAAGATTATGTGGCTCATTGGTATAAGAAGGACAAGTATTCTCAATGTTACTCAGCCTAGATTAGACTTGTGAATGGTGCTATTCTGTGGGAAAAGGCACTTGGAGATCTCATACTACCACCTCCTTATAGGAGGCAACCTGGAAGGCCTAAAAAATTGAGGAAAAGGCAATATGATGAGGCAGAAAGCAGTTCAAAGCACAAGAGAAGGGGCACAACAGTAAGGTGTAAGAATTGTTAAGGCTGGGGTCACAACAAAAGAAGCTGCAAGAGACCCCCATGTCCTAAGCCTATGGGGTTGGGGTCACTTCTACTAATGCTCCACCTAATGCTTCATCATCTGTTACTACTTCATCATCTGCTACACCAAAAACTGGTCATGGCAGAGGCAGGGGTGGTGCAAGAAACCCCCAGCCAGCAGTTGTTGGTGGTGGGAGGGGCAAGGGCAGGGGCAGAGGTAGGTTGGATAGGGCTTGGATCCCTCCATCTGGTTCAGAAGAAGGGAGTAACAGATGATGTCATTTGCTTGTATACAATGTTGGCTATGTGTCTGAATGGAAAAGGGTATAATGATGATGATGTAAAACAATTTAACAGTTATGTCTGTGGGCTGTCTAGATGTAACACAATTTCAATTTTGTTATGTTGTGCAGTTACAATTTCAGTGTGGCTGAACAGTTTGATTTTGTAGGATGTAATTAGCTTGTATGGATGCAAGTGGTATGATGTCATTAGCTTGTATACATTATTGTCTTTATGGATGTCATTAGCTTCAATTTGATATAGTGTTGGATGAACAATTTGATTCTGTCAACAAACAGGGGCTTTAATTAGCTTCATTAGCTTCTCATGTTTGTATAGATGCAAGCAGTTGTGTCTGGATATACCTTCTTGTGAGTTATGTATTTTCTGTAGTTAGTGATCCAAAATTGGTACAAACCTGTATGCACACAACACCAAACACTATACACAACTAATTACAAGGAATTGCATGTCTTAGTTAACATTGATCCAAAATTGGTACAAACTTGTATAAATTGACCATTCTGCAGTTAATTGTAGGGAAATTCTTAGCATCCAAACAACTAGAGACATAACACTCAAACAAAGGAATAAACCAGTATAATTCCCAATATCCAAGACAACACCAAAACAATCAAATATGCTCTGACTCTAGACTTTAATTGACCATTCTGCAGCTCAAGCATAGGAATTAACTCGTCTTTATCATCCATGCAATTCTTTATGGTTTGCACATCTGCCATAGCCTTCTCCTCCTTTTCATAATAAGAATCGAGTCTTGCCATAATTTTTGTAGCTTATCCCTCAAGTCCTTGATAACAACATCTTTGTCGTGCTCACCTATGTCCGAATCAAACCACTTGAAGAAGTTGCAGCCACCATCCTACAAGAGACAAAGCAAATGATTGGGTGAGTTGGAACAACCAGTAGTTGAGGGGAAAAAAAAGAAATGATTGGGTGAGTTCCAACTGTTTGGGAAACCAATAAGTTGCTAAAAATTCCCCTTACTTGATTATTTGCACAACCTAAGAACCTCTTTCCAGGATTTGATGCTATCCATGAAGTCCTTAGTGTGACCTTCACTCCACAGTGACAGAGGCGATCTTCCCTCCTTGACGTGGTGACTGAACCTCCACTGAGGTTAGAACTCCCCTCCGATGGTGATTTCGCCGACATGGATCTGACCACCAATGCATCCAATCAAATGCAGATGATTGGAATGGATGAAAGTCTCGTCGAGGGAGAAAGAACAGGCGATTGGAGGAACAATAGATGGAGGATTCCAACAATTTAAGGGGTCAAAACACTACCTTACCTCCGTGCTTGTTGTCGTCCGACGATTCCCTCCGATTTGCCGCAGATTTCCCTTCAGGTTGGAGAGATCATCGGAACCCTAGCTAATGGGGTTAACGACGGTCATAATGGCGTGAGAGAGGTCAAAACTGCCTTTAATGGTGCGAGAGAGGGAGGTCAAAACCGGTTACGTGGAACCAAAACCGGTCACGTGACCGGTTTGCCGTCAACTTCACCTAACGGCATCCATATATAGGGTCTAAAATGTAAGTCATTAATAATGTAGGATTCATTTTGAGCTGTTTTAAAATATATGATTCAAACTGAATATTATCCAAATTAGAGGGTAGTAAAATATTTTTTACCCTAGATTCAAAGACACCCACGAAGGAGAACTCTCTCAATCCATAGGCTAATTATTTATTCTTTAAATATTTCTTGAATTGAAGCATGTAATGAAAAGTATTCCTCATGCACAGAGAGCTTCTCACCCACGTTCATTATTAGCACCCTAAACTTCTTCAGAATTGTCCGCACCTCTTCGTCTACGGAGTTTCTTTACTAGGGATAAAGCACCTCTGAGTGTCTCTCACACTAGCACAAAGCAACGATAAACAGCCAGAAATAATAGTTGCACTTTATAAGCATTGTACGTTAAAAGTCCAACTCAGAGAACAGATAGTCTTATCAAGCAATCTTATATGCAAGTAAGTGTCCATGTTGTTTGTAGTTAAAGAAACAAGGATTAGTGACCGGATGAACATTAAAGAAAGCGATTAATATCATCAGGCACAGGCCACTTAAGGACACTTTGAAGCAACAGTTGGAGGCAAATCTACGAAATGACAGTGGAACCACATTACAGGCAATCGAGGCGTTACTTCTGACATAATGTACAATTTTGCATCATAGCTGTAAACATCAAATGGAAAGAATGTGGAACCTCTTAGTAACTGAGAACCATTGGCATGATCACCTCATGCTTATAGATAAAAGAAGAGAACACTAACAAAACCTTTATCGTGCATGCAAGCATGCTTTCGAGTAACTTGTGTAAACACGCATCCACATTTTAAGCCCAGCTTTTCAACTCAATCCAAACTGGCATTTACCTCTCCGTGCTCTGGTTCAAGCAAACTAAAACGCCAGGATTGTCATCACCTGCAGGAGGCCTTGATCAAAATTCACATAACAAGTGATTGCATAGCAAGTGGTAATAATAGTTGCGTGATCAATCTAATTCAAGACACTGGTAAGAAAGGTATAAGTGGTATTGTTGAAATTTCCACTTTGTTTCTTCGCTATGATAGTTTAAAGAGCAACAGAGTGTCAAACTTGAGGAAAGAAGAACGCAAAACTACAGATGACAGGTCCGACGACGTATTATTGGCTATGTCCTCTTTCCTTGACCAAAAGAACTATTTTCAGTGTACAAATTTACCACTAATGCATATTCCTTTTATGTTATGAATTTCTTTCTGAAAACTTCACAGCAATATGTCAACATCCTATAGTCTCTTATCTTTTCTATTGTCCAAAGATCTACTCGAAGTCAGTTATTTGCAAGACGTGCAAACCTACACAATTCAAAATACTCAATTATTATCAGCTCAAAACAAATGCCTCAGAACGCTATCCAACCTTAACTTGTGACTACAAGACAACAAACACATCAAAAAGGCGTTCAAATTAGCTGGATAGGTTGTTTAACAACAATACATCCAATTAGTCTTCTCAAATCCAAGAGATTCAAGAAAATCTTGCCCAATACGAGCTGTTCAACCTTTAGCAACACTAGTGAGCCTATGATAATCTTGCTCAATATGAGTTGTTCAACCTTTAGCGACACTAATAGACCAATGGTCATAAAAATAGCACTGTTAATGCAACGTAAAAATGAAAGGACAATCCACTAGTGTTTATGCAGGGTTACAACACTAGCCTACCAGGTGCCTTCCTCTACAGTCTACAGGCCAAACATTAACATCTTCCATAAAGCAAATATACTCTTAGGTCATGATATCTGTAGCTAAAATTTGGTAATTAGTGAGGACGAAATAACCAACACAATCCGAAAAGCAACATCACTATAGATCCTCTATCATATATGCTGATGTGAAGTAGCAGTTAGACCATTTTTTAACACTATCGTCTGATTCTACAAGTCGATTTCTTCCATGTTGTTCTTTCGAAGATCTATCAGCTCCTTCCTTCCATGTTGTTCTTTCGAAGATCTATCAGCTCCTTTCAATCCTAAGAGTTAACAAGTATCAAAATTTGAGAACGACTGAAATGCAGCAAATTAACAAGTTATTTTGTCTACCTACATTAGCATGAAGGATGACTGAAATGCAGCAAATTAACAAGTTATTTTGTCTACCTATATTAGCATGAAGGACGACTGACTTTGACAGAATACGACAGATGTTTTTTCTTCTGCAAAAACAATCAGGAACACAGGAATTATGCAAATAATGTCTTATCCCCCACATAAGCCACCTATTTAAGGCTCTAACAGAGAGACTACTGAATAAAATTGGTGTTCAACAATTTGAAGCTCTTAAACAAAGCTTCATTTGCAGCCAAAAAAGCAGATTAATCATCTTTCTGAAACCAGATTCATTGAAGGTGAATAATTAGTCCAAAATATTTGCAGAGACCGAGGAACTTAGTACCATCCTTCTCAGATTCATCCGATTTGATACAACAGCAAATGGTCAAAACCAAAAGCTAAGATTACTATAAGTCACAGATCACATCTAACACTGGAGAAACCACACCAACCATTGTCTACTCTGGAGATAAATTTGCTTCAACCATATCGCAAGAAGAGGCATTGGTTGCATGATAATCTGCACATTAAACAATGGTTGTTTCGATGCTTAAAGAAAAGCAATCCAGGTGCTACCTTATTACAGAGACAAGATTAAACAGGAAGGAAAACCATATAATAAGGTAACCACTCAAAGATTCCCAAGAAATAGACCTGAATATCGATGCCCATATACAGATCAAGCTGTGAAAATACAAAAATTCCTCCACCATTAGGAGAATTACAGAGGATTACAACAACATGAGCTTACAAAATGCGCATTAGGAGAATTACAACAATATAATCCAACAAATCTGAGAAGACGAATCAGACATTATGAATCAAATGAACTACGAACTAAAAGTAATGAGAATTTAAGCATCACCATTGCTATCCTCAATCGCATTAGAGGAAGCTTTCTTTTTGTCCTTCTCCTCTTCTTGCTTGAACTCCTCCAGCTCCTTGCACCATAGATCGGCGAACTCGCAATCCTTATACCTCTCGAACCACGGCCCGCCGCAAGTATAGTGTATCGCCTTGGGCAAAGTGCTCTGATCCCCCGGATCGACCCGGTTGTGGCCGACCAAGAAGTTCCAAACGAACGGCACCTCTCCAATCTCATCGTCATCCAGCCACATGAACCGGTGGAGGAACGCGCCGGTCTGGGTGCTGACCGTCTCCGGGGTTAACGCGGCCTTGTTCTTGGGGTGGCCGCAGTTGTAGAGCACCATGGAGGACCAGTTCTTGCGAGGGTACACGGTCTGGACGGCGCCGTCCATCTTCATGGCGTCCTTGGGGGCGTAGTCGTGCTTGACGCACATGACAGCGAAAGCGGGGTCGAGGAGATCCAGCAGGGCCTTGATGTCGGAGGTGTAGAGGAAGTCGCAGTCGATGAAGAGAGCCCATCCGGAGAAGGAGGCGAGGTACGGGGTGAGGAAGCGCGTGAAGGAGAACTCAGTGCTCTCAGTGGGGCCGCGCTGGCGCCAGTAGAGCCCCGCGGCGCGGAGATCGGCCTGGACGATGGGGACGATGGAGAGGGGGACGGAGGAATGCTTTAGGAGGGAATGGCGGCAGACCTCGAAGGCCAGGTGCTCGCGGGGGTCGTAGCCGACGAAGACGCGGAACGGATCGGAGGGGCCGGGAGCGGCGGCGGGCACGGTGGTGGATCCACCACCGTTGCCAATGCCATTGGCCACCAGAGGCATCGCCTTGTTGCCGTTCTCGGAAGCGAAGTCGAGCATCTCGCTTGCTCTCTCTAGCCTTCGGGCTCAATTGCAGCAAAAAAATAATCTCGCTTGCTCTCCTCGGTTACTCTCTCGGGGATCTTGGTTGGTTTGCGATCGAGGTGCTTATAAATTGAGTTTCTCTGAATACACCCTCGAATGATGCGATATTGGATAAACCCCTGTCTTAGTGATATTTGGAGCTTGCCACCACTTTTATTGGTTTTCTTCGTGACAAACCACTCATGGTACAAATCATCATTATATAAAAGCATGATTATAAGTTAACCTTTTATTGTCCTATTGACATCCTATATGACATGATTTATCCTATGTGGCTGCTGATATGAAGAGAATAATAGTGGGGGAGGGCGGGAGTTAGGGGATTAGTGGGGAGTTATGAGGAAGGTGATCGAGGTGCTTATAAATTGAGTTTCTCTGAATACACCCTCGAATGATGCGATATTGGATAAACCCCTGTCTTAGTGATATTTGCAGCTTGCCCCCACTTTTATTGGTTTTCTTCGTGACAAACCACTCATGGTACAAATCATCATTATATAGGAGCATGGTTATAAGTTAACTTTTTATTGTCCTATTGACATCCTATATGGCATGGTTTATCTTATGTGGCTGTTGATATGGAGGGGGTAATAGTGGGGGAGGACGGGAGTTAGGGGGTTAGTGGGGAGTTATGAGGAAGGTGAGGGGAGATGGTGGTTACCCTACCACATGGCAGGGGATAGGACTAGTCTATTATACAAGATCAGTTGTATTTTATCATGCCGAATATCAACCTTATAAGGAGCAATAACGGTTACAACCGTTTCCCTTCTATTAGTTTGTTTACATGTATATTTTCCTAAGTTAACTTTGTATATTTTTATTATCTTCCCTAGGTTAGTTTTAAATATACATCCTTATAATCATAAGCCAGGAGATTAGTTTTAAATATACATACTTATCTATCTTATAAGATCCAAGGTAGTTACTTTTATGACTCATCATCTGAGTCATAAACTTATACACACATGACATACACGTGGTATAAAATTATAATTAAATAAACAAAAAAAGGATAGTGGTTGATGTGGCGTAAGTTATAATAGAGATAATGGGGGCGGGCAGGCCCACCACCTAGTTCTATTATATTCTGAAATAAATACCTGATTTAAATTATCTTCTAATATATCATATGATTAAGATAAAATCACATAAAAGGGAGTAATGGGGATGGTGATTAGTGGGTGGTAAGGAGAGAGAGAGAGGAGCAGTGGAGGATGATGGTTCCGTGCCCGCCCACCTAATTACTTATATAATATTTCTCTAGAGAAAAAGACAAAAAAAAAAGATAAATACCTTTATTGCAATTTTCCTCCATCGCAATCAGAACTTGACTTTACGTAAGTTAATTGACCAATTAATAGTAATTAAGTCATTGTTTCTTAAGCCAGTTTATGTATATGAAAGATTAGATGATATAAATGCCCCAGTGCAATTTCCCTCCTTTTTTTGAGTCCGAATTCGATCAATGTAAATTAATTGACCAATCAAGTGTATTTTCATCATTATTTAATTATGGGGGAAGGGGTCAGAGGTCCATAATAATTACGCAATTTGTTGTTAGGTCTCCTTTTATTGGAGCCCTAACTCCATTGCGAGCGTAAAAAAACCATAACACCCATCTATAATAAAATGACGTCAAAACCATATTTTCATCATTATTTAATTATGGGCCAAGGGGCCAGAGGTCCAAAATAATTACATAATTTGTTGTTAGGTCCAGACGGCCTTTTATTGGAGCCTTAGCTCGATTGCGACACAAAAAAAACCATAACACCCCTCTATAATAAAATGGCGTCAAAACCCTAACCTCATCCGCCCACACGCATGATCTTTCAAAAATGACGGTGTTTTGAATTTTGTTTTCAAAATCCTTGATAGCTTCTAAGATTTGAGGGAACGAATGTGAAATTGATCGTGCAACGACGTTTCTTTCTATCCACGATGCTTCTTCTTGCATCAAATCGCCACTGCTTCTCGTGAATAGGCTTTTACAATCTTCTTTCGGGTCTTTTCATTGGATTTTAGGGGGTTTTCAATCCAAATTCCACAATGTCAAGAAAAAAAGTTATGCTAAATCTTATCCTATACAACAGATTACTTAATAATTCTATTTTCTTTGTTTGTGTCGTGTTGAAGCTAAACTATAGTCTATTTCATATTTGTCCACATTAGAGAATAAAAAATAACTGATTTATTGGGAGGACTTAATACTACGAGTTTATTCGTGAATCTTTGTTTTCTCTTCAATGTATGATAGTGAAGCAAGTTGTATTGCCATTTTTGAAAGATTTCTGCGTATTATGTTTCAAAAGGAGAAAACCTGGAAAAGAAAAAAATTGGTAAAATTTGAATATAAAGGATCTAATATGGAATAGTATATGTATAATTCTCTTTTCTTTCTTCAATGTATGATAGTGAAGCAAGTACTGTTGCCAATTTTGGAAGATTTCTATGTTATATTTTCCAAAAAGAGTAAACATGGAAAAGAGAATTTTGGATAATTTTCAATAAAAAGGAACTAATATAGCATGGTATATATACAATTCTCTTTTCTCTCTTGCATGCATGATACTAATGGGTTGTTTGTTTGCCTAGAAAACTAGATGGAATGGCTGAAATGGAGTGACATTCTAGCAAGGTGGGCGTTTTTTTAACTGGAATGGAGTCCATTCCATTCAAGGCCCATTCCAGGCCCATTCCATTCGCCCCTCATTTCAGCGAAATGTTTCTTGCCAAAATGTGGCCAGAAACACATTCAAGCTGGCTTTTCTAGTGCCTCTCTTTTCCAACCCTTGAAACCCACTTTAATCTCACAGAGGATCCTAGCCGCCTCTCTTGCGATCTTCCTCACTCTCATTCCGCCGGTCGTCGAGATACCTGGAGATCCTCTCTGCTCTTCTTCCTCACTGCCGCCATGAGTTATGAAGAAATGGGCTCTTCCTCCTCCATCGTTCACCACCAAATCTAGTGTTTATTCCCACCCTAGTTCTCTCGCTCGACCGTCAAGAGACCATGAGATCCCACGCGATATGTGAGAACCCGTTCCTCTAACCTGGCTCAACCACGTAGGTCGAGGCCCGTTTTCTTGTTGCTTTGGTTCCGCGTCAAGTGCGATCGGGCGATCGTATTGACATTTTTGACCCCAAGGGAAATTTGGTAAATTTGCGTCTCGGCGGTCGGTTTTACACCCGCGTTATGTACACACTGCCTTGGATTGATGAATGTGATTGATTAGAACCTTAGGGGTGCTTCTGTCACACCCCGACCCAGAAAACCCATCCGAGCCGAGGCGTGAGGGAAAACCTACACTATTCATCTCCAACTGGCGCGATACAATGCGGAATTATAGAAAAACTTAAACAATTTATTCCAGAGGTGAAACAGAAATTCAATTTACATAACATCAGTTGTACTATTCAAAATTTGATACAAATCTTCCAATGAAAGAATATAATACAATTAATCCCAAAGTTCTCAAATGTACACAATTTACACAATCTGCCAAAAGTACTACAGTCGTCCTCCAGCAACCTCAAACACCTCTGGATGTAGTCGCGCCACCAAGACTGATCCACCGGCTCTACTGAAGAAGAACTGGCGCCTACACCTGCAAACGCAGCCCGAGTAGGAGTGAACGATAAGCTCAGTAGGGTTCTACTCTACGGCACACTGAAGGGAGGAAAACAACAACAGTGTTGTCTCCCAGCTCAAGTCTAACGGATGCCACGGGTCCCATAACCCATCGATGTCCCAAGGGCTCCTGTCAATAACCTCTCTCTTGAACATGTTACCAAGATCACCCTAAGCACTAACAGGGGAACAGTACCATGCAGGATCACCCTTACCCAGCAGGGATACCACTGCCTGGGGACCACGTCGGGAACACATCGATTTGCATCCTTAGCGCTTGGCCTTGGGAGACCAACACGACCTCTAAACCTCAAGCAATGATCAGAGTCAACTAGCGTGCATCCTCAATCACACGAGATCCAGATCATACAATCACACCCTAATCCTGATTACCCAGCCGCGGTCCTAATGGCTAGATCCGAGCTACTCGAGAGCCTCGGATCGGCGATCAACCCATCGCCCGCCTAACCTCAGATGCCTCTAATGCAATCAAGATGCATGCAATGCTCAGGCACAGATAACAAGATATAAGCATGCAACAAGATGACATTAATCATACAGGGCTAGGCATAGCTTACAGCTAGCCAAAGGGTAAGCATAGCAAAGGCCTCAGAGACAGATAATCTATGTTAACCAACCAAACATCTGAGCAAAGCATTAAATACAGATATACAAAAGTCTTCAGTGCTCTCTTGCACCTGACAGACTAAGGTTCCACAGTTACCCCGCAGGTAACTGGCCACATTTATACGATAGCCCTCGACACCCGCCGGCAAGAGGCTAAGGTTTCACAATTCCTCATTAGCTAGCACTCATGGCTAACTAATGGTTAGACAATCAAAGATAGCATTCATCTACTTATCAACTCAAGTATTAAATGCAAAACCCATTCATAAATCCGTAAAACGGGCAACGTCCAATCCAATTCTCAATCTCGATAGAAATCCCTCGAAAATCCCATGAAAACGACGTGTATACTTCCTAACATGATTGGGTATCTATCATGGATGAAAACCAATCAAAAGGAACCAATAAACACAGCTCAGTGGCCCACGGTCGATGCGACGGTCGATCCGCCGGTCGACCGTGAGGCCACGGTCGATCCGACGGTCGACCGTGGGGCCAATCGAGGGGAAAACATGAGGGGCACGGTCGATCGGTGCATCGACCGTGGGAGACCCAAAACGGGACAGAGCCTCACGGACGATGCAACGGTCGATCCGACGATCGACTGTGAGGCGGAATGGAAAAGAAGAAGGAACCACGGTCGATCGGGGCATTGACCGTGGGAGGCCAAAAACGCGACAGAGCGCGACGGTCAATACGACGGTCGATCCTACGGTCGACCATCAGGTCCGAAAGCAGCGTATTAACGCTTGACGGTCGATCCATCGATCGACCGTCGGACCTTAGGCACAGTTCATCAGAACAGTGCCGGAAATCCAATTTCTTGGATTTCAAGGATCAATTCAAGTGGAAAGTTGATGAAACTTTGCAAGCATGCTTAAAAGAGGATGGGGAATCCAATGGTACGATCAAAACACAATTTTGACAGTTAAATCTCCAATTTAGGTTAAAATGGTCGAAAACCGATAAACGGCTAGAATACGGAAAACCAGCCGTTAAAATGCCGAAGTTGCGGGGTAGGAATACAAGAATCAAGCCACATCACTTGTGCTACAAGTTACACAACATTCTAATAAGTATCCTTACAGCGAACAAGCATTAAACCTATCCTAGGAGAACCCGATCCAAAGATCGAGGTAGAAACACCTACTTGAAGAGATAGGGCAGCTCCTCCACGCATCCCCCAACTCCGATCGCCGGAAACCGCTCCTCGAAATCCATCCTCCGATGCCCTAGCACCCAGCCGCAGGAGAGAGAGGAGAAAGAGAACGCAGGAGAAGAAGAAAGAAAGAGAGAGAAAGGAAAGGGGGTTTAAATAGAAAGCTGGAATCCATCACAGCCGTCCGACTCGATCTCTCCCGATCGAGCTCCGATCTTCCGATCGGAAGCGCCCTGAAGGTTCTAATCAATCACATACATCAATCAAAGGCCATGTGTGCAACGCGGGTGTGAAACTGACCACCATGGAGCATATTTACTAAAATGCCACTGGGGTCAAAAACAGCGATGCGATCAACCGATCGCATCCCAAGGCCAACCGGGTCAAACCACAAACCCAGACCCTCGACCTAACGCGGTCGGACCGGGTTGGAGGTACGGGTCCTCACAGCTTCTGATCGGAAGATCGGAGCTCGATCGGGAAAGATCGAATCGGACGGCCGAGATCATTTCAGATTTCTATAAATACCCCTCCTTTCTTCTCTCTCCCCTTTCTTCTCCTTTTCTCCTCCTTCCTTCTCTCCTTTGGCTGCCGACTGAGCCTTGGGCTGTGGGATTTTGGCGCGGATCCGCGACGATCGGAGTTGAGGATCTTGTAAATCACATGCACGTCTATACATGTAAGTGTTTCTATCCAATTCCTGCGAATTGGTAACCGTAGGTTTGATTAATTGTGCTTTGGTATGGTTTTATGTGTTGGAATGGTTTGTAATCATGTATTCTAGTTCCTTGTCAAGTGTTATACGTTGCTATTGTGTCTTTTCTGTATTCTATCAGACAATTTTCGTATTTCTATCGGTTTTTCGACTAGATCGGCTCAGATCTGATATTTGACGATCTAAGTGTGGATTTTATTGCATGAATGGACCCCCCACCATCTAATCTACCTTCACTCAAAGTTTGAAGGGATTTTATCACCGTTTGATAGATCAAATCCATGTAATTGAGTTTTCATCGGTTTTGCAAGTTTTTATGCAATTTGTTTAAAATATGAGGATTTAATTATCTAAAGTTGGATTTCTTGGTTTCGTTAGATTCCCCACATCCAATTGCATATCCCCTCCAAGTTTCGTTTTAACCCAACGAGTTTTGATAGTTCGAATCCAAGAAATTGGATTCGCAGCACTATTAATAGGTGTTGCCGGCATGAAGAAGGATCGACCTATGAAGATTGATCTTCTTGTTGCCAAATAGGTTGCCGACTATGAAGGATTGAAAAAGATCGATCTTTTGTGAGTCAGTACTTTGTCTCTTCCGAACAAGATCGATCTTCCTGGATGAAAAGATCAATATCTTCTATTCCAAACAGAAGACCCCTTTGTGGAAGATGGATCACTTGTTTGATTATGGTTGGCTGCGAAGAGAAGAGCGATCTTCATACCCTATGAAGATCGATCTATTGCTTGTTGTTAATACATTTTGATCCGATTTCGTTGTTCTCGATTTCTTTTCGACCCTATCTTCTTACGCGGCTTTCCCTATAATAGCTAGTGACTAATATAATATTTTAATCGGGATTTGATGGATTTATCTTCTGATTATACCATAGTTTAGGTTTTCGGACTGATTTACCGACGTTTAGGGAATTCAAGTGGTTTCTCGATAAGCATGTGATAAAACGTGAAAAGTGTCGCGGCTTAACGCGCCCGATCAAAATTAGAAATTTATAATCGAACTACTAACTAACTACCTTTTGGGGTAGCTAGTGGTGAGTCCGAGTAGATCCACTGGGAAGAAACTGGGATTGAAGCTGCATACTAAGCATAATCGTCTACCAAGAAGTTGGAGGAAACGATTTAGATGTGGGTTTTTAACTAGATTAGATCAAAATTAATGCAAAAAGGTAATAAACTATGAAGAAAGGCCAAGAGATCCTTAATCAATAACAAGGGTATTAAAAGTTCTTCCTAAGACAAGGGCATGCCTCCTCAAATTGAATGGTTAAATCCAAATGTCGATAGGCGAAGGGGTAGTTCGACCTATCGCTCAACGAGGATCGGGTTAAGATCTCTCGTCAGCAAGAGCAAACATCTAATGATCGGCTCCAGAATGATGAGTTGTGATCGCCGCTAACAAATCCTCTAATTAGGATGGATTTGTCGCAAGAGAGCTAACGCGGTATGGATCTAGGTGTGATAGCGAGGTGATTCTCGCTGGCCAAAATCACAAGGATAGGATGGGTGGAGGGTTAGGAATAGATTGGTGGTGGTTCTAGCACCACAATCTATTCCAATCTTGGATTAGAATCCTTCGCTGTGAGAGAATCCATGGTTCTAGCATGAATCCCTCTCACGAGAGGTTCCATCCAAGCCCTAGCATACAAGAGACTTAGATCTAGGACACAATAGGGCAATCCAAGCATCCAAGAATGAAAACAACACCAAATTCATATAGAAATTAAATCCAATCCATACAACCATTCAATAGAGTAGCATAAGCCCTAAATCCTAGGATTTCTTACAAGAAACCCTTATTACATCATAAGAATCCCTAAGCTAAGAGTTTAGTGACTCATCTTGGGGGTTTGATCCGTGGAGGGAGGTTGATGACGCTCTCCTTCCATGGATCTCCTCCAACAAGGTCTTATTCTAAGTTGGAAAAGAAAAGTTTAGAAGAGGAAAGGTTGAGAAAAAGTCCAAGAGAAGCTCCCCAAAAATCCCCCAAATGGGCCTATTTATAGCCTACAAGCATCCCCCACTCGGATTAAATCTGGGCCGTTGATTCTGCTCGGCTGGCACATAAAGATCGATCTTTATAGGGTCGAAAATCGATCTTTCCCTTCCGTGTGCTCGCTGCGCCCGTGGAAGATCGATCTTTGTTCTTCATGTACTATTCAACTCCATAAAGTGATCGATCTTCTCGTAGGTGAAGATCAATCATCTGAATTGTTGCGCTCTATCATCTCTTTTGCACGTGAAAGATCGATCATGGCCTAGATAAAGATCGATCCTTTGAAAACTTGCGCTGTGTCCCTGAAAATGCATATAGATGATCGATCTTCTCATGATGGAAAGATCGATCTTTATTGTTCAGCCTGAATTTCGTCTTGATGTCTTTAAAGGATCGATCTTCTCCAATAGAAGATCGATCTTCTTTATACTGAACTTGCCCGAATGAGTTCGTTTTAGCTCCAAACTTGATCTAATCCTCGTTGAGGGCTCTTGTACCTGTAATGGGGTAATGGTAGTCAGTAAGGCATTGCTCGGAGACTAGTAAGGCCAAATTGAAGGGGTAATTTGTGCACTTTTACGTCTTATCAGCATGTCGTATATATATGTACGTATACCTTTGTGATTGCTTTATCAACCTCCTTGTATATAGCAATTTATTGCTTTGTGGTTAACTGGGAGAGTGACGACCCCCAGGAATGAGTAGATAAATGGGCCAAAGGTGTGCTGTCACACCCCGATCCAGAAAACCCATCCAGGACGGGGCGTGAGGGTCCTATCACTATTCATCTTCAAATCGGCGCGATACAAAGAGGGAAAGACGGATAATTTAAACAATTATATTCCAGAGGCGAAACAGATTCAATACAATACTCCAAAATCCTCAGAAGTTTACATCATATACATATATGTCAAAAATGTACAACAGGTAATCCTCCAGCAACCTCAAGCGCCCCTGGATGTACTCGCGCCGCCGAAGGCCGATCCTGCCGGCTCCACCGAAGAAGAACTGCCGCCTGCACCTGCAAACGCAGCCCGGGTAGGAGTGAGCGATAAGCTCAGTAGGATTCTACTCTACGGCACACTTAAGGGTGGAAAACAACAACAGTGTTGTCTCCCAGCCTAAGTCTAACGGATGCCACGAGTCCCATAACCCAGTTGATGTCCCAAGGGCTCCTGTCATGAAACCTCTCTCCTGAACATGTTACCAGGAGGCCAAGAAACAGTAACATGCAGGATCACCCTTACCCAAGCTGGAATACCAAGCCTTGGGGAACCCCGTTGGGAACACATCAACATCCATCCTTAGCACTTGGCTTTGGAAGACAACACGACCTCTAAACCTCAAACACCGATTCAAGTCAACTATCGCAATTCTCAATCACAAGAGACTTGATCATACAATCACACCCTATTCCTGACTACCCATCCACAGTCCTAAGGCTAGATCCGAGCTACCCGAGAGCCTCGGATCGGCGACCCAAACCATCGCCCGCCTAACCTCAAATGCACCTAATGCACATAATGCATGGGCCTAGGCAAACATCTATCCTAGATGTCTCTAGATGCCACATCATCAGTTACAAGTTCAACAGATATACAATAGCCCTCGGCACTCGCTGTAACGCCCCGGCCCTCCACTGAGCCCCGCCCCGCGGGCTCCCGGTCCGACCAGGATCCACCCGAGGGCCCCACCCGACACAATATTGTCCGCTTTTGGTTCGCCGCAGCCGATCGATCGATAAACCCACCGATCGATCGGACTTCCCGGGAGGTCACCCCTCCCAAACCTACTCCAGCCCAAGCACGCTTAACACTGGAGTTGTTTTGCGGTTCATTGCCATCACGGCTTTAAAACGCGTTGTGTCTATTAAGGGCTTACTATATACTTATATCGAACCCCGGACCATACCCAGGCGTTGTGGGATTGCTTACCCGGCTACCCGACTCAGCCCCACCCTCCAGGCGCATGCATCTTGTCCCACGGTAGACCCAGTGGGCCTCACAATCCACCCCCCTTGGAGGCCCAGCGTCCTCGCTGGCACAATTTCCGGCTGGGAACCGGCTCTGATACCATACTGTAACGCCCCGGCCCTCCACTGGGCCTCGGCCCGCGGGCTCCCTGTCCGACCAGGATCCATCCGAGGGCCCCACACGACACAATATTGTCCGCTTTTGGCTCGCCGCAGCCGATCGATCGATAAACCCACCGATCGATCGGACTTCCCGGGAGGTCACCCCTCCCAAACCTACTCCAGCCCAAGCACGCTTAACACTGGAGTTGTTTTGCGGTTCATTGCCATCACGGCTTTAAAACGCGTTGTGTCTATTAAGGGCTTACTATATACTTATATCGAACCCCGGACCATACCCAGGCGTTGTGGGATTGCTTACCCGGCTACCCGACTCAGCCCCACCCTCCAGGCGCAGGCATCTTGTCCCACGGTAGACCCAGTGGGCCTCACACTCGCCGACAAGAGGCTAAGGTTCCACAATTCCTCATTAACTAGCACTCATAGCTAGTTAATGGCTAGGCAATCAACTAGGCATTTAACTACAAACACACATGTATTAAATGCAAACAAAGCCATAGAATTACCCAAAAGGAGAGTTACTCGAATCGATTCTCAAACCCGATGAAAATCCTTTGAAAACCTCATCAAATTCCCCTACATGCTTCCCAACATGTTTAGATACTAATCCCAAATCAAATCCATCCAAGAAAAGCCAGAAAACCAAGTCCAAGGGGTCACGGACGATGTCACGGTCGATCCCCCGATCGACCGTGAGGCCAAAACTAGGAAAACCACATGGGTGATGGCCGATCGCTCCATCGACCGTAGGAAGCACAAAACGAGACAGAGCCTCACGGACGATGCGACGGTCGATCCGACGGTCGACCGTGAGGCGGGATGAAAAGGAGAGAGGACCCACGGTCGATCGACCCATCAACCGTGGGAGGCCAAAATCCCAACAGAGCCTGACGGTCGATGCGACGGTCGACCGCTAGGCCCAGAAAGCGTAAAACAACATGTGACGGTCGATGCACCGATCGACCGTCGAGCTCTTGGCACAGTTCATCAGAACAGTGCCGGAAATCCATTTCTTTGGATTTCAAGTATCAAATCAAGTTGGAATAAGATGAGATTTTGCAAGCAAGTGTATTTAGCAATGAGAAAGCTAATGGAAAAAAGAAATCCAACTTTTGACGGTTAAATCTCCTATCTAGGTCCAAATGGACAAAAACCGACAAAACGGCGATAATACGGAAACCAACCGTTAGAATACAAAAATCTCAACGTAGGAATACCGGAATTGAACAACATCACATATACAAGGAGCTACAAGGAATTCTAACAAGTATTCCTACAGCGAAAGTACATAAAACCTATCCTAGGAGAACCCGATCCAAGGATCGAGGTAGCAACACCTACCTGAGCAAGTAGGGTAGCTCCTCCACGCGTCCCGCCGGTCAAGCCTCCAAGATCCGAGCTCCGAAGACCAAATCTCCAAACCCTACCTCAGCCGAAGGAGAGAGAGAAGGGGAGAGAACGATAGGTGAAGGAGAGAAGGAAAGAGAAGAAAGAGACATGCATTATATAGAAATTCCAAATCTATCTCAGCCGTCCGATTCGATCTTTCCCGATCGAGCTCCGATCCTCCGATCGGATGCACCCTAGGGGTTCTAATCAAACACATACATCAATCAAGGTCAGTGTGTGGAACGCGGGTGTGAAACCGACCACTAGAGGGCATATTTACCAAAATGCCCCCGGGGTCCAAAACCGCCACACGATCGCCCGATCGTGCCCGACGCGGAACCAAACCAACAGGAAACCGGCTCTCGACCCACGCGGTCGAGCCAGGTCTGAGGGATGGGCCCTCACATGTGCCCTTGCATGCTTAGTGTAAATGGGCCGACGATGTGCCCTACTGCTTTAATATGGCCCAATTGATTGCCGGCGTGCACCGGGGGCAGTAGTGTAAAATGGTTGCTTTATTGATTTCTTGAATATTGGGTAACTTGGTTGATAGAGTTATCTTTGCACTTGGTAAATCAGTTATCTGCGGGATAATTGTGAAACCTTAGCCTGTCGGGTGCCGGAATGCACTAAAAACTATTGTATAACGGCGATGTCGACTGTTGTTTAAGAATAAGTTTGGATTCTTGATAATACTGTAGCTTAACTTGTTGAACTCATATGATGATGTGGCATATAGTGACATCTAGGTCAGATGTTTGTATAGGTTCATGCATTATATGCATTAGAGGCATTTCAGGTTAGGCGGGGCGATGGGTTGATCGCCGATCCGAGACCCTCAGGTAGCTCGGATCTAGCTCTAGGACCGAGGATGGGTAGCAAGGTCTAGGACGTGATTGTACTGGATTGAATTATTGTACTCTTGAGGTTGGTGTCTAGCTGGCTATAATTATTCTGATTGAGGACTAGATGTCACCCAGGATTCCAGTCTTAGTATCTGTTTAGGAGAAGTTACGTGCCACCCTGGGTCCTACGCCCTGTTGTTCAGCGCTGGAGCGCTTGGTTGTAGAGAGAGGGACGACCATTGACAATGGAGGTCACCGAGCGCGTGCCCTGGGGTAGGCGGTGGATGTGACGCGAGTTTCTCCTAGAGATGAGATGGAGTCCCGGGACTTTATAGTTCCCTTGCCTTTTTGTGCAACGCAGAGTAGAACCCTACTGAGTTTTGTTGCTCACTCCTACATGGGCTACGTTTTACAGGTGCATGTGCTAGCTCATCTTTTGTAGTTCCGGACCAGCTCTTGGTGGCGCGACAACTTCCAGAGGCGTTTGAAGTTGCTGTGGGAGATATGTTGTACTCTTTTGTAGTTTTTATAAATAGACATCTTTTGAGGATTTTGTAAATGTACAATTTTCCTCTTTGAGGAATTTTGATAAATCTGTATATGATGTCTAAATAGTACAACTTTGATGATAACTCAATAGAAATCTTGTTTCTTCTAATCTTGTGCTATTGGTTGTTAGAATTACAGTTCTACTAATGGAAGTCAATTTGTTTAAATTAACTCTGAATTTCGCTTGTATTGCGCCAGTTGCATGTGAATAGTAGTAGGTCTCCATCACACCCCGGTCCGGATGGGTTTTCTGGGTCGGTGTGTGACACGACAGCTAACAGAGAACCCTAGACGCCATGTCTTGCAATCTTCCTCACCAGATTTAGGTTTTCCTCTCCTATTTCTCTCTTTCCACCGGTCATCGAGATCTTGGAAATCGTCTCTGCTTTTCTTCCTCACCGCCACCATGAGTTCTGAAGCGATGGGCTCTTCCTCCTCCATCGTTCACCACCAAATCTAGGGTTTCTTCCCACCCTAGATCCTCTCCTCCAACCTCAAATGGTTACCCTTCTTCATCACCGGCGTTGTCAAGAGGCCACGAGACTTCAGCTGGACAAGAGACCACGGGAGGGGACATACTTGGATCTCCCTGAGATCATCCATTCCTCTCTGCCCTTTTTTATACAAATTTGAATAGTCGATGTTCATGATGAGCTGTGAAATTTTGTATATGATTTTTTTTTGGTGCAAGTTTGAATACTCGATGTACAGGAGTGTTGTAAATTTGATAACCATCATCTAACGTATTCAGAATATAAGTGCGTCATCAATAAAATTAATTACCATCATCAAATGAAAAAAAATAGCTTCGCCAATAAAATTCCTTCTCCAACATTGAATATAATTACAAAAACAAAAAAAAATTAAAAAACAAAGAAATTTCGAAGTGAAAGAGATATGCTATTAGATTTTCATCAACATAGATATCGAAATATCACAATTATTTCATATTATTAATGTCATAAAAAGTTTAATATATATCAAAATCGGAATACATGATGGTATTCTCACCAATAGCATTCAAGGGTGACAATATCCCCTATTCCATCACAAAACAAATACAAAAACTGAATCACAAAACAAACACAAAAACTGAAAAAGTCACATAATTCTGTTTCCATTCCACACCAAACAAACAATAAAAAGTGCCAGATTCCACGCAATTCAGTTTTCACTCTATCACCAAACAAACAATAAAAGTGACATTCCATTCCATTTCACAGGAATCACATTCCATTCCAGCACTCCATTCCAAAACATTCTAGGGAAACAAACAAGCCATAAAGCAAGTTGTATTGAATGCTAAGTCATATGTTTCAAAAAGAGAAAACCTTAAAAAGAGGAAATTGGGAAATTTAGACTAAAAATGACTTACTATGGCATGGTATATATACAAATTTCTTTTCTCACTTTGTTGTACGATAGTGAAGCAATTTATATTCCAAATTTGTTGGTGATTTGTTCCTTATCTGTTTTGGAGAAGAGAAATTTTGTTTGTTTTGATTTTGAAGGACTTGAAATTGACTTGCATATGTATGATTCTCTTATCTCTCTTCCATGTGTGATAGTGAAACACTTGTATTGCAAATTTTTTGTTGATTTGTTCCTTGTCTGATTTGAAAAAGTGGAAATTGGCTCGTAGTTTAGAGAAAAGGAATATTATTGTATGCTATAAATGTTTCTTTTCATGAACGAACATTATCGATCAACTCTTGCCACAATTGTGGCTAATATGGCAAAATTTCACAAGAACGTAACGGCAAAACATATAGACTTGATGAATAAGACCCCATTCTTTCTCCTGCTAGGGGCAATACATGACAACAAAATCACAAAATCCAAATACACAAAGCACGATGTTGTCCTTCGATAAATTTATCCATCTAGCGCAAAGCTGCCTCACAAATCCATCAAAAGAAACTCCAACTTCTGGTCGTTGAATAAGCGTCTCATCACCATATTTGCACAACAACAGCTCAACCAAGCCCCATCAATATTTCTACATAAAACCACATAAGAAATTCAATATTAAATGAAACTTGAATATGAACTGCACATAAACATAGAAAAGAGAAAAGAGAAGAATGACATTACTAACAGCAACATAGAGATTGATCAATTGACAATAAATTATTAATCAAACAAAATGACATAAAGGCAGAAAGATTAATCAATTGACAGAAATTGATGAAAACTTGAAATTAATGGACACATCAAATTACTAATGAAAAACTTGGAAAGGGTAAGACATGGAGATTGATCAGTTGACATAAATTGATGAAAACTTGAAACTAATGACTATATTAGATCAACAAATTATCAGGTAAGTTATCAAACAAACAACAAAAAAGGGCATGATGATAATATATAAACACAACCAATTTTTACTCGATATACTTACTAGTAGAACCACTAGATGGTAATTTATCAAACAAGCAGCAAAAAAGGAACAGTGATAATACCTCGAGAACATGAAAGAAGAGATATCATAAAAAAAAAAGCTAGGGATGATCACGGAAAAAAGAAGATCGCAAGTATTCTTCCTTGATACATCAACATCGCCAGAAAAACATGGAGAACGTCGGAGAAAAAGCTAGGGTTTCGAGCATAACCGCTCACAAATTAGGGAAAAATGCCATAGAAGCCCTCATCACAATCGTTGGATTTTTTAATCTCCAGATCACGATTTCGAGTGTAACCACACGCAAATTAGGGAAAAAGGAACCGATATTTTAGCCATTAAATTTTCATAACTAAAAAAAATCGCCTACTAATGGATCTATTGTCGTAAAAGAAAGATGGTAGGCTATGCATTGCTTAATTACCCCATAATGGACCTCTCGTCAGTTACTCCTTTGAATAATTATGTTTTTTCTATGAAATTTAGGAATAGGGGGTTTTTTCAAATGTTTTTGTTCTAATAAAATAGTCTCAAGATAATAAATCACCTCCATTCTATCATATATTAAAGCTTATTAAATGTGCGGTCATCCGACAGATACGCCAACACCATGCGGCGATCTTTCACGTGATTAACCGATTCGGGTTCATTTTTTCCAAAGTAGTGATATTTAGCCAACCCCATGTGTGGTTGGCTAAGGCTAAAATATGTGGTTCGTCCATTAGTTTTCTGACAAATTTTTATCAAGTCCCTGTATTTTAAAAATTCCTGATTGAATCCTTGGATTTTTCAAACCGGGCTCAATCATGTTCTTCCGTCCACATGCCGGCCGCCAACTAACGTCGGCTCGACTCAAACCAAGCCCAGATTGACGAACCGATGAAAGGACCAGGTGAACCGAATTTGGAATGACCGACATCAGCACCGCCCGCCGCGGGTTCTCAACGGCGACGTGGTAGAATAGGTTCATGGCGTGTGCGGCTTGGGATCCGGCGGTGTTGGGGATGTAACAGTCCCCAGCCGACAGGATCAGGCGGCAGCCAACACCCATAGGCCCGCACGTGTAGTACTGCCCCATGCATGCATCCGCTCCTTGCCGGCTCCGTCGACGGTGTGGTTGTTAGGGACATGATCGCCAGTAGCGGAGGATGTGGCGATGCCGGCATTGTAAATCATGGTGAGGTCGGGCCGGAAGAGGCCAAACGAACGCTCTAAGAGCAATCATGGCTTGAGGTCCTCGTCTTAGAGCGCGAAGATGTAGGTGTCCACGGACTTCCCTGGAATCAGCGGCATCCCGACCATAAACTGGAGGGGTGCCACCAGGCCGCCGCTGAAGGCCTTGGCATTGTCCATGGTGGTGCTGACCTCGTCTGGTTTGCCCTCATACGGCCATCCGGTCTTTGCAATCACGATCTCGACTCCCAGGAACCCGGCGGCATTGAGAGCCGATCGGATCGCGTCAACATGGGCGTCGAACATGTTCATGTAGACGATCCTGGATCCGGCATCGACCCGGCTAGTGTTAGGCTGGAAGAGGTAGAGGCGAGGGTTTCGGGCTAGGGGTCGCTGCGGTAGGCGAAGAAGGGGTAAGGGTTGACCATGAAGGGGGATCCCGTGTCGCGGAGGAACCAGAGGATGCCGGTGAGGGTACGCACGATGTAAGAGTGGAAGGCGCCCCGCCGAGCCATTTGGGCATGACCAGAGACTAGTCCTTTCGTTCCAGTGCAGCAATGGAAAGAGCTGCCCACTGTCGTTGGCTCGGCTATCGTGCCGCTCTCCACCATTGAGGGCCGCGTCAATGACCGGAAGGTTGTGTTGTGGAGGCTAGAATTCGTCCCCACCGAGGAGATAAAAAGGAGGAAGAAGTGCGTGCACTTCTACGACGGGAGGCTGCACGTGTGCCTTGACGACGGGTACCATGTGTCGGATGAGCAGCCAAAGGCGAGCAGCGACTACCGGCCATCAGCACGGCAACTCTGGCGATCTCCTGTGGGCTCAGTGGAGCTAGGAATCATTGGTTGTCGTGGGCTCCTGTCAATGAGGACCGTCGACGGGAAGGGCACCATCGACACGTTCGCGGTCGCCAAGTACGGCCCCAAGTGGGCCCGAACACACACCATCACCGACAGCTTCAACCCAACCTGGAACGAGCAGTACACCTTGGAAGTCTACGAGCCCTCCACCATCCTCACCATTGCCGTCTTGGACAACTACTCTGACGGGTCCAAAGACTCCATGTTGCCCAATTGGCAGGATTCGGATCTGTATCTCCATGCTCGAGAGCAACCGAGCATACCCATGCTTCTACCCATTGATGTTGCTGCTGCCATCTGGCCTAAAGAAGATGGGCGAGATCGAGCTCGCCGTGCGCTTCCATCGAGCAGGGTCAGCGCTAGACTTGCTACACACGTATGGTCGTGCGCTTCCCTGGCATCAGCTTTTTTCGAACCGAGATGAATCAAGTCCCTATACTGCCGACAATGCACCACGTCCGCCTTATCTCAGCCGCGCAACACAACCCGCTGCGACTGGTGGCGGCTTGGATAGTCGCAATGCATTCAGCTTGCGCTGAGCCATCGCTGCGGCGAGAGGTGGCAATGTGGGCGCTGGAAGTAGAGCCGCGGGGGTTCAACATGCAGTGAGTGCGCGCAGGGGGTTGGACTGGGAGAGGACCCCCATGGAATGAACCGTCAAGATCTTGATCGATGGGTTGGAGGAGGAGAGGGCGTCGTAGAGGTTATGCATCGCTGGTAGGAGCTGCGATTTCAGGGAGGCGTTGTCAGAGCTCAGCACCCCGACGCCGACGGACACGATGGCGATTGGTTTGGCCGTGACTGGGGACGTTGGTTTGGCCGAGCTGCCATTAGTTGGTGGACGGCGAGTGGACGGAGGGATATAATTGAGCTCGGTTGGGATAACCCAAGAATTCAATCAGAATTTTTTAAAGTATATGGACTTGATAAAAACTTGTCAAAAACCTCAGCGACGAAACATATATTTTACCCGATTGGATAAAATCCAATTCGATGTGGCAGCATAGATTTGCACCACATGTTTCTTGTGATTGATGACATAGGATAGGCAACATACACATACACATACTTACATGTACATCTATCATACATGTGTGTATGCGCATACATATACACATACACATACGCATTCATATATAAATATACATGTGCACATACACATTGACATGTATACATATACATATACATACATATATATATATACTAGTACTTACCTGTGCCCCTGGCACAGTTTTTAGTTATTGTTAATATAAAATTTTAACAAACTCCCTGTAGTTTGTCTGGTTAAACGGCTGTGTTGACCTGTAGGTGGTCCAGGGTTCGAAGGTTGGTCATAGCTTTTTGTTCACTGCCACCATAAAACATAGCCAATAAAATATAAAATAAAATATTATAAGTCTAACTTAGGGTATATAAAATAAATATAAATATAAGTCTTTGCATATTGCATAAGATAATATTAATAGAACTTAGGTTGATATGAATTAATGCAGGTTTATATAAAGCAAACTTAGAGAATATATATAAAGAAACTTAGGGGATATGAATTAATGCAGGTTAACCGTTATTGCTCCTTATAAGGTTGACTAATACTCACCTGTGCCCCTGACACAGTTTTTAGTTATTGCTAATATAAAATTTTAGCAAACTCCCTGTAGTTTGTCTGGTTAGATGGCTGGGTTGACCCGTAGGTGGTCCAGCGTTCGAATGTTGGTCATAGCTTTTTGTTCACTGCCACCATAAAACATAGCCAATAAAACTTAGGGTATATAAAATAATAATAATAATAAATAATATAAGTCTTAGCATTAGCATAAGATAATATTAATAGAACTTAGGTTGATATGAATTAATGCAGCTTTATATAAAGCAAACTTAGGGAATATACATAAAGAAACTTAGGGGATATGAATTAATGCAGGTTAACCGAAACTGCTCCTTATAAGATTGACTAGTACTCACATGTGCCCCTGGCACAGTTTTTAATTATTATTAATATAAAATTTTAACAAACTCCCTGTAGTTTGTCTAGTTAGACGGCTGTGTTGACCCGTAGGTGGTCCAGGGTTCGAAGGTTGGTTATAGCTTTTTGTTCACTGCCACCATAAAACATAGCCAATAAAATATAAAATATAAAATATTATATAAAATATAAAATATTATAAGTCTAACTTAGGGTATATAAAATAAATATAAATATAAGTCTTTGCATATTGCATAAGATAATATTAATAGAACTTAGGTTGATATGAATTAATGCATGTTTATATAAAGCAAACTTGAGAATATATATAAAGAAACTTAGGGGATATAAATTAATGCATGTTAACCGTTATTGCTCCTTATAAGGTTGATATATATATTTATATTTATATTTATATACATATATACATATATACATATAAACGTATATGTATAGACATAGCAATTCTATTGACTAGATTGAGATGGAGCTTGGTCCTGCACTGATCTTTAGGACCTGTCATTGCATGTAACAACATATAAGCATTCTAGTGCTATAGAATTAATTTGCTAAAAATTTGCTTTTATGAATTTTGTTCGGAATTAAGGCTATTGTCACTGGAATGCAAATGAACTATATATGGCTAGCTATTACCGGTAGCTAATTAATGTCGAGCTCTATTTATCTTGCTTAGCTCCATCATTTCGTCATTAGCCTCGGACGAAAATTAGGTTTAAGTTTATGATCATGGTTCAGAAATTAATGAACTTCTCAACTGTCTCGTCGCTATGGGTCCCTAGCTAGTTTCTAATCTATCATAGAAAAGAGTCTGGAGACCTCCGTTATTTATATGATGTATATATGTCTATTTAATTTAGAGCAGCAAATTTGGAATATTTGCAACATGAACGTATAGATTTCCCAAGTTTTGTTTTATATCAATCTTTGTCGGAACTTATATTTGGTTAAAAACATGAACGTGGACAATTTGAACCTAAATCTAGTTTCTTTTATCTTGCTACTGCAGACTAGGGTATAGGGATCGAGATTCGAGAAGCTATCTGTGTGTGCTTTTATTGTGGTTGCTTCAAATCAGCTAGATCGCAATGAGACCGACTTCATGGAGCGGTCAACTGAATATATCGAGCATCATCTTCATGGAAGCAGTTGACCGACTATACATTCTGGTTTATTGGTGAGTTCTTCAATTGGACTCAACCAACTTAATTGGCAGACTGTTAGATATAAATATAGTCATTTGGGCGATCAATGACAATTTTATAAATATTGTCAATCAGTCAATAAATACTTCAGTTTTGACACAACTAAAGTATTTTGGCCATAACTTTTACATCAAGTATCCAAATTGGACGATTCTTGAACCATTGGAAAGAGGACGAAAAGATCTACAACTTTGTTGTTGACGTCATCTCCAAATTCGGTCATTTGATATATCAAATTAATAATCAAAGGGTTTAGTGGCAATCTGGTAAATAAGACCAAATGCCCAAAATCTATCAATCAGATTTTCTATCGTCCAAAATGGACAATGAAGTCATCGTCCAAAATGGACGATAAAATCCCAATCTCAAATCGTCCAGATTTCTATCGCCCATTTTCCTAATCGGCCATTATTGCAGTTTAAGTATTTTGGCCATAACTTTCTTATCCGATGTCCGAATTAGACGTTTTTGGTACCGTTGGAAAGCTAATTTGAAGATCTACAACTTTGATATTCAGAGTTTTGCCAGATTCCAAGGTTATCATCAGAAAAAATACAGCGGAAGACAGGAGACGTTATTTAGTGGCGGTTCCATAGCAGTTTTAGACCAGTTATGCAGTTCTTGTGGTTTCCACTTTCAAAGCAACAGTTGCAGCAACTGCAGAGTGGTTTCCTGACGGTTTTCAAATCAGTTACCAGAAGCCCTATAAATAGCCAAGAGGAAGAAGAAAAAAGGCCCCCGGCCATCAAAGCAAAACTGCTTTTTATCTTTTATGTACTCTTTTATATTTATTAGCAATGTAGCCTTTTAAATTCAGCAATGAAGCATTTTCCTTCCCTTAAATTCCTGCATTTTCCTTTCTTTAAATTCCTGTAACGTCGTTCATTTCCTAGGAGTAGTGCTATCATAATTCTATATTTCTAGGAGTAGATCTACCGAAAATAGGAGTAGATTTAACATAATTTCCCATTTTCCATTTTCCATTATTCCCATTTTCCATTTTCCATCTCCATTTCCCATTTTTCATTATTTCCATTTTCCATTTCCATCAACTTCACAAAGAACCACAAAATATCTTCTTTGTACACTTCAACACCTCTGATTCGATCATTCGAAGGAGTAGAACTAAAACCACAATTTCCTGATTCTTCGAATGTGGAAATAGAATTTTGACCTTGATTACAGTCCCGGTCAACGATCATAATTTCTATTCTAACATTTTTTACCAAAAACGTCCAATTCGGACATCGGATGAGAAAGTTATGGCCAAAATACTTAAACTGCACTAATGGCCGATTAGGAAAATGGGCGATAGAAATCTGGACGATTTGAGATTTGGATTTTATCGTCCATTTTGGACGATGACTTCATCGTCCATTTTGGACGATAGAAAATCTGGTCGATATTTTATCGTCCATTTGGTCGATAGACTCTATCGTTCATTTGGTCGATAGGTTTCATCTGGTCGATAAGATTATGTACTTATCGTCCATTTAGTAATTGCCTTTTGCTTACGTGTCCATCATTTATGAGTTAGCCATTATTTTGGCTAACATTTTGCCCCCCATGCGGTAATGAAGGAGACACTTTAATGACGAGGTGACCGCATCATCCGGGATTTGACCGTTTTACCTAGATTTTCAAATTTAATCATGACGTATGTTTAGGAAAATGAACGGCTGCGCCGTTTCTTTTCTCTATCCAAATCTTTTGGGATCCAGCATTTAAACTTTCTGGCAAGTAACGACAAAAAACCCTTTATTTAAATCTCTTCCTTCAGCCAGAAAAGAACTTTCTTCGCCTGTCTTCTTCTTCAAGTCTCCTAGGGTTTTATTGCTCTTCACCTACCTGCGCGGCGGTTCTTTGTTCTTTTCCTCTTAACTCCGGCGTCTACACTCGTTCGTCATCATGGTGCGTGAGATCAAAGTTGACAACGCTGTGCAGAAGGAGGTGATGTCCGCTGTGGGAGATTTCAATGAGAACATGAAGTCAAATGACATCAGGAGTGGTTATTTGGTCCGGGAAGGTGATCCTAACTCTCAGTTATGTATTTTGGGTCCTTGCTTCGTTCCTGAGAGTATTCCTTCCCTTGGTGCCGAGGAAGCTTTTCTTGTACATTCTTTTCCTACTTCTGTCGATTTGCCCTTTTCTGGAACCCTAAATCTCTCTTCCCTTTCTTCAAAAAACCCCATCATCTCATGGCCATTGGTTGATGACACGTTTGTCAAATGGTATAATAGGATGATTAGCCATTTTGAAACTAGGTCAATTTTTTCTGAGGCGGGTATCTTAGATCTACCGAAAATAGGAGTAGATTTAACATAATTTCCCATTTTCCATTTTCCATTATTCCCATTTTCCATTTTCCATCTCCATTTCCCATTTTCCATTTCCATCAACTTCACAAAGAACCACAAAATATCTTCTTTGCACACTTCAACACCTCTGATTCGATCATTCGAAGGAGTAGAACTAAAACCATAATTTCCTGATTCTTCGAATGTGGAAATAGAATTTTGACCTTGATTACAATCCCGGTCAACGGTCATAATTTCTGTTCTAACATTTTTTGGCGATCGCGATGGGACATTGTGTTGAAGCTGTCAAAGAAGAAGGGACAAAATGAGAGATAGCATTTCCAGAGTTGTAATTTTGAAAGCTGAAGGAAGTGACCATGCAGATGCTGTTTTCCAAGAAAATTTTCTTAGATGGAGTATGTCCTCACGTGAAGGTTCCAGTAGCGAGGAGATCAAGGTCACTATGCCATCTTTCATGCAGAATCAAGGCGGTTTCACTTTATTGGTAAGGAATTTTTCATCTACAAAAGAAAGTGATGATATAGTGGAACCGAATCAGCCAGAAAATATTACAGATATGGCCGATAATAAAAATTCACCAAGTACTAATTTTAAAATGTTCAATAGAATTGAACAAAATATGGTGATGGTTGATCAAAAAGCTGTCAAAGAAGAAGAGACAAAATCTACACGCCGAGCATTTATGGAGAAATCCGACAATGACCTCCCGATCAGCGTCTACACGCCGGAGACGGCCAGCCATTTTCTTCTTGGAGATCTGTTGCCGGCGGCGTCATCAGGGAGGACACCTCACCATTCGCTGCCTCTGCGTAGCAGTTTAGGGCGGTTTAAGCGGTTCAAAACAGGAATGTCAAGAGGAGATTGTGCACACGTTGTAAAAACCGCAGCAGTTCAGAGTAGTTCCAGACGGTTCCAGCGGTTCAAGGTAGGGATCTCAAAAGGAGATCATGCACGATGTAAAAACTGCAGCAGTTTCAAGCAGTTTAAGGTGGTTCGAGCGGTTCAAGGCAGAGATCCTCCACTTCGGAGCCTTGGAACCCATCTTTCCCACGTTTACGCCGCCACCCTCAACACCATCATCCTCTGCAATCTCAAACGTCGTCGTCACCAACTCCGGCGGTTTCATTTTCTACCTCTACGGCGTGGGAGGGATCCTCTGACAGCCTCGAGATCTCCTTCAACGGCAAACCCATCTTTCCTCCACGATGGGCCGCAGGCAGTGCCATAACGCTGAAGGAGGCGGGATCCAAGACATTTGGTAAAGCATTGGATTCCAGGCAACAGTGGAGACCACGACGCCCAGCAGCGGCTTCCTTCAAATAAAAGTCCTCATCGTCACTACCGTCCTCGGCCTCAAAGGTCTTCGTCGATGACGACCATCCGTCACCGATTGGGGGGGGGGGGAACAGAGCAATGCCGAGGTCATCTCCTCCGTCTCCGGCGCGGTCTTCACTCGGCTGGCCATGGGACGACGACAAAAAATGGAATACTCCGTCCCAGACCGCGGCTTCCTTCGAGCACCCCAGATCCCTCATCGCCGCGCCAACGTCGGCCTCAAAGCTCCTATCACTTAGGAAGATGGCAACCTATAGCCGATGGGAGGAGAACAGAGCAACGTCGGAGTCATCACCTCCGTCTCCCGCGCGGTTTGGAACAACGGTGGAAAAGAAAGCCATCGGACGGCAAACGGCGGAGAGGAGATCCATCCGACGACGGCAGCTGCGGAATGATGGGTAAGCTGCTCCATTTCTCTTAGAACCCCTCGACGGCCCTAGCCCAAATCCTCAGGCCGCAGCCTCCCCCAAGCAAACCCAAGGCATCATCGTTGCTATACGGCAATTTGTAGCCGATGGGAGGAAAACAGAGCAACGCAGCAGGCCCAGGTCCTCATCGTCCTCAAAGGTCTCAGTCGAAGAGGGCAACCTATGGCCGTTAGAATGGAAAACAGAGCATCATCGCTCATCATCCATCATCCCTCATCGCCCAGCCTTACCCATCGTCCATTTTGAACGATGACCTCAAAATGTCATCGTCCATTTTGTCATCGCTCGGATCAGCGACGATCGCTCATCGCTCAATGTCCATCGTCGCTCGTTGTCCATCGACCGGCGTTACTCATCGCCCAGGTTGCTCATCGTCCATGGGTTGACGACGACGCCTCGTCGTCCATCGCGGAAAAAAGAAAACAGAGCATCTCATCATCGACCAGCTTCCCATCGTCGTCCATCATCTTCATCGGCCAGATCAATATCGACGACCATCGTCGTTCATCGTCCATGGCTTATCGCTCAGCTTTCTCATCGGCCAAACTTCAACCCATCGACCAAACCATTCCTTCATCAGCCAGCTTCAACCCATCGACCATCGACGGCTATTTATTGTTCATCGCCCATCATGGAAAGAACAGAGCAATGGCCATCGACCATCGTCCGTTGCTCGACGATCCTTCCTTGCTCATCATCCTTGGACGATCACCCATCATCACGGAAACAAGAAGCATGGCCATCGCTCAGTTTTTGTTCATCGCCCATTGGTCGACGTCGAAGCTCATCGCCCACCTTTCTTCATCGCCCAGATTTGTTCATCGATCAACTTTCTTCGTCACCCATCGACGACCATCGTCGAAGCTCTTCGATCAGTCTTGCTCATCGCTCATCATCGCCGATAGAACATCGCCCATCCTTGCTTATCGGCAAGCATCACTCATCGTTCTTACTCATCACCCGTCGATAGATCGATCAATGCCCAGCATTGCTCATTGGCCGATATCGGCCATTCTTCATCTTGATAAAACATTAGTCATCGGTCAAAACTGAGCGATAAAACATTGGTCATCGCCCAAAGCTGAGCGATAACAAATCGGTTATCGGCCAAAGCTGAGCGATCAAGAATTGGTCATCGACCAATGTTGATCGACCAGGGATTTATAAAAGTGATCGACCAATAATAGCAAATGGTCGACAAAGATGATTGATTGAATGGTCAATAAAATCGTTCATATGGCCGACAAAATCGCCCAAATTGGCCAACAGATAAAGGTCTTTACAAAAATAGGAATATTTTCATAAAGACCGGGGGGGCAAAATGTTAGATATAAATATAGCCATTTGGGCGATCAATGGCAATTTCGTAAATATTGCCAATCAGCCAATAAATACTTCAGTTTTGACACAACTGAAGTATTTTGGCCATAACTTTTACATCAAGTATCCAAATTGGACGATTCTTGAACCATTGGAAAGAGGACGAAAAGATCTACAACTTTGTTGCTGACGTCATCTCCAAATTCGGTCATTTGATGTATCAAATTAATAGTCAAAGGGTTTAGTGGCAAACTGGTAAATAAGACCAAATGTCCAAAATCTATCGACCAGATTTTCTATCGTCCAAAATGGACGATGAAGTCATCGTCCAAAATGGACGATAAAATCCAAATGTCAAATCGTTCAGATTTCTATCGCCCATTTTCCTAATCGGCCATTAGTGCAGTTTAAGTATTTTGGCCATAACTTTCTCATTCGATGTCCGAATTGGACGTTTTTGGTACCGTTGGAAAGCTAATTTGAAGATCTACAAGTTTGATATTCAGAGTTTTGCCAGATTCCAAGGTTATCATCGGCAAAAATACAACGGAAGACAGGAGACGTTATTTAGTGGCGGTTCCATAGCAGTTTTAGACCAGTTATGCAGTTCTGGTGATTTCCACTTTCAAAGCAACAGTTGCAGCAACTGCAGAGTGGTTTCCTGACAGTTTTCAAATCAGTTACCAGAAGCCCTATAAATAGCCAAGAGGAAGAAGAAAAAAGGCCCCCGGCCATCAAAGCAAAACTGCTTTTTATCTTTTATGTACTCTTTTATATTTATTAACAATGTAGCCTTTTAAATTCAGCAATGAAGCATTTTCCTTCCCTTAAATTTCTGCATTTTCCTTCTTTTAAATTCCTGTAACGTCCTTCATTTCCTAGGAGTAGTGCTATCATAATTCTTTATTTCTAGGAGTAGATCTACCGAAAATAGGAGTAGATTTAACATAATTTCCCATTTTCCATTTTCCATTATTCCCATTTTCCATTTTCCATCTCCATTTCCCATTTTCCATTATTCCCATTTTCCATTTCCATCAACTTCACAAAGAACCACAAAATATCTTTTTTGTACACTTCAACACCTCTGATTCGATCATTCGAAGGAGTAGAACTAAAACCACAATTTCCTGATTCTTCGAATGTGGAAATAGAATTTTGACCTTGATTACAGTCCCGGTCAACGGTCATAATTTCTGTTCTAACATTTTTTTACCAAAAATGTCCAATTCGGACATCGGATGAGAAAGTTATGGCCAAAATACTTAAACTGCACTAATGGCCGATTAGGAAAATGGGCGATAGAAATCTGGACGATTTGAGATTTGGATTTTATCGTCCATTTTGGACGATGACTTCATCGTCCATTTTGGACGATAGAAAATCTGGTCGATATTTTATCGTCCATTTGGTCGATAGACTCTATCGTTCATTTGGTCGATAGGTTTCATCTGGTCGATAAGATTATGTAGTTATCGTCCATTTAGTAATTGCCTTTTGCTTACGTGTCCATCATTTATGAGTTAGCCATTATTTTGGCTAACATTTTGCCCCCCATGCGGTAATGAAGGAGACACTTTAATGACGAGGTGACCGCATCATCCGGGATTTGACCGTTTTACCTAGGTTTTCAAATTTAATCATGACGTATGTTTAGGAAAATGAACCGCTGCGCCGTTTCTTTTCTCTATCCAAATCTTTTGGGATCCAGCATTTAAACTTTCTGGCAAGTAACGACAAAAAACCCTTTATTTAAATCTCTTCCTTCAGCCAGAAAAGAACTTTCTTCGCCTGTCTTCTTCTTCAAGTCTCCTAGGGTTTTATTGCTCTTCACCTACCTGCGCGGCGGTTCTTTGTTCTTTTCCTCTTAACTCCGGCGTCTACACTCGTTCGTCATCATGGTGCGTGAGATCAAAGTTGACAACGCTGTGCAGAAGGAGGTGATGTCCGCTGTGGGAGATTTCAATGAGAACATGAAGTCAAATGACATCAGGAGTGGTTATTTGGTCCGGGAAGGTGATCCTAACTCTCAGTTATGTATTTTGGGTCCTTGCTTCGTTCCTGAGAGTATTCCTTCCCTTGGTGCCGAGGAAGCTTTTCTTGTACATTCTTTTCCTACTTCTGTCGATTTGCCCTTTTCTGGAACCCTAAATCTCTCTTCCCTTTCTTCAAAAAACCCCATCATCTCATGGCCATTGGTTGATGACACGTTTGTCAAATGGTATAATAGGATGATTAGCCATTTTGAAACTAGGTCAATTTTTTCTGAGGCGGGTATCTTAGATTTCTTGGACTTGAGCACCAGGGTTCCTCTTCAAGATTCTAATTTGCTTATTTCATCGCTTCTCTTTTGGTCGACAGAATATAACAATTTTGTCTTCCCTTTTGGTTCGCTCACTATTACTGTATTGGACATATTGCTCTTAACTGGCTTAACTCCACTTGGTACTTCTGTATCGGCCAATATGGATGTACCCAAGAAAGAAATCGTTTTTGAGGCCGATAAGAACTATACCCTTTTCATTAATTACTATGCCAAGTTATCTGAGAGCGATGGTCCTCCAAACTCTCTTGAACGATTAGCGTTCATTTACTATTGGCTTTGTAAATTTGTCCTTTGCCTTCCTACCAAAAAAACCTGTCAAGGGGTACATTCCACTCTCTCGGGATCTTTCCTCAGGCAAACAAGTTTTTTCTCTTGCTCCTTTTATTTTGTCGGCCATTTATCGAGGCATGTATCTTGTCCTTGAGCAGTTGAGAGAAGGGGGTAGCTTGACTGGATTTGGTCCTTTGTGGCTCGTCCAACTATGGCTTAGAGCTTACTTCCCTGATCTTCATATGCCACCTTCATCCTCATCGGCCAGAACTCAAGGCCATTTGTATCTTTCTTCATCTTCTATTCCCAAGTCTTTTCGACAGGCCTTCAATTATTTCTATACTCTGTCCAATTTTTCTTCTTATCGCCCATTCAATCCTGAGTCTCACCCATCGTCCATTAAGCCTTTGCTTGATCTTTCTTCAGACTTAGAGTCTGATGATAAAATATTGGCTTGGGCTCGCTTTCTTATCGGCCGTGACCTTCATTTTGATACGGCTTGGGGCAAGGCGAATAATAAATGTGGAGTAGAAGTTTATGCTCCCAATTTTGCGGCTCACCAATTTGGCCTTAAACAATCTTGGCCTGTGCCACCATACTTCAGTTTTAATATCGTCGCTAGAGGACGATGTGTCTTCTCAGAGATGGAGCGAGTAATTTATGTGGATAAGAGAGAATTGCTCCTCATTAAGAGGTTTAGACTTAGATCTTTTGAGCCTACTAGCGAGATTGAAGCTAGTATCACGGATAGCTGGAAAGAAATGGTTGATGAACATCTTTTCTTTGCTGACAAAGATCTGGTTTTTGAAAAGTTCATTCCTCCAAGGGAAAAGAGAAGACAAAAGCAAGTGGCTGCTAGTCATCGATCAAGCAAACGAAAGACAAAAGGTATATCTCCATCGTTCTCCTTAATTTTTTGATATCCTTTCTTCATCTAATACAATATGATCGATAGGTTCAGACGATGAGGGTGATGCGCCATCTAAAAAGAAGCGCGGTAAAGGAAAAACCGTCGTCCAACCTCAACCATCTTCTTCTCCAAAAAATAAATCATCTCCTCGATCGATAAATTCTGACGATGAGGATGATGAACCGCTTACAAAGAGACGTAGTAAAGGAAAAACTATCGTCCAACCTCAACCAGTTTCCTCTCAAAAAGATCAATCATCTTCTCGGCCAATTGCAGAGGAAAAGGTTGATTCTCCTGGCAGCAGTCATCGAAACAGTCAATCTGCTCATGATAAGTAAGTATCATAACGTTTTCCTTTCCTATTACACTTGTATTCTTCGTTTGATACTTAAACTTTTATATTTTCAGGACTGCTGTAGAAGTGGGCTCCAGTACTCCGAGCTCCTTGTATTCTTTGTCTCCTTCTCGACCTACAACCAAAGTTCCTGAGGTTGTGGTTGATACATCTCCATCACAAATGATCGAGGAACATCCTCCAACTTCTCCTGATCATGCTGATGAGAGTGTGCCTCCAACTTCCTCGGCCAAATTTTCCTCAAAAACCAAGGCGCAAGTACGTTCTGGTGGTAGATTCAAACGACTCGCCCAAAAGAATATAAAAGTATAGATAACTTTTATTTTATTGATGATCGATTTATCGACCATTCTCTAATGTTTAAACTTTTTTAGGAATCGAGGAAGCAAAATTCTGTCGGCCAAAATTCTGGTCGAGAAGATGAGGATGAAGACGATAATAATATCTTTGATGTCTTGAATACGACTCCATCTAAACCAGGTTTGTCATTAACTGGTAGAAAACTCGTTCATGGTCCGTATAGTTTTTTACGAGACCTTGGTAATGCGAGTTTATCTTCTGTATCAGCTTCTCCTAATATCCCAGCTGCTCCAACTCAAGTTGAAGATCTCTCGGCCAAAACTGCTAAGCCGGGCATCGCTGCTTCTCCAGTTGTCTCATCAACAGAGGCACTACCTGCATCCCCAAAACCTCGTCGCGGTGTCCCTGAACCAGTAATGGCCGATATTATATCACCCACTTCTCATGTTCCAACGTCAACTATTGATGTTCACACAAGGGCGACTATTAGAAACCCTACAGCTGCTCCGTCTATGATGAAGGCTTCAACTTCATCTTTTGTTACCCCCACTGCTCAACCATCCATCTCTACCTCTTCACAGGTATTCATCGTTCAATTTGATTCTGTCGATCATTTAGTGTTAAATATTACTGAATGCTTGTTCTTTTCAGGGCGATCTCGCCCATTTAATGAATATTGTCCAGGCCTTCTCGGATTCCTGGCATTCTATAGTGACTGCCAAGAAAGCGAATGTTGACCCTGAAGTTGCACAAGGGAGTCAACATGAAGAGTTCAGGCGAGCCCTATCTCAATGTCTTGTAGTTTTGGACAAACTACCTGAAGAAGATCTCACCAGATCAGATAGCGAAGCACTGGACCAAGCTATAACACCCTTTCTCTCTGTGGATTCAACAATCTTAGGGTTTTCGTCTAGTGATATGGACGATATCCACAACATCAAAATCAAGATTGAAAGTCTGACTGCTGAGAGAAACAACTTAATGAATGAGATAGTTCTTATAGGGGAACGTCAAGAGCGGCGTACCCATATTAAAGACGTCATTAGCAATCGTGTCAAACAACTTCAGAAAAATACTGATGATATTGGCGAAACAGAATCAGAGATCCTTGGTTACCAGAACCAAATGAAAGAGTTAAAGGAAAAAATCGCCCAGTGTACTACTAAGAAGAACTATCTCCTTCGCGAAACTACTCAACTGGCTGAGGAGGGCAACCAAATGATGCAAGAGTACGTCGCTTTGGAGGCGAATTCCCCAAAAGATCGCCAAGTCGAGTTGAAGGGTGAGCTTGTGAAGAACAAGCAACGCTTTAGGGCAGTCCGAGAAAAAATTGCTCTTTTATCTCAAAATCTCTCTTTGAAGAGATAAATTTTTCTTTGTCTGATATGAGCGATATGATCTTGTAATGCCACACTTTTGGCCGATATTTTGTAATGAACATATTTGTTAATTGCTCTCGTCCAAATCTTAAGGACGTACTTTGTTAATTGCTATCGTCCATATTTTAAGGACGTTTTTCTTCTGTCTTTTATTCCATTGATGGGTAATACTTCTTAATGTACCGACCATTTATCATTGATCGATGCAACCCACCATCAATATTCCGCAGTTGATATGATCCATTTGGAAATACTTGATCGACTAAGTATGGTCCTTCCCAGTTAGGCGACCACTTTCCATATTTGGGATCATTACGATCTATAGGTAGGATCGTTTTCCAAACTAGATCTCCTTCTTGAAATTCTTTTGATACTACTCTTTTATTGTAGATATCGGCCACTTTTAACTTTTGCGCCTCTATATTTTCTAAGGCAATAGCTCGTTGTTCATCGAGTTCTAAAAGATTATACATTAATGCATCTTCATACTGTTCACTAGTTGAGCGATCTTGTTCCATAACTCTAGGCGATAGAACATTTATCTCAGCAGGTGTAGTTCTATGTGCCCATAACGCTCTTAATAAACCTTCATGCCACTGCCTTGGGTTATCGTCCATCATCTTTCTTATGATTGACTTGATGGTTTTGTTGGACGCCTCAGCTTGTCCATTAGATTGGGCATAGTAGGGTGTAGAATTGGCCATATTAATTTTATACTCTGCCAAAAAATTCTTTACTCTAGAACTTACAAACATTGTCCCTTGATCGGACACAATTGTTTGTGGAATGCCAAATCTACATATGATGTTTTCCCAAATGAAATTTATCACTTGATCATCAGAAACATTTTTTAATGGGATCGCTTCTACCCATTTAGTAAAGTAATCTGTCGCCACAATTACAAACTTGTGCAACATGGACGATGGAGGATGAATTTTCCGTATAATGTCTATCGCCCAACATCTGAATGGCCAAGGTTTAACAATGATCGATAATTCACTTGCTGGAGCTCGCTGTAATGGACCATGTCTTTGGCATGCCTCACATCCTTTGGCATACATAGCACATTCCTCCCCCATGCGCGGCCAATAAAAGCCACTGCGCATTATTAGCCAGCGCATTTTGATGCCAGACTGATGTGCTCCAAAAACACCATTATGTATCTCAACCATCGTCAATTTAGCCTCATCAGGATGCAAACATCGCAATAAGACTCCATCTGGTCGACGTTTATATAAAACGTCGTTTTGTAGAAAATAATGTATCGCTTTAAGACGGATTTTTCTATCGACCTTAAGCGATGGGTCTTTCAAGAAATCGACGATTGGGGTCCGCCAATCTGGTTGGCTATCGATTTGACTTACCTCACCTGGCCGATGATATCACTCTAGTGCAGATTGTATTATACCAGAACGGAAATCGTTCGTGCCCCCCAAGTGCTTTAACACTTTATAACCTGATGCTATTTGGGCGAGGGTATTAGCCTCATCGTTTTGCAATCTTGGAACGAAGAGTAATTCAAAATCGTTAAAACGATCTAACAGCATTAGAGCGATTTGATGAAATAGAATTAAAATATCGCTTTGGCATTTATAATGTCCAAGTATATGATTTATCACTAATTGTGAATCACCTTTGATTTGTACATTGGACACTCCTAAATCTAACAAAATTTCTAGGCCGATGATTAGAGCTTCATATTCAGCCTGATTGTTAGTACATAATTGCGATAGAGTATACGCAAATTTATATTTGCTTCCAATGGGCGATAGGATCGTGATCCCTAGACCAGCTCCATTGATAGTTTTAGAACCATCAAAGTACATCGTCCATGGGGTGAGCGATGCGTTGTTAATTTCTCACTCTAACTCCTTTAGTATATCTATGCAAGGATAGTCAGCTAAAAAATCGGCCAATGCTTGGCCTTTAACAGCCTTCTGAGATACAAATTGAATATCAAACTCAGCCAAAGTTAAAACCCAATAACCAATACGCTGGTGCAAAATTGGTCGAGAAAACAAGAACTTTAATACATTGAACTTAGATATCAAGTAGACTGTTACAGGTTTTAAATAAGCTCTAAGCTTGGTACACATAAAATACAAGGCCAAGCATAACTTTTCTATGGCCGAGTACTTCTGTTCATAAGGTAACAACTGTCTACTTAGATAATACACTGCTCTCTCATATCCATCTTTGCCTTCTTGCGCCAAGAGACCGCCTATTGATCGGTCTGCTGCAGCGATGTAAAGCTTCATGGGTTGTCCCAACCTTGGCGGCGCCATAACTGGTGGCGTTGATAAACAGTGCTTCAAGCGTTCAAAGGCTTGTTGATGTCGCTCTTCCCAGACGAAGTCGTCTTCATTCTTTAATCTTAAGAGCGATGAAAACTCTTGAGTTTTACCTGCACAGTTAGCAATAAACCTTCTTAAAAAATTCACTTGACCAAGAAATTTTTACAGTTCTTTCTTAGTCTTTGGAGGACTAGCCTCTATTATAGACTTTGCTTTGTTTTGGTCAAGTTCTATTCCTCGCTGATGGACGAGAAAACCAAGGAAATTCCCTGCTTGCACACCAAAGGCACATTTCAAGGGATTTAACTTTAAATTATATTCTCTCATTCGCTCAAAAGTTTTGATCAATTGTGAAAAGTGATCGGCCATAATCGGTGATTTAACTACTATGTCATCAACATAAACTTCAACAAAGTGGCCAATCATATCATGAAAAATCAAGTTCATCGCTGGCTGATAAGTAGCACCAGCGTTTTTTAAACCAAAGGGCATAACAACCCACTCATAACTTCCAAGTGATCCTGGACATCTAAATGCCGTTTTATGAACATCATTATCGGCGATATAAATTTGATTATATCCAGAATACCCATCCATAAATGAGTATATTTCGTGCCCAGCGGTAGAATCAATTAAATTATCGACCGATGGCATTGGGTACTCATCTTTGGGTGTAGCCAAGTTTAAGTTTCTAAAATCTATACAAACTCTAAGTTTGCCATTTTTCTTCTTAACTGGCACTATATTAGAAAGCCACTCTACATACCTGGCCGTTCTAATAAAGTTTGCGTTTAACAATCGTTCAATTTCTTTCTTTACTTCTGGGATTATGTTTGGAGCAAAGCGTCTAGGCGCCTGCTTATATGGTTTGAAATTTGGTCGAGTCGGAAGCTCATGCTCTACAATATTCCTATCTAAACCAGGCATCTCTTTATAATCCCATGCAAAGCAATCTTTATATGAACGCAAAATAGCAATGAGTTCGTTGCTTACCTTTTGGTCGATAAGTTTACTGATGAAGGTTGGGCGATGCTCTGTGCCATCACCAAGGTCGATTTCTTCCAATGGGTCTTGAGCTTGCATATTTCCACGTTTGCCATAGGGGACTTCTTCCTCTTCTTCTTGGGGAATCTCTTTTAAACAATCTAAGTCGTTCTCTTCTTGTGCAGCGAACGCTTCCACTTGATAAGCCATTAGTTTGGCTTTTAAGGCCGTTACAGCGGCCTGATTTCTTTCAGAGTCTGAACTCATCATTTCTGACTAATGGCCGGTGATCGGCCAGTTTTGGATGCAAAGACCACTGAGGTTGGTCTTGCCGGAACAAACAACTCTGCTGCACGCTCTTTTAGCATAACTCCATTCTCAGATACCACCTTGAGTGTGTCTTCAAACTGAAGGAATTGCAAGGGGCCATAATTGCAATCATAGAAAGATGCCTCCAAGGCATGCGTATCCATACTGTATGGCATGTTATCGGCCATAACTGACTCTACATTTCCTTCGTCATTCCATAAGAATAAACACTGATGAAGAGATGACGGAACACACTGACTGGCATGAATCCAGTCTCGACCCAGCAGCACATTATAGCTGGTCGATGAGTCCATGACAAAGAACGCTGTCGTTCTTGTTACACTTCCAACCTTAATATCCAAAGGAAGGATTCCCTTTGCTGGGGCTGGAACTCCACTGAATCCGGTTAGTGTGATATCCGTGGGGATAAGATCACTATCGGTTTTGTGCAACTTCTTCATCATTTTTGCAGGGATGACGTTCACTGCGGCCCCAGTATCAATTAGGACTCTGCTTATTGGGACACCATTGATTTCGGCCTTGATATGAAGAGGCCGTAAATGGCGTGTCATTGCTGCTGGTGGTCGTTCGAACACTGCATTGTTCAAATCTTGATGTGCTTTCTTGTGTGAGCTGGCTGATGACTGAGGTTGATTGCTGACTGCTTTCCCCTTGGCCTTTGCTGCTACCTGGACGACCTCTGAGTTCTCTTGACCATCCCATGATGGCCACTATTGATCCTTTTGGTGTTGATCCTGTTGTGCTTCTGTTTCGTCCATGTCCCAACCAGTTGGTATGATTGGTGCTTCATTTGTTGGCGTACTGTATTTGGCAACATCTGACTTGGGAACCCACTTCTTAACAATGGGATCACCATAGCAAACCAAGTAATCAAATTTTCCACTTGGTTGGCCCTGAGTACTGATAGCTGGATTGCCTGCCTTGTAAAGATCCATCAATAGTTTCTTCTGGGAGATGTTTCTTCTTGCTGCTTCCTCATTAACTTTAATGGGCACTTCTACCTCTACCCATTCAACATCTTTGACCATAGGCTCTTGTTCTTCATCTCCCCAACCAGTTGGAACAATTGTTGTTGATGTTGATGGTATGATTTGGGCGACAACTTCCGTCTTTTTTACAAGACGCTTCACCTTGACGTCCCCATAAACCTGGAGATAATCATATCGGCCACTGATGAGTGCATGAAAGTGCACTCTAAATAGCCTTATAATCATCTCAATTGCTAAATTATTATCCTTAATCAACATCTTTATTACTATTTTTACATCTATATGTTGCTTCACATGGTTGTTTGGAAAACGCAGGAAATTGGAGCTAAAAGAAGCTGAAAAGAGTATATGGATCAACTTCAAAAATTAATCTGTACCTGCTCATAAAGAACCAGATGATGTGCCATATATGGTTGGAAAGCTCTTGAAGTCTAGATTCTGGAGAACTTTACGGTTTGTGATTCCGAGTTTCCTAGAGGAAGTTACAGCAATTTTAGTACCGATGGCGCAGTCTGAAGGGCAGAACCGAAAATAAGCTGGAAGTCCGAGCGATCCGCCGATCGATCGGACCACGCAAAAACGTGACAGAATATGTGTTTTTCAGCCACAACACATCCGATCGATCCCTCCATCGCTCCTATGGGGTCCGATCGATCCGACACCAACGGTCCGATCGATCGGACTCAAAAAAAGCCAAAAACAACGGATTTTACTCAACCGATCGATCCAACACTCATAATTCGATCGATCGGACTTGGGAATTAAAGGGTGGCAGAACGTATGCTTTTTAGAGGAGCAGAGTTCGATCGATCCGTCCATCGATCGGACTCGGGCGTAAATAGAAGATTGGAGATTTCAAGAGACCGATCGATCCAACATCCCGAGGGGGATCGATCGGACGTTCCCAGTGGATTAAATCAACGGTTTAGATCAAATCCGTTGAGGGAGAACTTTGGGGCTATAAATAGGACCCTTTCTAGGGTTTGAGGGGGACTTCTTGGATGTTTTTGGAGGCTCTTTTCAGGACTTTTTCAAGAGGAAGAAGATGAAGACATCTCCATCCATGGCCGAGTAATCCGCGGGCATGGCGGACGGATGATCTAGCGAGGACTAGGGCTTCTTCTCCAACAATGGTTCATAGATTTTAAGCTTTATTGTTAAACTCTTTTCTATGTATTGGATCTTTAAATATTATTTTCAGATTATAGATTTCTATGTGGATGATTAATATTATGAATCCAGTCATGCTTCTTTCATGATCTTATAATCCCATAGTCTTCTCTTTTGATTCTCCTACCGAGTCTTGCGAGACCTTTGCTATACATTGCCCGTAGTGACAGCTGGTATTGTATATTCTTAGGGATCTGGTAAGACAAGGTTGGGGCTCTAACTCGTGAGATCTTTGCTATGCATTGCCGGTTGTGAGAGTTGGTATTGTGTATTCTTAGGGATCCGGTTAGAGTTAGGGCTTTGTCCCGATGAACTTTTGCTGCGCGTTGCCTGTAGTGACAGCCGGTATCGTGTATTCTTAGGTTTGGTTGGATGAAGTTAGAACTATAAAAAGGAAGAACCAATCATAGGAAGAGACATTTATATTTTATCAGATTCATAATTCTTTATCTTCCGGTTAAGGTGATTGGGATGTGAATCCCTTAACTGTGTATCATATGAACCGTTGAGAAGAGAAGAACCTAAAGCCGAGTGAAGTGATTCCTGAAGCCTAGCCTCATTCAAATCCTGATTTCTTTCGTTAACTTTATCTCATCATCACATCTACGATCTATTTTCTTAACTTTCATCACTCTTGATTGTTTTCAATTCATTGTTATCTGTGTTTCTGGATCTTTCCTGCTTGTCTCTCTGTGGGATTCGACCTCTCTTATGCTGTACTGCACCGCGACCGCTGTGCGTGACACATTTGAGCGACATCAAAAATTGGCGCCGTTGCCGGGGAGACGATTCAGAAAAGCGCCAGAATCAGATTACAGTGATTGTAGACACCGAAAGCGGTAACTTCGTTCATTTTCTTTAGTCTTTATTTCTTTATTTCTTTATTTTGGTTTTGATTTTTTTTCGTTGGTTTGCATCTTTTGGATCGTGTGTTTGCTGGTGTATGCCTCGGTATAGAGACGAACTTGGCAGATTTGCTAGACGCCCCGAGGGTGATTCTGAAACTTCTGATAGTGAGACATATATTGCTGATCTTTTTGACGCACAGTCACAAACCTCACATCATACTTTCATTATGGCTGAGCACGAGGAACAACAAGCTCCTAGGAGTTTGCAAGAATATTTGTATCCAACACGCACTGCTACACCTTCATGCATCATGTTTCCACCTAATGCTGCACATGTTGACTTTAAACCTGGCATGATTCAGTTGCTTCCTACCTTTCATGGGTTGGAAAATGAAAATCCATATGTGCATATTAGGGAGTTTGAGGAAGTAGTAGCGACCTTCCATGGCCAACCAGGTGCACTAGATATGATCCGACTTAAGTTCTTTCCCTTCTTACTGAAGGATAGAGCAAAGAGTTGGTTATATTCCTTGAGGCCATGATCTATAGGATCTTGGGCTGAAATGACACAGATATTTTTCAACAAGTATTTCCCACAGCACAAAACCAATGCACTTAAGAGACAGATTTCGATCTTCACACAGAAGGATAGTGAAACTTTGTATCAGGCGTGGGAACGATTTAAAGACATGTTGAATTTATGTCCTCATCGTGGATATGAAAGTTGGCGTCTTGTTAGTTATTTCTATGATGGTTTAACTGTTAGAGAACGCCAATTTGTTGAGATGATGTGTAATGGTGAATTTTTGCAAAAAGATCCTGATACAGCTATTGAGTATTTGACAGAGCTTGCTGAGAAAGCTCATACATGGACTGGACCGAATGCAACAGAAAGTACAAACAGAGCCAGACCACCACCGCAGCAACAAGGTGGAGGAATTTATCAGTTACGGGAGGAGGATGCACTCAAGGCAAAAGTGGAGAGTCTAACAAGGGAGCTGGAGCTATTAAAGACCAAAGATATGATGGCAGCTCGAACCTCTCCATACAATGAACCTACAAGGCCGGCTAGACCATGTGTGATCTGTCAAGGCGCGGACCACCAGATTGATGATTGCCCCACCTAGGCTGAGATGAGAGGTGTGTACGACGAGCATTGTAACGCTGTAGGCGGATTCAGGAGGCCGTACACTCCCTATTCAGAGACGTATAATCCAGGATGGCGAGAGCATCCAAACTTCAGCTGGAAGTCGAACGCTCCACAGAGCAACGAGCATCATCAACCGCCACCTAATAAGCCTTTTTCTAACCCTCCTTATAATACATCTGGTTTTCCTAGGCCTACATTTAATGATAATTTACAGGAACTGAAATCTATGATTGTGCAGGAATCTAAGGAAAGGAAGGAGGATATTCAAGAGATCAAGAGCCAGATCACAAAGTTGATCAACTCTTTGAGCGTGCATGAACGAGGGAAGTTTCCAGCTCAACCTCAACAAACGCAGGTATCTAGTGTTGAGCAAAATAATGTGAAGGAGATGAATGCCTGATGAGAATGCATAATGTTATATTTTTATCCCTTAATATTTAGTCTCCTATGCTTATTTAGTTCCTAAATACACTCATTATTCTTATATTTTGATTTAGGATGCAATTGAAGTCCTTAAGTCGAAAAGAAGCTGAAAAGAGTGCTTGGATCAACTTTAAAGATTTATCTGTACCTGCTCATGAAGAACCAGAGGATGTACCATACATGGTTGGAAAGCTCTTGAAGTCTAGATTCTGGAGAATTTTACGGTTCGTGATTCCGAGTTTCCTAGAGGAAGTTACGGCAATTTCAGTACCGATGCGCAGTCTGAATGGCAGAAAGGAAAATAAGCTGGAAGTCCGAGCGATCCGCCGATCGATCGGACCACGCAAAAACGTGACAGAACATGTGTTTTTCAGCCTCAACACATCCGATCGATCCCTCCATCGCTCCTATGGGTCCGATCGATCTGACACCAATGGTTCGATCGATCGGACTCGGAAAAAGTCAAAAACAGCAGATTTTTACTCAACCAATCGATCCAGCACTTAAAGTTCGATCGATCGGACTTGGGAATAAAAGGGTGACAGAACGTATGCTTTTTAGAGGAATACAGTTCGATCGATCGGACCATCGATCGCACTCGGGAAGAGCCAGAGACGAAGGATTTTTACGAAATCGATCGATCCGACTCCCTTAGTCCGATCGATCGGGCTCGGGCGTGAATAGAAGTTGAAGACTTTAATGAGACCGATCGATCCAGCATCCAAGGTCCGATCGATCGGACTTTTCCAGTAACAAAAATCAACGATTGTGATCTAATCCGAGGGTGGATACACTTGAGGCTATAAATAGAACTCTTTCTAGGGTTTGAGGGGGATTTTCTTGGACACTTTTGGCTACTCTTTCTCCTCTTTTATATTTTTTTTCTAGGTTTTCTTTTGTTTTATGAAATCTTTTGGAGGATTGTTCTGGATGGCCCTGCGTGGCTAAATCTTGATCCTTGGGCGAGGAGACTGAAACCTCGGAATCAATGAAACTGTGAGATCTAATCTATTCTCATTGTTTAGTTTATACATGAGTATTGGATGTTCTTCTGAGATTAAATCTTCATGATTGTCTTGTTTAATTGCTAGGAGCGCTACTAGTTTATTATTCATTGCGATCTATTGCTAGGTTGGATATCAAATCCGGAATTGTTTGATCCCTCTAATCTGCGAAGAAACTAGGATCTAATAATTTACTGCTGATCAGATCTTGTTAGATCTTAGGAAGAATATTCAACTACATTAAATGCAACCGCTTGTGCTTGTGTTGTTTAGCTTCATCGATCTCCCTATTCTTAACGCTGCTACTAGATTAAATCTACAGCGCTTGTCTTAGGTTGTCTAGTAGTTAGGGTTGATTAGATCGCTTGTTTCTAATTAACTATGATCGAGGAGAGATTCGAATTGAATTCGGACGGTGAATATTCATGGTATGAATTGATTGATACTTGCATCTATGATCAGTTGTTGGATTCCGATGGTGGATGTTGACTCAGACCAATGTTTGTTCTCTTGATTCAACTTGTTTCTTCGTTTTAGATTATTTCTTTATTGTTTTCCTCATGTTTAAAAACCCCCTATCTTTGTTCACTTAGCACAAAACTAGGCTAAACACTCTTCGTGGGATCGACTCGTACTCGCACTACTACATTTGTTTTGAAGAGTATTGGATTTATTTTTGAGTGCCTGCGACAGCACATCAAATTTTGGCGCCGTTGCCGGGGAGTGATTCTAGTTGATTTTTGTGTTTATTGTGATCCTTATTTTCATAAAAAATAAAAAAAAAGAGTTATTCGAATTTTCATGATTTCTTTTTCTCGTTTTGCCGGAATTCTCTTGATTGTTTATGAGTATAGCTCGATCTTTTAATCAAGGTGGTTTACAGTACAATCCAGAGATAGAAAGAACTTTGCGCAGGTTAAGGAGAGAAGCTCGGATAAATCCTGAGGAGGACGATTTGGCTCTTGATCACGTATTTATCAGTGATTCGGAATTAGAAGAGGAAGAAGTCATGGCCGGAAATCGGACTTTGAAAGAACTTGCAGCCCCATATTTGAATCAACAACCCTTATGCATTACATTTCCTACTTTGGATGTTGCTACTACTTTTGAATTGAAATCTGGACTAATACATCTCTTACCCACTTTTCATGGACTTTCAGGTGAGGATCCTCACAAGCATTTAAAGGAGCTTCATGTGGTGTGCACAAGTATGAAACCCATGGGGGTGACTGAAGATCAAATCAAATTGAGAGCCTTCCCGTTTTCTTTGAAGGATTCGGCTAAGGATTGGCTTTATTATTTACCATCTGGAAGTATTACTACATGGAATGAGATGAAGAGGTTGTTTTTAGAGAAGTATTTTCCAGCCTCAAGAGCGGCCAACATTAGGAAAGAGATATGTGGTGTAAGGCAACATAATGGAGAATCTCTACATGAATATTGGGAACGTTTCAAGAAATTATGTGCAAGCTGTCCCCATCATCAAATTAGTGAGCAATTACTTATTCAATATTTTTATGAGGGCTTACTAATCAATGACAGGAGTATGATTGATGCCGCTAGTGGAGGAGCTTTGTTGGCTAAAACACCTGAAGCCGCGAGGAACTTGATTGCAAATATGGCGGCTAATATTCAACAATTTAATACTAGACTTGATTCTTATTCAAAACATGTTAATGAGGTAAATGTTTCATCTCTTGAACAACAGATTGCGAGTCTAACTTCTCTTGTTCGTCAAATGGCTGTAGGTAATATGCAGACAGCGAAGGTTTGTGGAATTTGTTCAGTGGCGGGACATCCAACCGATATGTGCCCAACTCTTCAAGAGGAACCGATTGAACAAGTGAATGCAGCTGGGAGTTTTCCAGGACCACCGCAGAGGAAGTATGATCCCTATTCAAACACGTATAATCCGGGATGGAGGGATCACCCCAATCTCAACTATGGGAATCCACAAGTAAATCAGCCTACAACTCAATTTCGTCCGACTGGACAGCAATATCAACAATATAGACCGCCATACCTCCCGAGACAACAACCAAACCCAACTCCTGATTCTGGTATGTCTTTAGAAGATATGGTTAAATCTCTTGTTACTAATAATTCGCAAATTCAACAGGAGACGAAGGCTAGTATTCAAAGATTGGAACATCAGGTGGGCCAGATGGCGTCAGCAATTAGCAAGCTAGAGGCGCAAAATTCGGGAAAATTACCCTCTCAAACGGTAATAAATCCAAGAGAGAATGCAAGTGCAATCATTTTGAGAAGTGGTAAAGAAGTTGAGACTCCAATAAAGGAAGTTCCTACATCGTCTGTGCAAAGAGAAGAGCAAAATATTATCACGGACAAAATCTTTCCTGATGACGATGACGTACCTAAACGTAAGTTTCCACCTCTTTTTGATTATAAACCTGTACCTCCTTTTCCTCAAGCTTTAACAGAATCAAGGAAATATGAGAAGAATTCAGATCTATATGAGACTTTTCGCCGGTGCGAGGTAAATATTCCACTCTTAGATGCCCTTAAACAAGTACCTCGTTATGCTAAATTCTTGAAAGAATTGTGCACAATTAAGAGGAAGCAGAAACTTAAAGGATGTGAGAAGGTGAAAGTAGGGGAAAATGTTTCTGCAATTCTTCAAAGAAAAATTCCTACAAAGTGTAGGGATCCAGGTATGTTTACTATCCCATGTACAATTGGTAACACCAAATTTGAGAAAGCCATGTTAGATTTGGGAGCTTCTATCAATGTCATGCCATATTCTATATATTCTTCTTTAAAACTTGGGCCTTTGAATGAAACTGGTGTTGTGATTCAATTGGCTGACAGATCTAACGCCTATCCTAAAGGTGTAGTTGAAGATATTCTTGTGCAAGTCAATGATTTAGTTTTCCCTGCTGATTTTTATGTGCTTGATATGGAGAATGGTGATCATAGTACTCCTATTTTGTTGGGAAGACCTTTCTTGAAGACATCCAAGACTAAGATAGATGTCCATAGTGGCACACTTACCATGGAATTTGATGGTGAAACTGTTAAGTTTAATATTTATGATGTCATGAAATATCCTGCTGATGATTGTTCAGTGTATTCAATTGATGTGATTGATTATTTATCACAGGAAGTTTTTGAACTTAGTGATAAAGATGAATTGGAAGTGGCTATTAGCAAATCTCTTGAAGAAGAAAATGAGGAGCTATCTTTGAGTACTAATTTGCAGGAAACTGTTGCAACACTGAATGATTTTTTGATAATTCAGCAATCAGGTAACGATTCTTCTAGTTCATTACCTGTATCTAATGAGAAATCATTACCTTCTGAATTGCAAGCACCTATTCCAGATCTGAAACCTCTTCCTAATCATCTTAAATATGCTTTTCTTGGAGATGAAGAAGTGTTACTAGTGATTATTTCCAATAACCTTAGTGCACCACAGGAAGAAAAACTTGTGCAGGTTCTTAAGAAGCATAAGACAGCTATTGGTTGGACAATTGCAGACATCAAGGGAATCAGTCCAAGTACATGTATGCATCGTATCTTGCTTGAAGAGGGAGCGAAACCTTCCCGCCAACCACAAAGAAGGTTAAATCCACCCATGATGGATGTAGTAAAGAAGGAGATCCTCAAACTGCTTGAAGTTGGAGTGATCTATCCTATTCCGGATAGCACTTGGGTTAGTCCAGTTCAAGTTGTTCCTAAAAAGACATGAATAACCGTGGTGAGAAATCACAAAGATGAGTTAGTTCCCACCCGTGTGCAAAATGGGTGGAGGGTTTGTATTGATTATAGAAAATTAAATGCTATAACCCGCAAGGACCACTTCCCTTTACCTTTTATTGATCAGATGCTTGAAAGGTTAGCTGGTCATTTTTATTATTGTTTTCTTGATGGTTATTCAGGGTATTTTCAGATTGCAATTGCCCCTAAAGATCAGGAAAAGACGACGTTCACATGCCCATTTAGAACTTTTGCATATCGTCGCATGCCTTTTGGTCTTTGCAACGCCCCAGCTACTTTCCAAAGGTGTATGGTTAGTATATTCTCAGATTATATTGAACAGATCATAGAGGTTTTTATGGATGATTTCACAGTTTATGGAAACTCTTTTGATAATTGTTTACATAACCTTACACTTGTTCTTCAAAGATGCATAGAAACTAGCCTTGTGTTAAATTCTGAGAAATGTCATTTCATGGTTGAACAAGGTATAGTTTTGGGTCATGTTGTTTCATCTAAAGGAATTGAGGTTGATAAAGCTAAAGTTGATGTCATTCAATCTTTACCTTATCCCACTAGTGTGCGAGAAGTTCGTTCTTTTCTTGGACATGCAGGTTTTTACCGAAGATTCATCAAGGACTTCTCCAAAATAGCATTACCGTTGTGCACGTTGTTACAAAAGGACAAGGATTTTGAGTTCGATGAAGCATGCAAAAAGGCATTTGATAAGCTGAAAGAATTGTTGACTTCTACTCCAATTATTCAACCCCCAGACTGGAGCGTTCCTTTCGAGATAATGTTTGATGCAAGTGATTATGCAGTGGGCGCAATTTTGGGTCAAAAGATTGGAAGAGCTTCTCATGCAATTTACTATGCTTCCAAGACTTTGGATGATGCCCAGAGAAATTATTCTACAATTGAAAAAGAACTTTTAGCCATTGTGTTTGCTGTAGAAAAATTTTGTTCTTATTTACTTGGTACTAAAGTCATTGTTTATTCTGATCATGCAGCCCTTCGTTATTTAATGACGAAGAAGGAGGCAAAGCCGAGATTAATCCGATGGATACTTCTCTTGAGTGAATTTGATTTGGAGATAAAAGACAAAAGAGGAACAGAAAATCGAGTTGCAGATCATCTGAGTCGGTTAGTTCATGTGGAGGATAAACTTCGTCTACAGGAAACATTCCCTGATGAACAATTGTTTTCTGCAACTGTGACATTACCTTGGTATGCAAATATTGTGAATTATTTGGTTACTAATATGTTACCTTCTGAATTGTCTAAGGCTCAAAGAGATAAGATCAAAAGTGATGCTAAATACTATGTGTGGGATGACCCATATTTATGGAAGCATTGTGCAGATCAAGTAATAAGAAGGTGCGTTCCTGAAAGTGAAATTATTTCTATACTCACTTTTTGTCATTCTTATGCTTGTGGAGGTCACTTTGGAGTTAAGAGAACGGCAAGAAAAGTGTTAGAATGTGGTTTCTATTGGCCTTCTTTATTTCGAGATTCATACTCTCTTTGTAAGTCATGCGAGAATTGTCAAAAGACAGGTAATATATCCCAAAGGAATGAGATGCCACAAACCCCCATATTATTTTGCGAAATCTTCGATGTTTGGGGCATTGATTTCATGGGTCCGTTCCCTATATCTTTTGGTTATGCTTATATTCTACTTGCTGTGGATTATGTTTCAAAATGGGTAGAAGCTAAAGCTACCAGGACTGATGATTCTAAAGTTGTTGCAGATTTTATCAAGTCTAACATATTATCCAGGTTTGGAATTCCAAGAGCTTTCATAAGTGATCGAGGCACGCACTTTTGCAATCGGACTGTTGAGGCGTTACTACGGAAGTACCATGTGACCCATAAGGTGTCAACCGCCTATCATCCACAAACTAGTGGACAAGCGGAAGTGTCAAATCGAGAGATCAAGTCTATCATTGAAAAGACGGTAAATCCAAATAGAAAAGATTGGAGTTTGCGTTTGGATGATGCGTTGTGGGCATATAGGACTGCATATAAGACACCCATCGGTATGTCACCTTATCGCTTGGTATTTGGGAAACCATGTCACCTTCCAGTTGAGTTAGAACATAAAGCTTATTGGGCTATCAAGAGCTTTAATATGAACGTGGATGAGAGTGGAGAACACAGGAAGTTGCAACTGCAAGAATTAGAGGAAATTCGCAATGATGCCTATGAGAGCGCTAGGATTTACAAGGAAAAGACAAAAGCTTTTCATGATAAAATGATCTCTAGAAAGGAGTTTAAAGTTGGTCAAAAAGTTCTCCTTTACCAATCACGCTTACGTTTGTTTCCAGGTAAGTTGCGTTCTCGTTGGATTGGACCTTTTATTGTTACTAATGTTTTTTCTCATGGTGCAGTTGAAATTCAAAGTTTAGCCACTTCCAAAATATTTACGGTGAATGGCCATCGACTTAAACCTTTCTATGAAGGCGTTTCAACAGAAAAGTTGGAAAAATTGGACCTTGAGGAGCCAACTTATACTGATTAAAGAAGCAAGCATGAAGTCGAGCCAATGACAATAAACAAAGGCGCTGCTTGGGAGGCAACCCAAGGGGAGTTCGTTCCTTTCTCTTTTTATTTTCGCATTTCCATTTTAGTTATTTTTTGCTTTTCTTTGCATTCCACCTTCCATTGGGGACAATGTCAGTTTCAAGTATGGGGGAGGAGATCTAGGTTGCATATGCCATAAGCGAGAATTAGTTAAGCTTGACATTTTCATAACATGATTGAATGAGTAATTTTGCGACTTAGAATTAATTAGTTGAGTTATTTTCCTTGAGATGGTAGTGACTAAATGAGTAGACAAAAGCTGGTGAGATTTTGAGCCTTTAGACTGACACATTCATATCAGTATCACTAATTTCTTTCATGAGAGATATTCTTCCATGGATTTGTTTCTCTAGAACTTGCTTTGATTCTATTCGAGGTCACATTGACACATGCAGACATGAACATGATTAAGACCATCTTTGTTATAAGTTACTTAAGCCAAATAGCCTACCTTGCAATTAATTTTCTCTTTTGCTAAACACCTTTGAGCTTTATTGACTTCATTGTTAACCCAAATTACAAGCCTTAAACATGAAAAGTATTTCCGTTACCCAAGCCATGAAACTAGTGGAGCATTGATCATTATTATGACATGTATGGGTGCAAAAGTTCAAGTGTGGGGGTGTTTGGATTTGTGGTTTGGCTATATTTGAAAAAAAAAAAAAAGAAAGTGAAGGAGGAAATTGTTTCTCATGTTACAAAATGTGTGTATGAATCCTCCTAATACTCCAAGAAAGGGGTATGTTTACGTATGATCTCTACAAAGGTGAAAGTTTTTGCAAAAGATTGTTCACCATTTCAGTTAAAAAGTATTCCTTTGAACAATCTCTTTGCTAATGTGGTAATGTTATATGGTTCGAGTATGTTAAAGCAAAGTTGAGGAAGTTGTTGAATGGAGTGATTGGTTGTACATGTCTTATTGATGCATTTTTGCTCCATTAGTTCCATTGGCTTTTGAGCTACATTCCCAAATATTTCCCACCTTAATCCTGGACCCCATTACAACCTTTTGAAGTCCTTATGATTTGTGTTATGCATGTGATTCTAGTGGCGGAGAATGAGAAGATATGCAAGCTTATGGTAGATCATTTTCATTGGAATGAATGTGAGTGAAATACATACCCTTTAAACACATGAGAGTTGAGTGTTAATTTCCGTGAGGGTCTACTTATTTAGTATGCTTCATCTTCAAGTGAAAATGCTTATTGATTGATTTTTAAGTTGTTTAAAAATGTTTGTTCATGATATGTTATGAGTTGTGAAGAGCTTGATTGTTCTTTGTTGATGGTGTTGCAACCTTGATTTCTTGTGTAGAGTGAATTTTAGTTTTGCCCGAGGACGAGCAAAAGCTAAGTGTGGGGGAATTTGATGAGAATGCATAATGTTATATTTTTATCCCTTAATATTTAGTCTCCTATGCTTATTTAGTTCCTAAATACACTCATTATTCTTATATTTTGATTTATGATGCAATTGAAGTCCTTAAGTCGAAAAGAAGCTGAAAAGAGTGCTTGGATCAAATTTAAAGATTTATCTGTACCTGCTCATGAAGAACCAGAGGATGTGCCATACATGGTTGGAAATCTCTTGATGTCTAGATTCTGGAGAATTTTATGGTTTGTGATTCCGAGTTTCCTAGAGGAAGTTACGGCAATTTCAGTACCGATGCGCAGTCTGAATGGCAGAAAGGCAAATAAGTTGGAAGTCCGAGCGATCCGCCGATCGATCGGACCACGCAAAAACATGACAGAACATGTGTTTTTCACCCACAACACATCCGATCGATCCCTCCATCGCTCCTATGGGTCCGATCGATCCGACACCAATGGTTCGATCGATCGGACTCGGAAAAAGTCAAAAACAGCAGATTTTTACTCAACCAATCGATCCAGCACTTAAAGTTCGATCGATCGGACTTGGGAATAAAAGGGTGACAGAACGTATGCTTTTTAGAGGAATACAGTTCGATCGATCGGACCATCGATCGCACTCGGGAAGAGCCAGAGACGAAGGATTTTTACGAAATCGATCGATCCGACTCCCTTAGTCCGATCGATCGGGCTCGGGCGTGAATAGAAGTTGAAGACTTTAATGAGACCGATCGATCGGACTTTTCCAGTAACAAAAATCAACGATTGTGATCTAATCCGAGGGTGGATACACTTGAGGCTATAAATAGGACTCTTTCTAGGGTTTGAGGGGGATTTGCTTGGACACTTTTGGCTACTCTTTCTCCTCTTTTATATTTTTTTTCTAGGTTTTCTTTTGTTTTATGAAATCTTTTGGAGGATTGTTCTTGATGGCCCTGCGTGGCTAAATCTTGATCCTTGGTCGAGGAGACTGAAACCTCGGAATCAATGAAACTGTGAGATCTAATCTATTCTCATTGTTCAGTTTATACATGAGTATTGGATGTTCTTCTGAGATTAAATCTTCATGATTGTCTTGTTTAATTGCTAGGAGCGCTACTAGTTTATTATTCATTGCGATCTATTGCTAGGTTGGATATCAAATCCGGAATTGTTTGATCCCTCTAATCTGCGAAGAAAATAGGATCTAATAATTTACTGCTGATCAGATCTTGTTAGATCTTAGGAAGAATATTCAACTAGATTAAATGCAACCGCTTGTGCTTGTGTTGTTTAGCTTCATCGATCTCCCTATTCTTAACGCTGCTACTAGATTAAATCTACAGCGCTTGTCTTAGGTTGTCTAGTAGTTAGGGTTGATTAGATCGCTTGTTTCTAATTAACTATGATCGAGGAGAGATTCGAATTGAATTCGGACGGTGAATATTCATGGTATGAATTGATTGATACTTGCATCTATGATCAGTTGTTGGATTCCGATGGGGGATGTTGACTCAGACCAATATTTGTTCTCTTGATTCAACTTGTTTCTTCGTTTTAGATTATTTCTTTATTGTTTTCCTCATGTTTAAAAACCCCCTATCTTTGTTCACTTAGCACAAAACTAGGCTAAACACTCTTCGTGGGATCGACTCGTACTCGCACTACTACATTTGTTTTGAAGAGTATTGGATTTATTTTTGAGTGCCTGCGACAGCACATCAATGCCATAACTACAAGAAGCGGGAAAACAACAAAAAGCCCTTCCCAAGAGGCCACCGAATCTCCTATTGCTATTGAAGAAGAGGACCGAATTGAGGAGGATCATGTAGAGACCGATCATTCAGATGGGCCTACACCAGGTGACTTTCAGGTACGTGTCCCTTTCTCTCAGGCATTGAAATCCACTAAATTTACTATGGAGCCCAACATCGAGATTTTGGAGCATCTTCGGCAGGTTAAGGTAAACCTTCCTCTTTTGCATGTTATTAAGCAAATTCCTACATATGCTAAAGTGATTAAAGATTTATGCACTATGAAGAGACGACATCATGTAAAGAAAACTGCATTTTTAACAGAGCAGGTTAGTGCATTGCTTCAGCACAGGATTCCTCCTAAATATAAGGATCCTGGCTGTCCTACTGCATCGTGTTTCATTGGAGAGCATGAAGTATGACAAGCTTTATTAGATTTTGGTGCGAGTGTTAATTTGATGTCATATTCTGTTTACTTGCAACTTGGTTTGGGACAGATTAAGTCGACATCTGTGATTTTGCAACTGGCAGATAGATCCACGAAAACTCCACGAGGAGTAGTTGAGGATGTGCTTGTTCAAATAGATAAATTTTATTATCCTGTTGATTTCTTAGTCTTGGATACTCAGGCTATAGTAACTGCTGATTCTAGGATTCCCATTATCTTAGCTAGACCGTTTCTTGCTACTGCTAATGCTATAATTAATTGCAGGAATGGCTTAATGAAGTTAACTTTTGGGAATATGACTTTAGAAATCAATGTTTTTAATGTTGCTAAGCAGCCTGATGAGGATGATGAATGCCAGCAGACTTACCAGATTGATCTGCTCACTGAAGAGGAGTTTGCTACATCTGAAATTAATTCTCTTGAATTAGATTTGGATGAAAATGTTGATGTTGATGGAATGTGTAAAAATTTGGAACATTGTTCGTTTGCAGGTCCATGGACTCCAAAGTTTGAAGAACTGCCAGAAAGAGGACAACCACCAACACCATCATCAATAGAGCCGCCCAAACTGGACCTGAAGCCGCTTCCTCAAGGTTTAAAGCACGCCTATCTTGGTCCAGGTGATACATACCCAGTTATTATTTCTTCAGCATTAACTGCAGAGCAAGATGAGCAATTACTTAGCATTTTGAATGAGCATAAATCAGCTATTGGATGGAGTATAACAGATCTGAAAGGTATTAGTTCCTTGATATGTTCCCATATGATTAATCTCGAACAAGGGGCTGTACCTCACATGGATCCTCAGCGTAGGTTGAACCCTACAATGAAAGAGGTAGTCAAAACTGAAGTGTTGAAATTATTAGATGCAGGGATTATCTATCTTATTGCTGATAGCAAATGGGTAAGTCCTACACAGGTTGTGCCTAAAAAATCTGGTGTCACTGTTGTTAAAAATGAAAGTGGAGACTTGGTCCCCACTAAATTAGTGACAGGATGGCGTATGTGCATAGATTATAGAAAATTGAATGCTGCCACCCGTAAGGATCATTTTCCACTGCCTTTTCTAGATCAGATTTTAGAGAGAGTAGCTGGACATCCATTTTATTATTTTCTCAACCGTTATTCTGGATATTATCATATTGAGATTGCTTTAGAGGATCAGGAAAAAACTACTTTTACATGTCCTTTTGGTACTTATGCTTTCCGTAGAATGCCATTTGGATTGCGTAATGCTCCTGCTACTTTTCAGCGTTGCATGATGAGTATGTTTGCTGATATGATCGAGGAATGTATAGAGGTATATATGGATGACTTGACTGTATTTGGTAATACTTTTGATGCATGCTTGTAAAACTTAAAGAGAGTCTTGAGCAGGTGTGAGGAGAAGAACCTTGTGCTTAATTGGGAAAAGTGTCACTTCATGGTGCCCTCAGGCATTGTGTTGGGCCATATTGTCTCTTCCAAAGGCATTGAGGTAGATCGATCAAAAATCGATCTCATCTCAAATCTTCCCGTGCCAAAGACCGTTAAAGATGTTAGATCCTTTCTAGGGCATGCTGGTTTTTACAGGAGATTCATTCAAAATTTTTCTGCCATTGCTCGTCCTTTATGTAATCTGTTGATAAAGGATACCCCTTTTGAGTGGACTATTGATTGTCAGAAGGCTTTTCAAGCCTTGATTGATAAATTGACTTCCGCACCTATTGTGCAACCACCCGATTGGAGCCTTCCTTTTGAATTGATGTGTGATGTAAGTGATTTTGCTGTGGGAGCTGTTTTAGGACAGCGAAAAGATGGTAAACCTCATGTTATTCATTATGCTAGCCGAACCTTGAATAATGCACAGATGAATTATTCTACCACTGAGAAAGAACTATTGGCTATAGTCTTTGCATTAGACAAGTTTCGTGCTTATTTGATTGGTTCTCCCATTACTATTTTCACTGATCATGCCGCGCTTAAGTATCTTCTCACCACGAAGGATGCTAAAGCGCGCCTAATTCGTTGGATATTAATCTTACAGGAATTTGATATCTCCATCAAAGATAAAAAGGGCGTGGAGAACGTTGTTGCTGATCACCTATCAAGGCTGATGGTGGAAGTAGCGGAAGATGAGCCACCAATCATGGATGACTTCCCTGATGAGCAACTCTTTTCAGTTGCAAGACTGCCCTGGTATGCCCACATTGTTAATTACTTAGCGACAGGTGAGATCCCTTCCTTTTGGAGTGCGCAGGATAAGCGTAGATTTTTTGTTGAGGTAAAGAAATTTTATTGGGATGATCCTTGTCTATTTAAGTATTGTCCTGACCAGCTTATGCGGCGGTGTGTCCCTGATTATGAAATCGAAAGCATCATTACATTCTGTCACTCTCATGCATGTGGAGGCCATTTTTCGATGAAAAAGACTGCTGCTAAAATTCTTCAATGTGGTTTTTACTGGCCTACTATGTTTCGTCATGTTAATATTTTCTGCAAATCCTGTGATAGATGCCTAACACTAGGAGCTTTATTTAGGAGACATATGATGCCTTTGAACCCAATTCAAGCTGTCGAGATTTTTGATTGTTGGGGTATAGACTTTATGGGACCCTTCCCTTCTTCTTTTGGCTATTTATATATATTGTTGGCTGTGGAATACGTGTCTAAGTGGGTGGAGGCTTGATCGCTCGCAAATGCGTCGTTAAATCAGATGCAAAACGCAATTTAGAATTTATAATCCTTCAATCAATACTACTCTACAAACATAGAACAGTGGTGAGATCTGGAGTCGAACCACAGGGAAATATTGTTTAACAAAAGAAGAAATCAAATTAAATCTCTAAACTCAAGTCCTAAGGCGAAGAAAAGGAGTTTCAATGGTTTTGTTATCTAAGGAATTAAACTACTGAAAAAGCAATGAAAAGGTTGAACTAGATCAATGAGAGAAACAACCTAGGGATCCCTCAATCCACTCTAGCTTCACTTCCTGTATCCTCTAGCTATCATCTTGCTTCTTCTCTAGACATTATGGAATCATGGCTTCTTAAGCTCACATGAAACCCTAAAAGAAAGTTGGTGACTACCTAAGGCATAACCTATCTTCGTGTAGCATAGATTGTCTTCGGACTTAACCTGAGTACAATCTATCTTTACTTAGCATAGATCATCTCAAAAGCATGTCAAAAACCACATGAAAACCATCTTATGGAACTCTACCATCAAGCACAGCAATCAAGTAGGACACAAAATACGTCAAGGGAAATACTTCCATCAACTCTATTATCAATAAATTCAAATCCATAAGATCATGTCTATGAGAAAGAAATACAAGAATCAACTAGAAAATACAGAAAGTTACACTAGAGTTTCATGAAATCCCTAGATCTAGAAGATTAGCCACTCATCTTTGGGATGAAGGCCATGTATTCGATGAAGAAGGTTAGGGATCCACACCACATCTCCGTCTTCTTCTCCAATCTGAATCCCTCTTTTTCTCTCTATGGAGGCCTCCGGTTTTTGGCTAACAAAACCCTTTTTATATCTTAATTCCCGGATTAGGGTTTCAAGGTTAAGTTAGACCTCAAGTGCAACTCGGAATTCCTGGTCCAACCCTGAGAGCTTCTTCTAATCGCGACTGGGCTCAACCGGTTCGGAATTTGAGAATGATTCCAACACAAACAATGTAGATTTGGAAGTCTTCTGTCTTCTCCCGAAGAGTTTATAATATTTCGACTTATGTAGAATATCTGGCGAATATTCTCCCGAGCGTCGACGGACCAGTCTTCCAGCAGCTAAATATCTCCATCTTCTTCAAAACTGCTATCAACTCATCAGGAATCACTGAAAATGTCCAACATGAAAGTTGTACGTCTTGATGTTTTCTAGGTGTCACCCAAATTTCAGAATATTTGGACCTAAGGATAATATCTGGTGAATATTGTGCTAACAGTCGACAGAGCAGTGTATTTCAGCATATTAATCGAATTTCTTGCATTTCTCCTCAAAGCATGATCAAACCTGAAATCAACTAACAAGCTATCAAATACAACTACTCTAGGCCTAACAAAGCTAAGTTAAGGGGTTTAATCATGAACATTTAGTGACTCATCAAGGCTATTGCATGTAGGAATAATGATCATTCCACTGTCATCAAGTTTCTTAAAGAGCATGTTTTGTCTAGATTTGGTACTCCTAGGGTCATTATTAGTGACCAAGGATCCCATTTTTGTAACTGCTCTTTTGAGGCTTTGATGCGCAGGTATGGAGTTACACATAAGATTTCCACTGCTTATCATCCACAGACGAATGGCCAAGCTGAATTAGCCAATAGAGAGATAAAGCAAATCTTGGAGAAGATAGTGAGCCCCAACCGAAAGGACTGGTCCTTGAGGCTATCAGACGCGTTGTGGGCATATCACACTGCCTACAAGACTACCTTGGGGATGTCGCCGTTTCGCCTTGTTTATGGAAAACAATGTCATCTTCCAGTTGAATTAGAACATAAGGCATATTGGGCTATTAAGTCACTAAATCTTACTTTGGATGCTGCAGGTCAGGAACGAAAACTCCAGCTGTTTGAGTTGGAGGAACTCAGGAATGATGCTTATGAGAGTTCTAGGATCTTCAAGGCAAAGACAAAGGCCTACCATGACAAGAAGATATTGCGGAAGACGTTTCAAGTAGGACAGCAAGTTTATCTGTATGACGCACGACTGCATCTTCATCCTGGGAAGCTGAGATCACGCTGGACAGGTCCCTTCACCATTAGCAGAATATTTGAGAATGGGGCTGTGGAAGTTGAAGACCCAAAGGATGGGAGATTATTTACGGTTAATGGACAGCGTTTGAAACAAATTTCAGAGAAAGCGGACCCTGAGGAGCACACCGTTTCTCTCGTAGACCCTGTCTACGAGGGATGATCTTTCTCCTATCTATCATTTCCCTTTTTGATTAGGATAGTTTGTTTTAGTTTGTTTGCTTTTGTTTTCATTTGTTTTTGTTTGCTCTCTTATTTCTTAGGATGTTGGACCACCGTTTGCCTTGCTTGAGGAATTCGACCACTATTCTGGAGATGAGAAATTCGGCCACCATGAGGAGCCTTGAGGAGATAATCGATATTCTGTCAGGTGGCCTCGCTCTTATTTCGATTTCCTATTTTTATTTATGCTATATATGAAAATTCAGCCAGCGCCCTTCTGCTTATTTACATGATTAGCACACATTGAGGACAATGTGAATTTCATGTTGGGGGGTGTAGGCATACATGACCTTATGCATGCTACCTTTTGAGTTTAATGGTGTTGAATTGATTATGTTAATAGAAATTGTACATGAGCTAAAATTTTTATGCTTATTATGCATGTTACTTTCATATGGATTGACCAATACATTGATTGCATGCGTGATAATCTGAAAGTATAACATCATGTGATCCACACACGAACACTTTATGTGTAGTGGTAATTATACTCACAAGAGGAATGAGCATGCTATTGTTAATCTAGACCATGATTTCAGCATTAGCTAGTGATGAGTATTGCATGGAGAAAAAAAAAAGGAGAAAAAGTTCTGGAGCTTGATAAAGCTGTGCCTAAACAACTAGTAGGTGATCTACTGAGTAACCGGGTGTTCTTGCCTCAGGAAGCAGGGAGCTCGAGTAAAAAGGTAGAACCACTGAAAAAAAAAAAACTATTAAGTGTTTTGCTAAGTAACCGGATCTCTGCGCCTCAAGAAGCGGAGAGTGCTCGCGTAAAAAGGCAAAGTGTCTGATAGTTGAAAAGAAAAAAAAGACAAAGAAAGAGCATGCTATACTTAAAGTGCGAGGGTTGGATGATTGGTCATGAAGATAGTAGTGTGTTTGGACTAATGGTGGGTAGAAGTTTCCTCTGCATGTAACATTTATTTGTCACGTCACATGCGTTCTTCTGGATGGTGATTAGCATGTTTGATGTGTAGAAGTTGATTTCATATGTTGGTAGTATGTGTATGAGTATAAGAAGTTCCCATGCTCTGTACTGCATAAAACACTATTGACTTGATAAGGTAGAATTTTTATCATGCATGTCTACATCCTTGAACCGTTAGTGTGCTTAATTATATTCTATGCGCTTTGAATTGCTAGAGACTAGCAATAAGCTGGTTGGGGGGTGTGATGAGTGCATGAAAGTGCACTCTAAATAGCTTTATAACCATCTCAATTGCTAGATTATTATCCTTAATCAACATCTTTATTACTATTTTTACATCTATTTGTTACTTCACATGGTTGTTTGGAAAATGCAGGAAATTGGAGCTAAAAGAAGCTGAAAAGAGTATATGGATCAACTTCAAAAATTAATCTGTACCTGCTCATGAAGAACCAGATGATGTGCCATATATGGTTGGAAAGCTCTTGAAGTCTATATTCTGGAGAACTTTACGGTTTGTGATTCCGAGTTTCCTAAAGGAAGTTACGGCAATTTTAGTACCGATGGCGCAGTCTGAAGGGCAGAACCGAAAATAAGCTGGAAGTCCGAGCGATCCGCCGATCGATCGGACCACGCAAAAACGTAACAGAACATGTGTTTTTCAGCCACAACACATCCGATCGATCCCTCCATCACTCCTATGGGCTCCGATCGATCCGACACCAATGGTCCGATCGATCGGACTCGGAAAAAGCCAAAAACAGCAGATTTTTACTCAACCGATCGATCCAACACTCATAATTCGATCGATCGGACTTGGGAATTAAAGGGTGACAGAACGTATGCTTTTTAGAGGAGCAGAGTTCGATCGATCCGTCCATCGATCGGACTCGGGCATAAATAGAAGATTGGAGATTTCAAGAGACCGATCGATCCAACATCCCGAGGGGGATCGATCGGACGTTCCCAGTGGATTAAATCAACGGTTTAGATCAAATCCGTTGAGGGAGAACTTTGGGGCTATAAATAGGACCCTTTCTAGGGTTTGAGGGGGACTTCTTGGACGTTTTTGGAGGCTCTTTTCAGGACTTTTTCAAGAGGAAGAAGATGAAGACATCTCCATCCATGGCCGAGTAATCCGCGGGCATGGCGGACGGATGATCTAGCGAGGACTAGGGCTTCTTCTCCAACAATGGTTCATAGATTTTAAGCTTTATTGTTAAACTCTTTTCTATGTATTGGATCTTTAAATATTATTTTCAGATTATAGATTTCTATGTGGATGATTAATATTATGAATCCAGTCATGCTTCTTTCATGATCTTATAATCCCATAGTCTTCTCTTTTGATTCTCCTACCGAGTCTTGCGAGACCTTTGCTATACATTGCCCGTAGTGACAGCTGGTATTGTATATTCTTAGGGATCTGGTAAGACAAGGTTGGGGCTCTAACCCGTGAGATCTTTGCTATGCATTGCCGATTGTGAGAGTTGGTATTGTGTATTCTTAGGGATCCGGTTAGAATTAGGGCTTTGTCCCGATGAACTTTTGCTGCGCGTTACCTGTAGTGACAGCCGCTATTGTGTATTCTTAGGTTTGGTTGGATGAAGTTAGAACTATAAAAAGGAAAAACCAATCATTGGAGGAGACATTTATATTTTATCAGATTCATAATTCTTTATCTTCAGGTTAAGGTGATTGGGATGTGAATCCCTTAACTGTGTATCATATGAACCGTTGAGAAGAGAAGAACCTAAAGCCGAGTGAAGTGATTCCTGAAGCCTAGCCTCATTCAAATCCTGATTTCTTTCGCTAACTTTATCTCATCATCACATCTACGATCTATTTTCTTAACTTTCATCACTCTTGATTGTTTTCAATTCATTGTTATCTGTGTTTCTGGATCTTTCCTACTTGTCTCTCTGTGGGATTCGACCTCTCTTATGCTGTACTGTACCGCGACCGCTGTGCGTGACACATTTGAGCGACATCAGCCACTTGGCTGGCCACCTGGTCCAACTGCTGGATTTCCTTCTTCATACAACTGCCTTAACAGTTGTTCTGTAGATATATTCCTCCTCCAAGCTTCTTCACCAATGTCAATTTTTTCTTCTACCTCGACGTACTCATCCTCTTGGTCGAGTACTAAGTTCATTGAGGGTGAATTCTCCATTTCATCGACCAAGGTAGCCGATGTGTCCTCGTTTTCCTCGACCAGTGTGGCTGACGATCCACCATCGGCCATATGTGATATATCAGAGTCGCTTTCAGTTGGACATTGTTGTCCAAGGCGACTTGGTAGAATGTAGTTGTTGACGATTACGGACGGGAGTGTTCCGCATCTTATCACTTGTGTTGCTCCAGCCTCATCGTCATCATCCTTGTTTGGACGATGGAACTTGCTTTTTGAAGACTCTGTTGCATTGGAAACAGCAACATCTTCTTCAATATACTCAACCTCCTCATCCTGACTTGGGTTGGTTTCTTGGGCTTGCTTGGCCTTCATCATCTGGCCATACTTCTTTTGGTGGCGGCGGTACTGAGTCCTTGTCATCTCCTCCACAGGAACTGAGCGACGAGTATAGCAATTGTAGTTGTACCATCGCTCTGGCTTGTAAGGCTGAGGCATAAAGCTTTTTGGATACACATGAGGCTTAACCCTGTTCCACTGCCTAGACTGTGAATGAGGAAACTTGGTTCCTGAGAACGGTGTCATCGGGCGACTGAGATCCCAATGACATCTGGGGCAGATATGTGGAATGGCAGGTTCCTTCCCTTTGTCTTGACCAAGTCTGGTGAAAACATCTGGACGACTGTCGTCCTCAGTCTCGTCGATGACGATCTTGAACTTTGGCAATTTGAAGTTCGCCACGTCAGTCAGCACCATCCCCACTGGAGCAGCCTTGGGGAAAGGATTTGCATCAACTCCCATGTGTTTGACTGGGAAACCAATCCTATCGGAATCAATCGCATCCTGCAAAACATTACGGAAAACCAAACATTGGTTAGTATGATGCGACCAAGCATTATGCCATTTACAATATCTTTTGCCCTTGATCTCATCAAGGCTTGGCATAGCATGTCCATCTTTCAATTTAACTTGTTTATCTTTGAGTAATTGATCAAAGATTTGATCAGCCTTTGAAACATCAAAAGAAAATTTTCGCATTGGACGTTTACCGTCTCTAATTACTTCTTTACCCTTAAGTTCTCGCTCAAGTTTGGCAAGAGCTTTACATATATAAAGTTTTCCTTTAAGGACCTCGGCCAAACAAACATCGTTCATGTTGTAGTTTTCTTCATCTACTTCACTAACTTGGTTTATTTCATAGTTAGTATCTCTATAATAAGTTCCTTTGGAAGATGATTTCATTTGATCTTCTTCTCTCAACAATTGCTCATAGCGTATAGCGCTAGTCTGTAGTTGAAATAGATCAATAAAATCTCTATCTTGGAGCTTTTTCTTAAGTTCAAAGGCTAATCCACTTTGAGCGATTTTTACAAATTCCCTTTCAGGTAAGGGAATAAAGCACCTACTTCTCGCTCTTTTAAATCTTTGTAAGATGATTCAGCATTCTCGTCTGGCCGTTGTCTAGGTTGAGCTAAATCGGCCATTGTGATTTCTGGTTCTGATTTATAAAATTGAGAATGGAACGCATGTTCCATTTGCTGCCAATTTTGAATAGAGTTGGGCGATAGCTTAATGAACCATGAATAAGCTACCCCGGATAAAGAGTTAGGGAATAGTCTAAGTTTGACAAAATCGCTCACGTCTCCACATTGCATGGAGAACTTCCCTATATGTTCAATTATCGATATCTCATCTACCCCAGAGAACATAGTAAACACTGGAACTCTATAGTTCCTAGGAAACGGATGCATTTGGTCAACCCAATCGGGATAAGGTTTCCTATAAGTTGGACGAGTAGCTGGTCGTCCCAAACCTATTTGCTCTTGTAGAATCTCGGCAACTTGTTCACGTAGAGCATCGGCCTGATTATAAAGAGGGTTGTTGTACACTTGGTCGTACTGCTCGTTTTGTGGTCGTGCATAGTACATAGGTGCCTCATATGGTCGATAATTATTCTGATATGGGATATCACCCATGCGTTGTCCATCGGCCATTCTTTGATTATAAAAATTATTGCCTACTGGCCGATTAACTTGACCACCTAATTGCCCATAGTTATTCTGTGGAAACCCCTGGCCTTGAGCATCCAAATTATTATTTTGGCCGATATTTTGGCCATTATTTTGGAAAACATTTTGACCATTGTTTAGGTTAACAAGGCTTTGAACATTGTTTGGGTAAACAAGGTTTGGGCCATTGTTCGGGTAAACAATGTTTTGGCCATTATTTGGATAAACGAAGTTTTGGCAATTAGGAGGAACGTTCTGGGGAATGTTTTGAAGAATGTTCTCGCCCATAACCAAAGGCATTCCACCTACTGGTATACCCTGACCTAAAGGAATTCCATTATTAGGCGCTCCCTGTACAGGAGGCACAACACCACCTTGAACTCCTTGAAGAGGAGGGACACCATTGTTTCGTATTGCTCCTGGAGTTAACACCTCATTATTATGAGGTATTTGTGTTGGCGATGGAAACAACCCAGATGTTTGACCAATTAAATTTGGTCTTAGATTATTATCATTGTTCATCGATGGCCGATAATGGGTTGTACTAGTTTGGCCAACTTGGCTATTTTGGCCGAGACGGTTTTGGCTATGTATTGGATTTTGTAAAATAACAAAACCGTTATTACCACCAGGTCCTATGACCGTGTTGGGCGGAAATGGTCGATTATTTTGGATGGTGTTTTGGCCGATAGGGACGGCTGACATGGTAGGCCTAGCAACATTTGATCCAAGGTTTGCTTGAGACAAAGTTGCGTTTATAAAAGTCTGCATAGTGTCAATAAAAGGCCTTAAAACAGTGGCGATATGACTTGCCATCTGCTGATTGTTAGCATGTAAAGCTTCATCGACCATATTTTGGGCTGTATTTGATGTTATGTTTCCTGGGTCTAGGCCAACTCTGGCCGATGAGTTCCCTCGCTCTACAGAGCGATAAACCACCCTATCTCGATATTCTATGTGTGGTGGGGGAACATGTGGAGGAATATGTGATTGGTCGAGAGGTGGAAAAAGAACAGGTTCTTCCTCGACCGTAATTGGACTTTGTTGGCCATCGCCCTGATTGGCGACATTTCCACTACCACTATTGGTGTCAAACCCAGTCCTAGTGATGACCATTCCGTCTGGTCCAACTTGACCGACTTCCATAAAGACTTGACACAGGTCCCACTGGGCGTGCCAAAAAATGTTAGAGAGGAAATCCGACCGTTGACCGGTCAAATAGTCAAAGTCAAAATCCTATTCCACACTTAAGTATCAAACGATTGCAGTTGAGTTCTACTCTTTCAAATTAATGAACCAGAGATGTCAAGTAATATGGAAATCTAGATTAGACCTAATTAAATAATCTAATTATCAAAATTAACCTAAGAAAAGCTTTGAATTATCTAATATTACGGAATTAAATAAAGCATAAAGATCAACTTAAATTACTGAATCTAAGGAATACATTTAAATCTATGGATAAACTTAATCTAAGAAAGCAGTAACTTATTCTAATGGAAAACAGTAAAGAAAGTTGTAAGAAAAGCAATAAAAGGGATTAATTAAACCTAAATTAATCTTAAAATACTCCTATGATCATGAATAACGAAAACAGTAATTAAAAGACTAATTTAATCTTACTCCAAACTAATTTAACTTAATTAAACTATGGAAAAGAAACGGATAGAAAACGGAAACGGAAAGAAATCCATTAATCTAAAACTACAAAACAGAAAAGAAAAGAGGAGAAGACGATTAAAACGACTACATTATCGAAATTATACTAAGAAAGCAATAAAAGACACCATTAATCAAACTGAAAGCTTTATTAATCAACTTACAGGTACAAACGAAACGAAAGCCATGCATAAGAGCAGGTTACAAGTTGTCGGGGGGGTTTTACAGTAGAGAAGAGAAGCTATTTATACTAAGGAACTGAATAACTGCTCCCGCCTTGAGGGTTGATGGCGTGGAAGGAGGAGATCATGTGCGAACTGCTCCGTAACAGCTTCTCCCACGTTCTTGTCTGGTTTGGAGAGTACACGTGGTTGATTCTCGTTCATTGCATACGTCATGATTATGCTGGCTTACTTATCGTTTCTTGTCCACGTCATACCTGCATGTGTTTTTTAACCATATTTGGCACACGTGTTAATTGCTTTTGGACGATAAAATTGAGTAACATGTCCAATTGTGACTTTTGGGCGATGATCGTCCATAGTCCTTTAAATGACGGTGCCATATGGACGATATCGTCTATTTGGTTAAAATTTTATCGTTCATTTTGGTCGATAGATTCCATCGTTTCATTTGGTCGATATTTTATCGTCCATTTGGTCGATAGACTCTATCGTTCATTTGGTCTATAGGTTTCATCTGGTCGATAAGATTATGTAGTTATCGTCCATTTAGTAATTGCCTTTTGCTTACGTGTCCATCATTTATGAGTTAGCCATTATTTTGGCTAACACAGACCATTATCAAACTTATATGGACTTGATCAATCTACTATGTAGCATGGCACTGAGTACATTCTGCATTGTTTTTATTACACATTGGCCTTGTTTGTTTCATGGGATAGGATAAGGGTAGTCTCTTATATCCCATGAGATGGTGTGAGGGATAATACTCCTTCTCCTATGTTTGGTAGGGCAATAGGATAAGGTAGGAGAAGATCTTTGTAAGCATTTAAATATCGAAAAACTGAAACGAATAAATGACAAAAAGACCAATTTGCTATAGCACAAGAGTTGTCTAAAGAATGCTACATAGGACATATAAAAATATTTGTAATCTCAAGATATATATACCAGTTAGACAAAAATTATTCATACCAATTAACATTTATCTCAACTAAAATCCCCAATACCAAGCCTATTGGCTCAATTAAGCAAAAAAAAAACAACTAACATTCGTCCAACTAAAATCCCCCAAAACCAAGCCTATTGGCTCAATTAAGCAAAAAAAAACCTAATATTCTTAGCATATCATTACATTCCTTTAAAAATATCATCTATTGAATTCTTGTTAAGCAATTGGTGCACCCAACAAACTTTGTTGTTGTCGTTATCACTGAAGAAAAGCTTCGCTCGACAATGATCTGTCACAATAAGCTCTGCCGCCTCAAATTTTTCATCCTCAGAAAGTGGAAGTCTATCAAGTTCGGCAGGAGCCGGTTTTCTAAAATTTGAACTATCATGTGCAAATCCCATCCTCTGTGCAATAAGGTTCAATGTATTGTCAGATTTCTCACAAAATGTATCAAACTTCTCGGTAAATTGAGAAAGACACTCTGTTAACTCTGAGCTACCTCTACTTCTTTTACTTGATATTTTCCTTGTGCTGGGAATCTATTGCGTAGCTGGTTGTGAAGAACGGCTATCCCACCTTTCTTGAGAAGAACGATGCTTGAGAAGAACGATTCAAGATCTCGCTAGTTATGGCATACATAGAACGATGTTAATTAAAGGCAATTGGGTTCTTTTGTTGTTATATCACACCTCCATTTTCTATCGGGAGAATGAATTCCACCCCTCCCAGAGGATAATTTAATCCTACTTAGGTGGCATATAGACTTCCAATGGGATAATTAGTCCCACCTTCAAATAACGCACCAAACATAGGCTAAGACAGGATAAGAAGTAGAACTTATCCTATTCTGGCCATAATCTCATGAAACAAACGCGTCCATTGGGTCTACTACGAAGCTTAACAAAACCTTACTCGTCTATGCAGCAACCTAGCAGACATTAAAGGATTCAGGGGCCTCAACTAACTGGCCCTCAAGTAACTTATCATGGACATCCATTTGAATGGACGGTTAGGATTTAATAGGATTTAAAAAAAAAAGACAGCTCTTGAACCCCTCTCGACTCTCGATGGTGACGGAGGAGACAGTGGTGGGAAGATCGGTGAGGGGATAGCGGCGATAGGAGACGGGACGTGGACGAGGGGTGAAGGTAGGCGAGACTGCCGCCAAGACGGGGAGTCGCGAGCTGTGAGACACATGTTTTCGTCGAAAATGACGACGAAAGTTAGCATCGTCGCCGGTAGCTAGCGATGAGGTCTGAACATGTAGAAAGAAAAATCTTTACAAGTGAATTTCCTGAATTTAAGGGATGTTCTCTGTGTAACATCATACCACAAAGCAGCACAAAAACATGAAATGCTAAGCAATATCCAAAACTTTACGCTGAAGAAATAGAGCGAACATTTTCTTTTTGATCGATTGAGCCAAGCGGTTGGAGTACAACATTCAACAGGAACATCCATACTTATTTAGGTGTTACAGGGAAAAATAGGGAAAGGAGGGATTAATTCTCATGAGGCAGCAACTATGGGAAGAGATGCAGATCATTGGAATAAGAATGATGGCTTCTGCTTGCCTTCTTGCTGTCCTCCATTCCCACAATTAGCATCAGAGGGTGATCTTCCTTTGCATCCCACAAGAATCGAGCATACGACGCCATGATGTAGCAGCAAATTAGGTCGGAGGGCAACACCCTCTATTGCCTAATCCACCACTGGCCCCACCGCGAACCTTCCCTTCGGCTGTTGGCCGCCACCACCTTCTATCGAACCTCATCGTTAGCTACCGACGGTGATGCTAATTTCCATCGTCATTGAAGACGAGAACGCCCTCCTCGCGGCTCACTGCTCCCCGTCTTAGTGCCACTCTCGCCTACGCCCCACCCCCTCTCCATGCCCCGTCTCCTATCGTTGCTTCTCCCCTCCACCGTCTCCTCCAATGCCGTCAAAAGTCGGGAGGGGTTCAAGAGTTGTGTTTTTTTAAGGGGTTTTAGTAGGGAGCACCATAATATGGACTTATCCTACTAATAAAACATCTATCATTAGATTTAACTCCTAAGCACCATTTTACGTAATAAAATACTCTTATACCCCCCGAACTTATATCCCACGCCACTTTAACATAAAATGCCGGCTTACGCGCGATAGAAACCGCTCGCTCTCTTATCATTCAAATTTTCTCCAATCTAGGCGACAAATCCGCACGAAGGGCATACCAAAAGTAGAATCCGGGTTACTTTCAGAATCTCTTTTCTCTTTTTTCCATCTTCTCTCTTTCTAAAGAACAGAAACACCTCATCAACCGCCGCGCGGAAGAAATTTGCCATCAAGCCGGTGATTTCGATCGTGTTCTTCCATGTTCATCGATCGAAAATGTCGAAGAAACAGGTATTGACATCTCCCCTACTATTTTGAAAGATTTTTTTTTGCCTCAAAATCATCGGAAAATAAAAGGGGATTTCGAGGGATTTTGGAGAATCTAGGGTTAACTATTATTCTCTTTATTCCATTAATGATCAAATAGGGATTAATCGCAATGTTATGGGTTTTCTGTCCTCCCATTTGAATGCTAAACCAACCCTAGATGTTAGTATTCTCTTTTGGAAAAGAGAATACTGATCAAATAGGGATTAATCGCAACGTTATGGGTTTTCTCTCTTCCCTTTTGAATGCTAAACCAACCCTGGATGTCAGTATTCTCTTTTGGAAAAGAGAACACTGATCAAATAGGGATTAATCACAACATTTTGGGTTTTCTCTCTTCCCTTTTGAATGCTAAACCATCCCTGAATGTCAGTATTCTCTTTTCCAAAAGAGAATACTGATCAAATAGGGATTACTTGCAATGTTTGGGTATTTCTCTCTTTCAATTTGAATGCTAAACATCCATGGATGTTAGTATTCTCTTTTCCAAAAGAGAATACTGATCAACTAGGGATAAGTTGTAATGTTTTGGGTTTTCTCTCTTCCAATTTGAATGCTAAACATCTATGGATGTCAGTATTCTCTTTTGGAAAGAGAATACTGATCAAATAGGGATTAGTTGCAATGTTTTGGATTTTCTCTCTTCTAATTTGAATGCTAAACATCCATGGATGTCAGTATTCTCTTTTGGAAAAGAGAATACTGATCAAATAGGGATTAATCGCAACGTTTTGGGTTTTCTCTCTTCCCTTTTGATTGCTAAACCATCCCTGGATGTCAGCATTCTCTTTTCCAAAAGAGAATACTGATCAAATAGGGATTACTTGCAATGTTTGGGGATTTCTCTCTTCCAATTTGAATGCTAAACATCCATGGATGTCAGTATTCTCTTTTGGAAAAGAGAATACTGATCAAATAGGGATTAGTTGCAATATTTTGGGTTTTCTCTCTTCCAATTTGAATGCTAAACATCCATGGATGTCAGTATTCTCTTTTGGAAAAGATAATATCTATAAAATAGGGATTACTTGCAATGTTTGGGGATTTCTCTTTTCCCCCTTTTGAATACTATCCATCCATGGATGTCATTATTCTCTTTTTGCAAAGAGAATACCAACGAAATGAGATTTGGTGTATGCATTACATGACACTGGTATTCTATTTGGAAAATGAGAGTCAAAATTCTCTTTTGGAAAAGAGAATATCTGTAAAATAGGGATTAGTTGCAATGTTTGGGGTTTTGTCTTTTCCCTTTTATGTCCATGTTTATTAACTTTCGTAATCCTATGATTGCAGCAAGCTGAGCAGTACAGGTCTACGTTAGCAACAATTACAAATATCATGCAAAAGGTGCACAATGATATTACAGAAGAGCACCTTGATATCATGCACAAAACTCCATTCTTCACATTATTCATCGCCATACATGAGAACAAGATTACAAAGGTCGCATGCCGAAAGCGCGATGGGGACATTACGAGATTAATAGAGAGGTTCGACCGACAAACTGAAAAGTTTAAAATTGGAAATACGTACTGTGAGGTACGGAGATCGGATGTCCAATAGATCTTTGGTATAGAAAATGGTAAAGAGAAAATAAAAATCCCATAGGGGAAGAAGAAGAAATCTGCGTTCATGGACAGGGTCTTCCCACAGATGAAAGACATCACTATAAGCATGCTAAATAGGAGAGTTGTTGAACTGATCGGTGCAAAATCAAGAACCTCAAAAGAGGACTGTGTAAGGTTCCTGTGCCTAATATTGTTTGGCTCATTGTTCTTCAGCACGACGGGGAAAAAAATGGCGTGGGGGTTCACGGAGTTTGTTGAGGACCTAAATGACATGAAAAAATATGATTGGATCGAATTGATACTCCATACACTAAAGGAGTCTTTGAAAAAGAATGCCAGCAATCCCCCTACAGTCACTGACTGCACAGTTCTCCTTCTGGTATGCGAACTAAACCCCTTACCTTATGCTTGCATTATAGTATAAAGATAACATAAGCCTCAAATTTACACATTATGTTCATATTTCCTACAGTATTGGTTCTGTGAACACACCAGTCTGGTGCACCCTTTCAGAACAAAACATAAAGTCCCAAGGTGCATAAAATGGGACTTGAATATGATGGCATAGCAATCGTGCCAGAGACAATACCTGCCTCCAAGGTGAGGACATGTAATTTTTCTCCTAACTGTGAGTTATAAATACATGAAAATACAATGTCAACAAGTATGATCCCTCTAAACATATTCAATGACCTCTGAATACTCATTCTCCTTAATAATTCTCTTTCCCCTTTTCACCTTTATTTTTTCTCTTTTCTATTTACAGTTCATGTCACAAGAATTGGAAGGCACAATTAGCGAGACAAAGCTGTATAAAAAATTGTTTGAAATAGTGAAGAAGAAGATGCATATGAAAAAGCTGAGATGGAAGATGATCAAGAAGAGGGAGCTGAAGAGCATGTCGAGAAAGGAGAAGATTAGTATGAAGTTCTCTATGCAATATTCTCTTTGCAGTTTTCTCTTTTGGTATTCACTTTGCAGTATTGTGTTTTATCGTACTCATGCATCAATGATCATGAATGGTTTGCAGTATTAATGATCAATGTGAGGGGAATGATGATCATGATGAAGAACATGACAACGTCCCCACTTCACAAAATTCAGATAATGATGATCACGATCATGTATATGATGGACCAAGCACTAGTGGTCCACATCATGAGGACATGGAAACTGATGTAAGTGCTATCAACCATCTCTCTCTACTTACTTCTCTCCTTTCTCTTTTCTCTCTTCTCTTTCCACTCATCGCTTTTCTCTTTTTCGCGACATTAATTATCATTCTGAATGATGAATATGGTTTCTAATCCTTCAAAAAATTCTCTTCCTAGTAATTTATTTGCGATATTCTTTTTGCAGTTTTCTCTTTGTAATTTTCTCTTTAATACACATGAAGGTTTTTGATTATTATCCTTCCTCTTTTCCAATTGTTTTTACGCATGAATGTAGGTCATCAAGCATAGCATTTATGCACAAGCATATGAGCAACAACAGGAAGATGCGGGAAATGGAGCCATGAGCAAACTGCAAGCTGAAAATTCTCAGCTTAGGCAAGAAATGCAAACAACTATCACTGAGAGACACGAAGCCAAAAACAGAATTTTGGAACTAGCATGAAAAATAGCAGAGGTTGAGAAAACGAGGATCGCATTGGCACTAGTCATCAAGAATAGGGAGGGCCTTAGAGAGAATTGTGTTGATGCACAAATTGCTCAGCATATTGAAAAAGAATTTGACCCCTATATCACCAAAATCGATCAACTGACAAGATTTATCAACGATAGAGATGCAAATTTGAAGGCAGCAGAGGAGAAATTGTGGGCTGCCAGCCAAGAAATGTCAGTGATGAAATTTGAGATCAATGAGCTCAGGAACAACAACCTAATGCAATCATCTGAAGGACGAGAGAAGTCTTCAAGGATCACAATACTTGAAGCTCTGTTGAAAACATTGGAGGATGAAATTACCTCAAAAGAAAAGGAAAACCAAATCATTATTGAAGACGCATTGCAGCACCTTGAAGAAAATATAGAAATGCAACCAACAGAGTCTTCATTGGTGAGGGGAATTAAAGGAAAGAAGCGTCAGTATAACAAAGATCCAGCTTACACCTACAGCATCCAAAAGAGGCCGAAAACACAAAGAATGAAGTTGAAAAAATCATATAAATGTGGGCCGTTCTTGACTGATGCAACGTATGAAAAAATCAAAACAACCCTGAAGAACGAAGGAAAAAAGTAAGCATACTGACTTTAATATGAAGTAGATGCTTTGTCACTCATAATTGTTAATAACATCATCATTATTTCCCAACGCAGCGCTACAATATGGCGTGATAAATTGAAGCCTAACAACATCATCATGTTGGGATGCATACTATCCATCATGAATGATAGATACTTACCGAGCACAGTAAGTGCCACAACCAAACAATCTCCTTGTGCTAATTTATAATCTGAATTGTTGTCTTTTCTCTTTTACATTAATATAGTTCAATTTGTGAAATTATTATCTTTGTGATAAAAAATCGGATTTAAATGAGGATTTAGTGTTTGGTTCTCACTTTTCTCTTTATGAACAATTTTCGCGACTATATGGCAGTATTCTCTTTTGAAAGAGAGAAAACCTATGAGAGAATATTTGGAATTCTCTATGCTCTGTTTTCAATTACTGTAAATCAATGTATGCCAGTATTCTCTTTTACCAGAATTCTCTTTTATCGGTATTCTCTTTTATCAAAGAGAATACCTACGAAAAGTGGATACAGTGGTATGCTTCATGTTGTCATTCCTCTCCTTTATCTTTATGCATAAATATCATGATTGGATTGAAGTATTCTCTTTTTCAAAAGAGAATATCCATGTCCGTATTTTCTTCAAGCTATTCTCTATGCAGTACTCTCTTTCCTCTCTTCCATTAATATACATGAATTGTTTAGGATCTTCTCTTATATCTCTTTCATTACTTTACATGAATGGAACCCATTATTCTATTAGCAGTATTATCTTCTATCCTTCTCATTAATGATCATGAATGCTACCTTATGGTACACTGGTCAGGTGATCGATGGATACACAAGTGTCCTATCCCAAAAAAAGGAGTTTGATCACAAAACCTGCTTCGTGCATAGCTCCTGCTGGGTACAAACACTTGAATCCATTTCTCTACAAAGTATAGACAGTTATTTCTTGATTTTTTCCAACATATTTGACAGTTATTGACCTTTCCTTATACATACATTGGCCTTACAAAGTAATAATGACCACTATAGGAGGCAGCTAGCCAAGGAATGCAGAGATGCTTGTGAAGATGAAAAACAAGTCGTGTTCCCCATATGTTCCAACAAAGGGTTAGAAGGAAGGCAACCAGACCATTGGACACTGCTCAAGCTTGATACAGGAGATGGTATTTGGTATTTCTACAACTCTTTGCAACCCAGGGAGAGACATCAAGACGATTACCTGAAGGATGCAATCAAACTAGTAACTCATAAATACTCGATAGTTGGAATTTCAATGTCATATAAGAAATATCTGCATGTTTAGCACCTTAGTGCAAATGCTTACTAACATAGTTTGAATGCAGAAAAATTCCATTGAAAATGCATACGAAAGACCCAATGACCCTGCCTTCTCAACACAAGACTTTGTTCGTCCAATTATAAGCGTGGATGAAATCCCCCAACAGGGTGAATACACGTAAGCAGCAAAACCCAATATAGATGTTTGTTTTACTATGAACATATACTTTTTACAGATGAATCTAACTCCATAATTTCCAATAATTCAAGACTAACTGTGGAGTGTATATTTGTTATTACATGAGGCAACTAGCACTCCATCAACCAATTCAGAATAAACTTAGCAGTGAGGAAGTTAGGAGGTTCAAGGCAGAGTTAATTGAAAGCTTCGTACTATGAATGACACAATGTAATTGTGAAAGCTGTGCTTGAACTTCCAGTTCCAAATTGAAACTACATAGATACAGTGACCAAAGATGTACATATTAAATTGATATGGTTGTAGTTATTTTTGTTATACAATTTGTAATGTCCTGGAAATAGGACATTTACAAAAATACATTGACAAATATGTACATATCAAATTTATTGTGTTATATGGTTGTAGACATTTTGATGATACAATTGAATATCAAATATGTGGCACATTGTCCATATATCAATGCTTGAGCAGGATATCTGTGTATACCAAGGATGAACCATGTTGAAAATGTACATACTAGCTATAATGTATAAACCAGGATGATCCATGTGGTATACATACATTCTGACAGTAATATATACAGTTTGGATGTACCATGTTGTTAACATACATATTTTCTGCAATACATCCAGATTCTAAACGGTACATAATAGGGAAAAGAGAATGAGTATGAGATTAGAAATGAGGAAAGAGAATTTCGAACAGAAAATAGACAAAACATAATAGGTATTTCCCCACATCAACTAATGTCAATTTATTACTGATACACATCTTCAATACGTATTCTCTTTTTCAAAAGAGGATACTGCCATCTAATCATGATAATTAGACATAAAGAGAAAAGAGAGAAATTCAAACATGAAGAATAGCAATATACCCTATTTCATAGGTATTCTCTTTTACCAAAGAGAATACTAACATTAATTGATGTATATCACTGGAAAGCAGGACAGAGAAAGGACAAAAGACAATAGAGGGAATATGAAAAGAGAATTTAGAAAAGAGAAAAGGCAAAAGAGAAAATTGAAAAGAGAATACTTGATCATCAAGTAACATTTCCATTATGTGGTTAATTTTGAAAAGACAATAGAGGGAATCAAAGCCTTCAGGAGCATCCTTGGTTTAATTTTGAAACAAAAGACAACATTATGTGTTTATGAAACAACAATTTAAATTGCACAACGGAATCGAATATCCTTAATGCAATGGTTCAGTACAAGATCTCCTATTGTGACGCCCTTCGCAACCACAACGCGTACATCTAATGCTTCTTCTGACAACCTCACCCTTAGATTTGATCCTTTTCTTCCTTGGCCTACCTAAAGGCCTTCTAGATAATGGAGGGAGGATGGCTTCATTCTTAGATGCATTCTCTGGCTTGTCAAGTGTTGGTACATGGTATATTAGAAATGAGTAACACATTGCGTATGTGGAAGTGTGAAAATAAGTATCAACATATGAATTCAGATCTCCTCCCGAGTGCAATATACAAGCAACGGCGTGGGGACATGGCAGCCCATTCAACTGCCACTGATAACATGAACACGTCTGCCTTTGCAAATCAACAGAAACAGAAGGAATCGATTCAACCTCAAACAGCGTAGCGATGGAATTCTTGACAAACCAAGACCTTGCTTCATCAATATATGATGAAATCCTATGATCAACTTCAGGACATGTGACAGAATTCCATTTACTACAAGCTTCCCTTCTATCTGCAAGTACAAACATGAAGACATTAACAACAATTACACGCTAAAACTAAAAACATAACAAAAACAACCCAATTAGTACACACACCAGCCAACTTTTGCATTGGTTTCAGCCTAATCAAGTTCACCAAATTCGTGATAGGAAGATGCCACTCAACAACGATCCATGAATTAAAAGATTCTGCAGCAGCTGAGCTCATCTCATCATATCGTTTCCCCTAGAAGAATGCATTTGCCCAATTCTCCTTCGGAAGGTTCTGCAAGAACCTCTCCGCAACTTGCCCGCCCTCCGCTAAGAATTCAGCAACCTTGGTTTCATAAAGTTCAATAGTAGGAGCATATGCACATTCGGCAAATTTGTACAACATTTTATCCTTTAAGTTCTTACTGCAACGTTTACGGCTGAAAGCATCTCTCAAATTATTCTTCAAATGAAAGAAGCAGTAAGCATGATGATGCCTTGGAAATACATTAGGTAGAGCATTTAGAAGCCCAATGTTCCTATTCGAAACAAATGTAATAACACGATCCGGAGATAAGATTGCCTTCAGACAGTCCAAGAACCAAAACCAATTCTCTTCATTCTCGGAATCAACAATTCCAAATGCAAGCGGATACAAACCTAGTGTCGCGCCCCGACCCGCGAAAGCCCAACCGGGCCGGGCGACGCGAACCGGAACCTACAAAACGCGAAAAATAAAGCTGGCGAGGGTTCCCTCTAACCTATTGGTTTCCCTAACAGTTAACCAAAAGCACCCCCAATTTAAAAGACAATAATTTAATGAAACCTCGAACCACAGATTTACGAACTCAAAAAGGTTTAATATACATATCCTCGGAGAGGGGGGAGTTCAAATACAACATTACTCTCGTAGGAGACTATCTAACATAGGATAAAAATTGTAAAGGATCACCACCTCTCAGACTCCGCCTGGCGCCGCCGCACCGCCAACCAACTGCCCGGTAGGGGCCAAGGAAGAAGAACTGACGCCTGCACCTGCAAAACGCAGCCCGGGTAGAGGTGAGCACTAAGCTCAGTAGGGATCTACACTACGACACACAGAAGGAAGAGGGAAACGCAACAGTGTCACCCTCAAGTAGAACCTGGGTGTATACAGGGGTCCCATAACCCCACCGCGTGTCCCTGAGGCCCCGATCATGATGTTCCAGCCGGGCTGGTCACATGTCGGGTCACGCTCAGTAACAGGAAACAACACTGCTGACTCTCAACATGACACAGAACACAGTTTGGTGGGAAAAGACACCACTGAGTAGGTAACTCCTCTACTCAAGAGTTTAAGAACGCCGGACACTGGCTACACCTCAGATCCGACTCGAGGCCGACACGACCTCTACAATCATCAAGCAACAAGTGCACCAGTCATCTAAGCCTATCATCAAGTTTGACTGGACACTACAATTCAAACCGGGTCCAAACAGCCCAACCCCGGTCCTAGGGGTAAGTCCGAGCTTCCAGCCTCGGGACGGCGACCCAAGGATCACCCACGCCCTAACCAATGCAACTAATGCACAATAGGGAATGCAAGCTATGAACATACACATATAAAAAGCAAAGCATGCAACAGTATATCAAGTATCATATAAGTCAACTGGATCGCTGCAGCGGTGCTACCAACCGCTGCCAGCCGATCCGCAGCGGGTCTCGGCATTACGACAGTACCACGACCGTCAACCGCGAACTCCTGCAATGGGAAGCAACCCCGAAAACCGCTAATGAACAGTAAACAATATAATATTATATTCCAAAATATAATATTATATTCAAACACCCAAAACCTCTACTTAGGGGCTAATTGATCCCGTCGATCCGACGTCCAAACGACGTCGGATTCAAGATCTAACTTAGCCACCAATAGGTGTATATGTCAACATATCCAAAATTCATAATCATCCAACAGTTGGATTAACGGGAAAACACTAATCAAAATCGTTAATCAAACTAGCTTACCAATTAATTGCTACAACGCAGCCCTTCAGCAAACAATTCATAACAAATCGTAGAAAAATCGAAAAAATATGAAATCCAAAGCCAAGATCATACACGTGCCGACCGGAAAACACGCCGCAAGCCGACTGTTCTTCAAGAACAGCAGAAAACAGAGAAACCGAGCTTAATCATGTATAAAACCTACTCAAATCTCAACCAAATAACATGAAACTCATGTCAGTAATTCTACTAGGCATAAGGAATCCAACAAGACAAAAATCAACAAGATCCAATGGCTAGATCTAGAGAAATAAACATCAGTAGGTATAACCCTACCTAGCTGCGCTTTCCTCGGCTGATTCCCCGCGAGTTGATCACCAACAAGCTTCCAAACCACTTCAGGGATCTTCCTCTTGTTGTCACGGATCCAACGAGCCTTAGAACACCGAAAATGATGGTCGGAGGAGGGAGAATGGAGGTGAGGAAGATGGCTGCCGGAAACAGGGGAAAGAAGCAGAGGTTTCGGGAGAAGAAAGAAGGAGGAAGAAGAAAGGAGTAGAAGGAGGAAGAGGAGGGGAAGAAAAGGAGGGAAAGGGGAAGGGGGAAAAAGTGAGGGGAGGGGAGGGAAACTCCTCCCCCTCTGACATGAGAGAGCGACGGCCAACGGCGGCCGTCCTCGCGAAGCAGAAAACCAACCGACTCGAGTCCGATCAGTCGCTCCAAGGAGCGATCGATCGTTCTCGCCCCGGATCAAAACCCACCGACTCGCTCACGAGTCCGACCGATCGCTCCAAGGAGCGATCGATCGCTCGAGGGTCGTCAGTTGCCCAAAGGCAAGTTTCCGCGCGCCCGAGCTAGGATCTTCCGATCCCGGGTCCACCTAGCCATTCTAAACAAACGCTAACACAAACAAGGCCAGTGTGTGCACACGCGGGTGTGAAACAGACCAATAAGGCGTAATTTACCAAATTGCCCTTGCGGTCTACAACGAGCCACAGGGGTAGAGGGACAGGTCCTCACATCCTAATACCCTTAAAGAAAATCTCGTCCCGAGATTCGATAAGGGTAGGGCTCGAAACAACAAAACAGCTACACTAGAAGACAGGACAAGAGGTACCTCGAGAAGAAAACAACTGCGGAAACTCCTGCCGCATGCGCGCCTCGCGCTCCCAAGTGATCTCCTCGGTGCCTCTGTGTCTCCACAGTACCTTGACCAAGGGAATCGTCTTGCCCCGAACAGGCTGTAAGCTACCTCTGGTCAAGTATCCGAACAGGCTGGTCAACAAAGCTCGCGTTTGCCTCAAGCTCAATTTCATCCACCCTGATGACATGAGACGGGTCTGGGTGATACTTCCTCAGCATCGACACATGGAAAGTCGGGTGCACAGCAGACATGTGCTGAGGAAGATCCAGGCGGTAAGCTACCTCGCCGACCCTCTCTAGGATCTCGAACGGCCCGACAAACCTCGGCACCAACTTACCACCTCTGCCAAACCTGACAGAACCTCTGTACGGCGATGCTCGCAAGAACACTCGGTCGCCGACTGCAAACTCCAACGGTCGTCGCCTCTGATCTGCAAAACTCTTCTGCCGGCTCTGAACCGTCAGAAGCCTCTGCCTGATCTGCACTAACCTCTCTGACGACCGCCTGATGATGTCTGGACCGGTGAGGGAAGCCTCTCCAATCTCTGTCCAGCACACTGGGGAACGACACGGCCTACCATACAATGTCTCGAAAGGTGCTACTCCAAGACTGGACTGGTAGCTGTTATTGTAGGGGAACTCCACCAAGGGAACGTGCTCCTCCCAGCTGCCTCCGGCATCGAGGACACATGCTCTCAACATGTCCTCCAAGATCTGGATCGTCCGCTCTGACTGCCCGCCTGTCTGCGGATGGAAAGCCGTACTGAAAGTCAGGAGTGTGCGAACTGCCTCCTGAAAGTTGCGCCAGAACCTGCTGGTGAACCTGGGACTCCGTGTAGTCTGACCACCTCTCTGACGTACAAGCTACCCAACCTGTCCGTCGAGTCTGTCACCTGCATAGGCAGGAAGTGCGCCGATTTGGTCAATCGATCAACGATGACCCAAATCGCGTCATTCCCCCTAGGAGATCTCGGTAGCCTGGTCACGAAGTCCATCGTGATGTGCTCTCACTTCCACTCAGCTAGTGGAAGCGGCTGAAGTAACCCCGGAGTCCGCTGGTGCTCTGCCTTGACCTTCTGACAGGTAAGGCAGCGCGATACGAACTCCATCATTGCCCTCTGCATCCCGCGCCACCAGAACTGTTGCCGAAGATCTTGGTACATCTTGGTGCCGCCGGGATGAACTGCAAAGCGAGAGTGGTGGAACTCTCGTAGGACGTCGTCTCGAAGAACTGGATCTGCTGGAACCGCTACTCTGCCTCGGAACCGTAGCCCTCCGTCTGGCGATACTGTCCAGTCTCCGTCTGCGCCCTCCGTGCTCGCTGCTGTGCGTACCTCCTCGAGCTCTGGGTCACTGTACTGTGCCTCCAACACTCTGGCTAGAACTGCTGGCATACTCTGCACTGCGTAGAGGAAGCTGCTGGATCCCCGATCCTCAAACTCGAGCCTAAACTGGCCCGCTATCTCTAGAGCCTGCCACTGCCGCGCTTACAACCCTGCAACTACTGCTCTGGTGTCTCTCACCTGTCTGCTCAGCGCGTCTGCTACTACGTTTGCCTTATCAGGCTGGTAATGCAACTCGAAGTCGTAGCCCTCCAATAGCTCCATCCAGCGTCGCTGCCTCAGGTTGAGGTCACGTTGGGTGAAAACGTGCCTCAAGCTCTTATGGTCCGAGAAAACAGAAAACTTCTCGCCATAGAGGTAGTGACGCCAGGTCTTCAGGGCGAAGACCACCGCTGCAAGCTCCAAGTCATGGGTCGGGTAGTTCCTCTCATGGTTCTTCAGCTGGCGAGAACCATAGGAAACTACGTGGCCCTCCTGCATGAGGACACACCCCAAACCCTCACCGCTGGCGTCGCAGTAGACACTGTAACCGACGCCTCGCTCGGGGATGATCAGCACCGGTGCACTGGTCAACCTAGTCCTCAGCTCCACGAAGGCTCGCTCACAAGCATCATCCCACACGAACGGGACGGCCTTCTGTGTCAGTCTGGTCAACGGTCCGGCAACTCTGGAGAAGTCCCGCACGAACCGCCTGTAGTAACCCGCCAGGCCTAAGAAGCTACGGACCTTGAACACTATCCTCGGTCTCTGCCACTGTACCACTGCCTCGACCTTGGCCGGGTCAACTGAGATCCCTACTGCCGACACCACGTGTCTAAGGAATCCCACCTGTGCGAGCCAGAACTCGCACTTGGAAGCCTTGGCATAAATCCGATGCTCCCTAAGTAGCTGCAACACTGTCGCCAAGTGTCACTCGTGCTCCACCACGAACTCGTCTAGGAAGGGTCGGAAGATCCTCTGCATGAGATCCATGAACGCTGCTGGTGCGTTCGTCAGGCCAAAAGGCATCACCACGAACTCGTACAGGCCGTACCGAGTCTGGAATGCCGTCTTCGGGATGTCGCAATCCCGAACCTTCAACTGGTGGTAGCCGGTGCGGAGGTCGATCTTTGAGAACACTGAAGATCCTCGAAGCTGGTCAAATAGGTCGTCGATCCTCGACATCGGATACCGGTTCTTCACCATCACCCTGTTGAGCCGCCTATAGTCTATGCAAAGTCGAAGGGTACCATCTTTCTTCTTTGCGAACAACACTGGCGCCCCCCAGGGAGACATGCTGGGACGGATGAAGCCTCTGCTGGTAAGCTCGTCTAGCTGAGTCCTCAACTCACTCTGCTCTGCTAGTGCCATCCTGAAAGCTGGGAGAGAGATCGGTGCGGTACATGGTACTAGGTCGATCTCAAAATCGACCTCTCTGGGCGGTGGAAGCCCTGGTAACACCTCTTGAAACACGTCGGTGTAGTCGCACACGATCCTGGGAAAACTGCTCTGCTGCACTCCCTCAGAACCGAACAGGGACAGACTGGCCAACAAGGCTGAGAGCTCGCTGCCACGTCTCCCCACACCTCAAGCAAAGGAATCAGCTGAGAACCGATCCCCCAACAACACAAACTGTGTCCCATCGGGTGTCCAAGCGACCACCCTCCGGCGACCACAGTCGATGATAGCTCGGTATGCTGCTAACCAGTCCATACCGAGTATCACATCGAAGCCTGTCATGTCTAGCACCCGCAGGTCTAGACAGACACAGAGGCCTCCAACCTCCAAGGAACAAGTTCGGCAGACCCGGTCTACCCTGACTGTGCCGCCGATCGGTGAGTCTTCAGACTGTGCCACCCCTAGCCGACTCGTCTCTAATCCTAGCGATGCCACACACATGTTAGCAATATAGGAATGATACGCCCCAGAGTCTATCAGCACATCTACTAAAGAACTAGAAAACTGAAAGATACCTCTGAGGACGGATGGCTCTGCCGCTGCCTGCTGATACTGCTGCGGCTGCTGGTACTGCAACGGCTGCTGGTACTGCGGTGGCGGCTGATACAGCTGGACGGTGTCCTGCCGCTCACGAACTGGGAGGGCAAACACCTGCCCCCGATGGCCACCTCTGCCTCTGGGACGCCCCGGCCAGCGTCCACCCCCGCCCCCCTGCTAGGCACCGGACCCTCCGCCTCTACTGCCTTGCGGCATAGCGCTCTACGCTCCTCGCGAAGTGCAGTCTCTACGGTAGTGCCCCGGCTGCCCGCACATGTAGGAAGTGGGTGTCGCGCCGCCAGGCTGCCGTCCCTGGTCTCCCCCTGACGAAGCCTACCCAGATGACCCGGCCGTCAGTAGAAACGGGGCTGGTGGGCTTGGTAGTGACTGCTGGTACTGTGGTGCTCACTGCGGCCGATGCTGAAAGGGCCGCTGACGCCACGGCTGCCCCCTACCGAACCCCCCTCTGCCCTGGGGCCTCTGCTGCTGCGAGCTGGTAGAGACTGTCGGTGGAACTGCCCGGCATCTCTCGTCCTGCGACTGCGCCTCCACAACTAAGGCGCAGTTCAGAACTGCTGAGTGCGTCTTGAAGCGGTGGGAACACGTCTGGCGCTTGATCTCTGGACGAAGACCCCACTCAAACTGTCGTGCCCTGGCCACTGGATCTGCTGTCACTGCCCCCGCGAAACGGACCAAGTGCGTGAACCGGGTGGCATACTACTGCACGGTGCGAGTACCCTGCAAGAGGGACTGGTACTCGCGAGACAAGGCGTCATGCGTACTCTCCGGGAAGTACGCGTCCAAGAACAATGCCGTGAACTCCTCCCACGTCGGCTCCTCTCCGCCACTGGTGTGCAGGGCAGTGCACCACCAGTCAAGGGCGTCACCATCGAGCTAGAACGCCGCGAGGGTGACCCGGATCCGGTCATCCCCGACGAAGAGAGCGTCGAGAACGCGCGTGACTCCTCGGAGCCAGCCGTCTGCCGTGGTCGGATCTCCAGTCTCACCGGGTTCAGTCGCTGGAACTCCATCATGATCGCTGCCGCGGCATGCCCGTCGACCGGAGCGAGGATCCCCTCCTCGGCAAGAGGGGCCTCCTCCCGTGCGACCGCAACCGTCGCTGGTGATGGTCCAGTCCGTCGAGCTCTGACCGTCCTGACAGGTGCTACAATGTCTGGTCGAGCGGGCCGACCAGGTCGTGGCCCACCTCGACCAACAACCGAATGTCGGTCTCGAGCTCCCGCCATCTGCGCAATCACCAACGACAACGAGCGTTCACTCGTCAGAACTCAAGACAAAACAGCACAACATAAAGCGGAAAAGCATAACACATCAAAAGGAGCATGCAAGGATGTTCTAGACATAGAACTAACCCATCCCACGCTCAATCTCAACCGAATCCAGATCCTAAACCCTGGGATCTACAACCTATGCTCTGATACCAAGCTGTCACGCCCCGACCCGCGAAAGCCCAACTGGGCCGGGCGAAGCGAACCGGAACCTACAAAAGGTGGAAAACAAAGCTGGCGAGGGTTCCCTCTAACCTATTGGTCTCCCTAACAGTTCACCAAAAGCACCACCAATTTAAAAGACAATAATTTAATGAAACCTCGAACCACAGATTTACGAACTCAAAAAAGTTTAATATACATATCCTCGGAGAGGGGGGAGTTCAAATACAACATTACTCCCGTAGGAGACTATCTAACATAGGATAAAAACTGTAAAGGATCACCACCTCTCAGACTCCACCTGGCGCCGCCGCACCGCCAACCAACTGCCCGGTAGGGGCCAAGGAAGAAGAACTGACGCCTGCACCTGCAAAACGCAGCCCGGGTAGAAGTGAGCACTAAGCTCAGTAGGGATCTACACTACGACACACAGAAGGAAGAGGGAAACACAACAGTGTCGCCCTCAAGTAGAACCTGGGTGTATACAGGGGTCCCATAACCCCACCGCGTGTCCCTGAGGCCCCGATCATGATCTTCCAGCCGGGCTGGTGATCGCTCGCAAATGCGTCGTTAAATCAGATGCAAAACGCAATTTAGAATTTATAATCCTTCAATCAATACTACTCTACAAACGTAAAACAGTGGTGAGATCCGGAGTCGAACCACAGGGAAAAATTGTTTAACAAAAGAAGAAATCAAATTAAATCTCTAAACTCAAGTCCTAAGGCGAAGAAAAGGAGTTTCAATGATTTTGTTATCTAAGGAATTAAACTACTGAAAAAGCAATGAAAAGGTTGAAGTAGATCAATGAGAGAAACAACGTAGGGATCCCTCAATCCACTCTAGCTTCACTTCCTGTATCCTCTAGCTATCATCTTGCTTCTTCTCTAGACATTATGGAATCATGGCTTCTTAAGCTCACATGAAACCCTAAAAGAAAGTTGGTGACTACCTAAGGCATAACCTATCTTCGTGTAGCATAGATTGTCTTCGGACTTAACCTGAGTACAATCTATCTTTACTTAGCATAGATTATCTCAAAAGCATGTCAAAAACCACATGAAAACCATCTTATGGAACTCTACCATCAAGCACAGCAATCAAGTAGGACACAAAATACGTCAAGGGAAATACTTCCATCAACTCTATTATCAATAAATTCAAATCCATAAGATCATGTCTATGAGAAAGAAATACAAGAATCAACTAGAAAATACAGAAAGTTACACTAGAGTTTCATGAAATCCCTAGATCTAGAAGATTAGCCACTCATCTTTGGGATGAAGGCCATGTATTCGATGAAGAAAGCTTGAGATCTACACCACATCTCCGTCTTCTTCTCCAATCTGAATTCCTCTGTTTTTCTCTATGGAGGCCTCTGGTTTTCCAGCCACAAAGCCCTTTTTATATCTTAATTCCCGGATTAGGGTTTCAAGGTTAAGTTAGACCTCAAGTGCAACTCGGAATTCCTGGTCCAACCCTGACAGCTTCTTCTAATCGCGACTGGGCTCAACTGGTTCGGAATTTGAGAATGTGTCAAACACAAAAGATGTAGATTTGGAAGTCTTATGTCCTCTCCCGAAGAGTTTGCAATATTTGGACTTAACTAGAATATTTGGCGAATATTCTTCCACGCGTTGACGGACCAGTCTTCCAGCAACTAATTATCTTCATCTTTTCCCAAACTGCTATCAATTCATCCGGAATCTCTGAAAGTGTCCAACATGAAAGTTGTACGTCTTGATGTCCTCTAGCTGTCATTCAAATTTCAGAATATTTGGAGATAAGCATAATTTCTGGTGAATATTGTGCTAACAGTCGACAGAGCAGTGTATTTCAGCATATTAACCGAATTTCTTGTATTTCTTCTCAAAGCATGATTAAACCTGAAATCAACTAACAAGCTATCAAATACAAACACTCTAGGCCTAACAAAGCTAAGTTAAGGGGTTTAATCATGAACATTTAGTGACTCATCACACCCCCCAGCTTACACTTTGCTAGTCCTCGAGCAAAGAAAATATAAAAAGAAAGCAATAAATCTAACTAGCCACTTTCGTAGGTCTCACGATTGCACTTAGCATGTGCAACAAGCCTTTAAACCCCTGGGTTACCCCAGTGGAGGAGTTATAGTCTCCTCAGGGTTTCCAGTGATGACACCCACAAACATCTATACATTCCCTTGAATATATCATTAGAAATCCATCATAATATTCATTAACTCTAATGCATGAAATAGAAAGCCTATCCATGAATTCATCCTTCAACTCACAGTCACATAAAAATATGGTAAATCAAAACATGTCATAACATATTTCCAACACTTCAACATATTTAATCATGATTAAGACTAACTTTAACACTCCTGTGTGTGATTGGGGTTCCACATGCTTCAGAGCATCAATTATATCTAAACACTTCAACTATTCAAGATCACAATCCTATCCAAGCACATATCTTCCACTTATCACATAGCAATATCTTTTTTTTTTTCTTTTCTTTTCTTTTCTTTTCTTTTTTTTATATATATGACATGTGCAATGTTATGATTTCTTAAGCTTTCTTCATGGTCCATGTAACGAGGTTCAAGCCAGTGACTCCCAAACCAGACAGTTTTAGGGCACTAAGTGTAGAACACTCTCCAGACTCTAATGCTCAAACCATGAAGGCTACAAATCATAACTAGTCATTTTTTTTTTGTAAGGAAATTCAACCGTTTTACGCGAACACCACGCTGGCTAGGCACACTGCCCGGTTACTAAGTTGAAGATTATTTTTTTCGCATACTCAGATAATTGCATGTATTCATGTATTTTCTGTGTCATGACATAAAATTGTAAATCTATCCTAGTATCATGCTTAGAATCTAATATCAACCCCTTAACATGTGGAAGTGAACATGTGCATTAGGATATGTCAAGTTATCCTTAAATCATGGTAAAAGTGTTAAAGTATAGAAATAGTGTCATGCATAGTAAAAATTTACTATTTCTTATATGACATACAAATCTCAGAATAATTCATAAAATAAATTTCTAAAACATGCACCTTTGTCAAATCATATCATAATTTCATCCTTTTGACATATTTCAAGGGATGTATAATATTTGGTTACCAGAAAATAAAAATAGAAATATATGAGCATGAAATTTATGAATGCTACCCCCCAACTTAAATGTAATTGTCCCCAATTACACTAAGTTACAAAAATAAATCAAGAAGTAAAGGGTAGAGATAACCATCATGAACGCCTTAGAAATAGATTTCTCGCTCTTCCAATTTTAGTTTAGGCACCACCATCATAGAATAAATACTTCCTTCCCCACCATAACCTGTCCCACAATTATATACCTTTCCAAAAAGATCAAATATAACAAATAAAAGTCCAAAAAGGTATTAGAATCATAGAAAATTTCGACAGAGTCTCCTTTGTATTTTCATGATATATTAATCCGTACAAACATTCATCACATAAAAATATAACATGTACAGATAAATAGTAACGGAGAGAATACATCAAAATTAATCTTCTAAACATCACAGATAAGGAAATAAAGAACCAAAATATCCAAGCAGAGCATCAAATTATTCGTAATCCGCAGTATGGTCGTTCTCATCCATGGTCTGCAGCCCGTGGCGAGATCAAATTCGAAATTAGCGGAGATAGGGAAAAGTGAACACCCGTGAATGCTCTGGGATGTCTGGATGACTTGACTATACAGATTATGGTCCTGATTGAAGTTCTGTACCGTCCGATCGAAAATATGAGCTTTGGAGCACCTGGATCACGTCCAAGAAGAATCAGACGGCTGAGAGCTCGCCGACGACGGATCGACGGTGAAAGCTCATCGCCGGAGGATAGGACCATGACAGGAAGAATCGTGGATGTCTAAGGAGTCCTCCAGTGACCTCTGATCCAAGAATAGTGGCTTCTAAGTGGCTGATCGGAGGTGATCGGCGCGGAGGAGGATGATTGCCGGAATTGGAATCCGATGGTCGGAGCTCCAATCAAGGACGGAAAGGGTTGAGGAAGCATCGCAGAAGGGTTAGGAAGCTTCCTATGGGGTTTGATTAAAGGATGGGGCTTCCAGGCGGCGGATTGAGGGTGGTCGGAAAGGTGGAAACCGACGGCGGTAGAAGTCGATGATCCCGGCGGCAAGGAGGTGTTTTGATTGTGGAGGAAGCTTCGTGGTGGCCTGAGGAAGGTTATGGAGGTGGTTTGGGGCGGTGAGCGGCCGTGAATGGCGGTGAAGACGACGGCGGGGGGCTCACCGGCGTCGGAAAAGTAGGTGGCGAGGGACATGAAGGACGGGGATGAATAGGTTGAAGGTTGGCGGAGGTATTGGTGGTATTTTTAGGGGCTGAGGGCGGCCGGAGAGTTAGCGACGGGCGGCGGTGGTCGTCGGCTCGGGGACGAGCCGACGAGCCGGGACGATGAGCCGCGGGTGAAGGAGAGAGCGGGAGGAGAGAGAAAACTTAAAGAAAATTCAGAAAAATAGGAAAAAGACGGGAAAAAAAATGAAAAAAATCATGGAAAATCCTAAAAATTAAGGAAAATACGGGAAAAAATATAAAACTTGGGTTGCCTCCCAACAAGCGCGCAATTTTAAGTCTTTCGCTCGACTTTCCGAAAAAGGTGTCATTATAGCATGGATCCGTCTAAATGACGGAATCGATCACCCCACTTAAAATAATTTCCTCCATATAATGCTTGAAACCAAACCCAACCCCACAGTAAATCAAGTAGTTGATGATGTAGGCTAACAAAGTTTTTCCTCCCAACAATAGAACTAGAGACCCCACCCTCTATAAAAGGTAACCTATCGTCATGTTTCATCTTGCACCCCGGTCTACAGTATGTGTCCTCCAGAATAGTGAAACTATCAATCGGGTGAACCGGAAGTGAAAGGTCAAATATAGATAAAAGACGCGGTGAAAGCAGTGATGATGGTGCAGAGATAGAGAAAGGAGGAGGTGGCTCAACCTTAGGATATACTGCCGCATCTGTGCAAAGGTGAGTGTCGGCATAATAAGCACACAATTGGCCCGTATCTATCACAGGTGCGGGAGTAAAAGATAGCGGTGAAAGGGGTTCAACCATCCCAGAAATAGTTTTTGTCTCCACAGTATGCCGATCGAGTGATTGGTCGGGCAAGATGTGTGTTTTGATATCATATTTCGATTGTGCAGTGTCTCGATTAACATCCTCATCAGAGTCAGAAGCATAGTCATTCAAAATATCAAGCAAAATTTCATTCTTTAATTCAACATCATCATCCTCAGAATCATACTCATCCCAAATTATAGGCAATTTATCATCATACAGTTTAAGATCATAATCATCATCATCAGAATCATATTCATCCCAAATCGTAGACAATATATCATCATGCAGTTTAGCATCATTATCAGCATTGTCGGAATCATATTTATCCCAAATTGTAGGCAATTTATCATTCATTATAACATGAGCCTTATCATCAAAGCAGTCTGTCAAACTATCAACATGAAAGCATTCATTCTCATGCTCAGGCAAACAGGCAATCTTAAAGATATTCAATTTAACATGCATATTACCAAAAGAAACATCCATCACACCAGTTCGACAATTTATGCAGGCATTAGCAGTGGCCAAAAACGGACGTCCTAGAATAATCGGTACAGTCTTTTTGCAGTGGACAGCAGGTTCCATGTCTAAGACAACAAAGTCAACCGGAAAGAAAAAATTATCCACTTTAACTAAAACATCTTCTACTATACCTCTAGGTGTCTTAATGGACCTGTCAGCTAATTGCAAAATCACTGATGTCTGTTTAAGTTCTTCCATCCCAAATTCCTTATAAAGGTAGTAGGGCAAAATGTTAACACTGGCTCCTAGGTCAAGAAGGGCACCATCAATCTGGTAGTCTCCTATGCAACAGGGTATGGTAGGGGTACCAGGGTCCTTTAATTTAGGTGGCGTGTCATATTTCAAAATTGAACTGACTTGTTCAGGTAAAAGGATTTTCTTGTCCCCTTTGGGTTTTGTCTGGCGTTTATGAGTGCACAGGTCCTTAAGAAATTTGGCATAAGAAGGAATCTGACGAATGGCCTGAAGCAAGGGTATGTTGATGTTGACATGCTTGAAAGTTTCAAGGATTTCCTCAGTAGCTCTTCGGGCTTTGATGGTTGGGTACGGATCCTTAAGAGCTTCAGGAAAAGGCACTTTAGGAAAATATTTAGCTAGATCAGGCTCTCTAGAATCAGATGGGCCAGTATCAGGTGAAAAATAAGAATCAGCTTGGGATGGATGTTTGATCTTCGGATCGGGCGTTTGATCATCCAGATTGACAGGTTCACCTATTTGATTATCTACTGTTTTGCCACTTCTGAGGGTCACCACGGCTTTGATACTCTCAAAGTTTTGGCTTTCTACATAGTGCTGGCCTCTGGGGTTTGTCACAGGTTGACTTGGCAAGTGCCCCTCCTCTCTTTTGGCTATAGTGTTAGAAAGTTGGCCCAGCGAATTCTGAAGTTTTGCAATGGATTGGGTATTAGAATTACATTGATTCTCTATTCTAGAAACATAATTCTGAATTTTAGAGACTTCACTCGCCAAATCATTTCTTATGCCACTAATATTTGAATTGATGTTGTCATTCATAGCAGTCATAGCCGAAAGGAGGGAACTTAAAGTTGGTTCAGAAGTGGATTGAGTTTGAGGAGCTAAAGTTGATTGCGGAGGGTACCCAGGATTTGGATTTGCAGAAGGTTTAGGTGAGTATGTGATAGCAGGAGGATTGTTTTGCCCTTGGAAAGCATTTGACTGTTGTGGCTTCCAACTAAAATTAGGATGATTCCTCCAACCAGGGTTATAGGTGTTCGAATAAGGGTTGCCCTGAGGTTTGAAAAAACCATAAGTTGCATTTGCTTGTTCCTGAACAAAGTCAGGGAAATTGGGAGCTAGATGACAATCAGTGATATGGTGGTCAGAATTAAGGCAGAGGGCACATGTTTCAAGAGAAGTGTTAGGCAATTGTTGAGCAAGAGATTGGCCTGTTTTCAACTGATTCAACTCTTTAGTTAGGAGAGCTACTTGTGCGGAGAGACTTTGGAATTCAGAAATTTCATGAATTCCCCGAGAATTACGAACAGTGGTAGACCGACTCCTAGAGACTGAGGCATTGTGTTGTGAATTTTCAGCAAGGTTATCATACATTTCCCAAAGAGCAGTCCATGGCTTACTAAGAACAACACCCCCGTAGCAGGTTTCGACCATTGTCCTATAACGATCATTAAGACCATTATAGAATGAATGGGCTAACTGCCACTCAGGTACCTCATGATGGGGACACTCTCTAAGAAGATCCTTAAATCTTTCCCAAGCTTCATGAAACATCTCATCTTCATTTTGCTTGAAAGAGATAATCATGGTTCGATAATTTTGAGTTTTAATGATCGGGAAATATTTCTTAAGGAAGGCATCCTGAAGTTGGTCCCATGTTGAAATCGAATTTGGCGCTAAAGTTTGGAGCCAATATTTAGCCTTGTCTTTCAAAGAAAAAGGGAAGAGTTTGAGTCTAAAGGCATCATCATTAAAATGCTGAAGTTTGAACATGGAAAGGATTTCAAGAAAGCTAGCAATGTGTCCATAAGGGTCCTCATTCTCACGCCCATAGAAAGAAGGTAAGGCTGTAATCCAGTTAGGCTTAATCTCATAATGGGTAGCATTGATGGTAGGTGGGTTGATACAAGAAGCATAGGTATAAGGTTCAGGTAGGAAGTGATTCCTAATTGGGACTTCTCTATTATTGTGATCATTTCCACCCCTACCCATATTATCATTAGGGTCAATGACATGTTCCTCGTGTTCAGCCATTAAGGATTGCAAGTTGCTTATGGCTTCCTGATAGTTACTTAGAGATTTTTGTGATATGGTTCTAGCAGCTCGAAGTGTGGTCTCTATTTCTAGATCCAAAGGTTCCAACGGATTATGTAGGGATCGTCTGCCTTACATACAAGATCACACCAAAAAGAGAGAAAGAAAACAGACTATTCGGAGGAGAGGAGAAAACCCCGGAATGCCACAACGAAAAGCACAAGTTTAGGTGAAGAAAACGCACCTGAGTGACGCGCGTCCGATCAATCGGGAAGATGGCCGATCGATCGGTAGGCCTTCCGATCGCTCGCCTGGTAGGCCGATCGGTCGGTAATCCGAGTTGCAGAAAGCTTCTTCTCCAAAAAACTGTTGCTTTAATGCTACGAAAATCCCTAGAATTGTCAGAAAAATTCCTAAAAATAAATGAAAAATAACTGAAAATAAAAACCTAACTATGCCTAGAAAAAGAGCAAAGAGAAAAATCAGAAACTTCTTTGAAAAATCAAAATGTTTCCCCGGCAACGGCGCCAAAAATTGATCGCTCGCAAATGCGTCGTTAAATCAGATGCAAAACGCAATTTAGAATTTATAATCCTTCAATCAATACTACTCTACAAACGTAGAACAGTGGTGAGATCCGGAGTCGAACCACAGGGAAAAATTGTTTAACAAAAGAAGAAATCAAATTAAATCTCTAAACTCAAGTCCTAAGGCGAAGAAAAGGAGTTTCAATGGTTTTGTTATCTAAGGAATTAAACTACTGAAAAAGCAATGAAAAGGTTGAAGTAGATCAATAAGAGAAACAACCTAGGGATCCCTCAATCCACTCTAGCTTCACTTCCTGTATCCTCTAGCTATCATCTTGCTTCTTCTCTAGACATTATGGAATCATGGCTTCTTAAGCTCACATGAAACCCTAAAAGAAAGTTGGTGACTACCTAAGGCATAACCTATCTTCGTGTAGCATAGATTGTTTTCGGACTTAACCTGAGTACAATCTATCTTTACTTAGCATAGATTATCTCAAAAGCATGTCAAAAACCACATGAAAACCATCTTATGGAACTCTACCATCAAGCACAGCAATCAAGTAGGACACAAAATACGTCAAGGGAAATACTTCCATCAACTCTATTATCAATAAATTCAAATCCATAAGATCATGTCTATGAGAAAGAAATACAAGAATCAACTAGAAAATACAGAAAGCTACACTAGAGTTTCATGAAATCCCTAGATCTAGAAGATTAGCCACTCATCTTTGGGATGAAGGCCATGTATTCGATGAAGAAAGCTTGAGATCTACACCACATCTCCGTCTTCTTCTCCAATCTGAATTCCTCTGTTTTTCTCTATGGAGGCCTCTGGTTTTCCAGCCACAAAGCCCTTTTTATATCTTAATTCCCGGATTAGGGTTTCAAGGTTAAGTTAGACCTCAAGTGCAACTCGGAATTCCTGGTCCAACCCTGACAGCTTCTTCTAATCGCGACTGGGCTCAACTGGTTCGGAATTGGAGAATGTGTCAAACAAAAAAGATGTAGATTTGGAAGTCTTCTGTCCTCTCCCGAAGAGTTTGCAATATTTTAACTTAACTAGAATATTTGACGAATATTCTCCCACGCGTTGACGGACCAGTCTTTCAGCAACTAATTATCTTCATCGTTTCCCAAACTGCTATCAATACATCTGGAATCTCTGAAAGTGTCCAACATGAAAGTTGTACGTCTTGATATCCTCTAGCTGTCATTCAAATTGCAGAATATTTGGACTTAAGGATAATTTCTGGTGAATATTGTGCTAACAGTCGACAGAGCAGTGTATTTCAGCATATTAACCGAATTTCTTGTATTTCTTCTCAAAGCATGATTAAACCTGAAATCAACTAACAAGCTATCAAATACAAACACTCTACGCCTAACAAAGCTAAGTTAAGGGGTTTAATCATGAACATTTAGTGACTCATCAGCTGGTCACATGTCGGGTCACACTCAGTAGCAGGAAACAACACTACTGACTCTCAACATGACACAGAACACTGTTTGGTGGGAAAAGACACCATTGAGGAGGTCACTCCTCTACTCAAGAGTTTAAGAACGCCAGACACCGGCTACACCTCAGACCCGACTCGAGGCCGACACGACCTCTACAATCATCAAGCAACAAGTGCACCAGTCATCTAAGCCTATCATCAAGTTTGACTGGACACTACAATTCAAACCGGGTCCAAACAGCCCAACCCCGGTCCTAGGGCTAAGTCCGAGCTTCCAGCCTCGGGACGGCGACCCAAGGATCACCCACGCCCTAACCAATGCAACTAATGCACAACAGGAAATGCATGCTATGAACATACACATATAAGAAGCAAAGCATGCAACAATATGTCAAGTATCAGATAAGTCAACTGGATCGCTGCAGCGGTACTACCAACCGCTGCCAGCCGATCCGCAGCGGGTCCCGGCATTACGACGGTACCACGACCGTCAACCGCGAACTCCTACTACGGGAAGCAACCCCGAAAACCGCTGATGAATAGTAAACAATATAATATTATATTCCGAAATATAATATTATATTCAAACACCCAAAACCTCTACTTAGGGGCTAATTGATCCCGTCGATCCGACATCCAAAAAACGTCGGATTTAAGATCCAACTTAGCCACTGGTAGGTATATATGTCATGATCAACATATCCAAAATTTATAATCATCCAACGGTTGGATTAACAGGAAAACTCTAATCAAAATCGTTTATCAAACTAACTTTCCCATTAATTGTTGCAACGCAGCCCTTCAGCAAACAATTCATAACAAATCGTACAAACATCAGAAAAATATGAAATTAGATGGAATGGAAAGCTAACGAATAGTTCTACAACTCTTATGCTTATTTAAAGCCAAGATCATACACGTGCCGGCCGAAAACACGCCGCAATCTGGCTGTTCTTCAAGAACAGCAGAAAACAGAGAAACCGAGCTTAATCATGTATAAAACCAACTCAAATCTCAACCAAATAACATGAATCTCATATGAGTAATTCTACTAGGCATAAGGAATCCAACAAGATAAAGATCAACAAGATCCAACGGCTAGATCTAGAGAAAACCCGAAATAAACATCAGTAGCTATAACCCTACCTAGCTGTGCTTTCCTCGGCTGATTCCCCGCGAGTTGATCGCCAACAAGCTTCCAAACCACTTCAAGGATCTTTCTCTCGTTGTCACAGATCCAACGAGCCTTAGAACACTGAAAATGATGGTCGGAGGAGGGAGAATGGAGGTGAGGAAGATGGCTGCCGGAAATAGGGGAAAGAAGCAAAGGTTTCGGGAGAAGAAAGGAGGAAGAAGAAAGGAGGAGAAAGAGGAAGAGGAGGGGAAGAAAAGGAGGGAAAGGGGAAGGGGAAAGCCGGAGGAAGGGGGAAAAAGTGAGGGGAGGGGAGGGAAAGTCCTCCCCCTCTAACATGAGAGAGCGACGGTCAACGGCGGCCGTCCTCGCGAAGCAGAAAACCAACCGACTCGAGTCCGATCGGTCGCTCTAAGGAGCGATCGATCGTTCTCGCCCCGGATCAAAACCCACCGACTCGCTCACGAGTCCGACCGATTGCTCCAAGGAGCGATCGATCGCTCGAGGGTCGTCAGCTGCCCAAAGGCAAGCTTCCGCGCGTCCGAGCTGGGATCTTCCGATCCCGGGTCCACCTAGCCATTCTAAACAAACGCTAATACAAACAAGGCCAGTGTGTGCACACGCGGGTGTGAAACAGACCAACAAGGCGCAATTTATCAAATTACCCTTGCGGTCTACAACGAGCCACATGAGTAGAGGGACAAGTCCTCACACCTAGAACATTACTTTAAACCATCAATTACTTGTACTCTATTTTGAAAATAAAAAGAGAAAATATAAAATGTAAAACAGGAAAGAGAATTTTGAAAATACAAAATATGAAAGATAAAAGAGAAAACTATAAACTGTGATAAGTAAATGAAAGATGATGTACCTCTGTTGCCATCCTTGCCAGCTGCAGCCAATAATTGTCCTTTGGACTTTGCCTTCAAATGAGTGCCATCAAGAAATAATAATGGACGACAGAATTTGAAACCATCAATACATGCTTTAAATGAAACAAACAACCTCCTAAAACGACCAGTACCCTCATCAACATCGAGAAGTAAATGAGAACCTTGATTAGCAGAAGCCGCTGCCTGAACATACCAAGATAATTCTCCAAATGATTGATCTTGATCACTGAAGACACCATGCTATGCCTTCTCAACACCGTGCCATGCATGATTATAGGATATAGAGAGTCCGTAATTAGAGTGAAACAAACGCACAACTTCAATAGGACGTACTGTCGCCTTACCACGAACCTTATCTTTGATCAAACTTGCAACCAAATTAGAGTTCATCCGCCTATGCTTCACCCTACGAGAAGCTGAACCACAACTATGAACATTATTGAACTTTCTCACATAAAATCACCCATTAATGGGCTCTCTAGTAGCATGAACCATCCAAGCACAACCAGTCTCCTCCTTCCTCAAGCACACTGCTGTGACTCGATCAGATTGATTCCTCACAAACTTAAAGTCATATCCAGACTCTATAGTATACTTACGCAAACACAAATGAAACTCATTCACACCAGCCTCAAATTTTTGGTCAATCTCACATACTGCTTGATCCCAACCAACAGTCATCAATGTCTTCTTCTCATGAGGACAAAAACTAGGTAGAAGATCATATTCAATGTCATCTGTAATATTACTAGAACATGAATTTCCATCCTCAGCGGTACAACCATCCCTCAAGCCATTACTATCCGAAACATCAACTTCAACACGTTAAATACATAAGTACGATGCTACCAAAACCATACCCTCAAAATCATCATTAGAAGCAAGGATGCATCTTGAATGCTGTGGAATCGAATAATGCATACGTACATTATCTCTCGATAGATTAGGCCATTTCTCGGTAAGATGTGTTAGAAGCCCTTCAAAAGAACACCCAGTTCGTAATCTACAAATTGTTGTCTCTCCACCATACTTAAACATCAGCAACAGAGGAACCCCCATTGCTATTCCTGAAGAGTTCTCAAATTACTTGAGATACATGAATAATTGAACGGAAAATAGAAAATATAAATAAGAACAGAGAACACAATAAGGAGAAAATATAAAATACTCTAACAACACCGCATGTTTAACAATCACGTCTACAAAAAAAACATACACGAATATATCTCAGTATTCTCTATCAGAAAAGAGAATTCTGACGTATTCTCTTTATGAAAAGAAAATTATGAAGTATTCACTTTGTAGAAAGAGAATTCGACAGTATTCTCTTTACAAGAGTGAATACCTATCAAAAAAAGAATGAAAACAATTTATAGACATATATCAGCAACATGAACAATTGAATGGAAAAATACTAAAAAGTAAACAGATTATCATTAATCAAAATACTAAAGGTACATGAATAATTGAATGCAAAATATAAAATTAAAAAAAAAACAGAGAACACAGTAAGAAGAAAATAGAAAATACTCTAACAACAACGCGTATTTAACAATCACATCTACAAAAAAACATAAAAGGGAATATATCTCAGTATTCCCTCTTATCAAAGAGAATTATGTAGGATTCTCTTTATGGAAAGAGAATTATGAAGTTTTCTCTTTGTGCAAAGAGAAATCGACAGTAATCTTCTTATAAAGAGAGAATAGCTAACAAAAAATAAATGAAAACAGCTTATAGACATAAATAAGCTGACTCCAAAGCTTGGAAACAAAAACTATCCGCAGAAACTTCAAAACAGAGAGAACATACAACATTGAATAGCAACGATACCGACGGCGAAAAAAACAAAACAATCGAAGAATACTATTCAAGGAAACATCACGACAGATGTAAACGGATTAGATTACTACTAACATTGAATAGAAACGGAAACGATGGCTTCAAAACAGAGAGGCGCGACGGACAAAATAACAAAGAGGAGCGACGGAAACAAATGGGCGCTTCGTAGATCGTCAGTTAGGGATCCCAAGTGGAAGACGACCATGTCGCAAGAACAAAAAGGAAATCGGGTAGATCATGCCGCGATCAAATCTCCGGTTTCGATTTGAATGGATCTCGCCAAAAAGGGCAACAAAACTAACCCGTAACAGCCTCATAAAGATGATAGAGATATAATGCCTCAGATATCATCCTTATACTAGATAGTGGTAAAACTGTCATGAAATATACATAACCTCCCATAACTGCTTTGAATTGGTGTTTACACATTAAAACATCTTAGGGTAGTGTACCAGTAGATAAGTTTACTAGATTTGATGTAAAGACTAATAATTTATTTTTTTAATCATTTGGGGGCACTTTAACATAGGTCCTACGATATTAAATCCCGACCGTCAAATAGACGCCATGATAAGTTAGTTGAGGGCGCCTCATAATCCCATAAAAGGAGGCCATAAATAGGTTACATTATCTCAACACGCTTTGTACTTGGAAACATATATTTTGTTAGGCTTGTAATAGAGCCAGCTGAGCCAAACTGATCTCTAACTTGTTCAAGCTTGACCTCGAGCTCCATTCAAGCTTCAAGATTGAGGCTGAGCTGGAGCTCCACTATGGGTTCATGAAGCTCGAGTTCGATTCTTGAGCCTCCAAACCGAGCCTCCCTGCCGAGCTGAGCCTAATACAATTTATTTAAATTATATATAAATTATGTATATAAGATTGATAGACTATATTTATGTTTAAAAAATTCTAATATAGCCAAGCCTATGTATGGTCATGTTTTGAACTCGAAACCGATTTGAGCCTATTTTTGTGTCCAAATTCGATTCTAAACGAAGTTGAGCCGACCTTAATCAAGTTCGAGCCTGAATTTCTCAATTAAAGCTCGATTCAAATACACTTATACACCTATACATTTTAGGGAGAAGGGTCAATAAGGGCTAAAAAAAAAAGGGTTTGTCAGTAGGTCCTAGTTTTTTTTTGATATGGCAAAAGGGGTTGATGGGACAAAAATACCCCCCCCCCCCACCACCATATAATCCCCCCCAGCCCCCCCCCCCTATAATCCCCCCTATAATCTCCCCAGCCCCGCTGCCCGCCCCCCCCCCCCCCCCCCCCGTCAGCAGCCCGATCTCACTTGTCGCCAACCCCCGGCAACACCCCCCACCCCCCCCCCCCCCCCGGTAGCCCCCAGCGCCACCCAGAGCCCCTCTCCCCCCTCCCGAGCTCGCCGTCATCGTCGCCGCGTCGATCCAGCTCGCCGTCGTCGTTGTCGCGTCGATCCAGCTCCAGCTCATCGCCGATCCAACTCGTCGCCAGCCCCCCTGTGAGGACCTGCCCCTCTACTCCTGTGCCTTGTTGGTTTCTTTCACACCCGCTTGTACACACACTGACCATGTTTGTGTTAGTGTTTGATTAGAAAGGTTAGGTGGACCCGGGATCGAAAGATCCGGGCTTAGGCTTAAGGTTTAGCCCAAGTCTAGCTTTCTGCGCCTAAAAGATCGATCCTTGCTTGCTAGAAGGATCGATCTTCTAATGCCAGAAAGTCAACGTGTGATTGTCACACCCCGACCCAGAAAACCCATCCAGGACGGTGCGTGAGGGTTCCTATCACTATTCACATCCAATTGGCGCGATAAATTTGCGAAAAAGAAGAGATAATCTTAAACAATTTAACTTCCAAAGATAAAGATGTAATTCAATTAATAAATACATCAAGTTGTACTGTTTAAACATCTGATACAATTTCTTATCAAATTCCTCCAAGGGAAAGATATTATACATATAATCCAAAAATCCTCGAAAGATGTTTATAATATAGAAAACTACCAAAAGTACAACAGTTGTCCTGGAGCAACCTCAAACGCCTCTGGAAGTAGTCGCGCCGCCAAAGGCTGCTCTCGCCAGCTCTACTGAGGAAGAACTGGCACCTGCACCTGCAAACGCAGCCCGGGTAGGAGTGAGCGATAAGCTCAGTAGGGTTCTACTCTACGGTGCACTGAAGGGAGGAAAACAACAACAGTGATGTCTCCATGCTCAAGTCTAAGGAATGCCACGGCGTCCCACAACCCCTGTCGATGTCCCAAGGGCTCCTGCCATGAAACCTCTCTCATGAACAAGTTACTAGGAGCCCACGGAATAGTAACATACATGGTCGCTCTTACCCAAGCAGGATTCCCATGCCTTGGGGACCCACGTCGGGAACGCATCGACATCCATCTTTAGCACTTAGCCTTGGAAAGACAACACGACCTCTAAACCTCAAAGCAAGATCATAGCCAACTATAACACATCCTCGATAACATGAGATTCCAATTATACAATCACGTCCTAATCCTCACTACCCAGTCGTGATCCTAAGGCTAGATCCGAGCTACCCGAGAGCCTCGGATCGGCGATCAACCCATCGCCCTCCTAACCTGATATGCCTCTAATGCATACAGTGCATGAACCTATGCAAACATCTATCCTAAATGTCTCTATATGCCACAACATCAATTATAGGTTCAACAATTGTACAATAGCCCTCGGTACTCGCCGGCAACGGGCTAAGGTTCCACAATACCTCGTTAGCTAACACTCATAGTTAGCTAACGACTAGGGAAGCAATAAGCATTTAAACAACTATCCAACCAAGTATTTAAAAGCAAGTAAAAACCGTAAATTCGTCAAAGAGGTTAAATTCACGATTCAGTTCCTAATCTCGGTTGAAATCCATTAATATCCCGTGAAAACAATGTGTATGCTTCCTAACATGATTGGATATCTATCATGAATGAAAACCAATCAAAGGAAACCAGAAAAACACTGCTCAGGGGCTCACGGTCGATGTGACGGTCGACCGTGAGGTCACGGTCGATCCGATGGTCGCCCGTGGGGCCAAACGAGGGAAAAACATAAGGGCCCCGGTCGATCGGTACATCGACCGTGGGAGGCCTAAAACGAGACATAGCCTGACGGTCAATCCGACGGTCGATCCAACGATCGGCCGTCAGCCCCATGGCACAGTTCCTTAGAACAGTGCCGGAAATCCAATTCATTGGATTTAAGCTATCAAATCTTGTTGAAAATCGATGAAACTTTGCAGGCATGCGTAATAAATGATGGGAAAGCTATTGGTACGAAGAAAACACGATTTTGATGGTTAAATCTCGAATCTAGTTCTCCATGGCTGAAAACCGATCAAACGACGATAATACGAGAATCGTCCGATAAAATACAGAAATCACACGGTAGGAATACTCGAAGCAAGCTATAACAGTTATGCAATAAGCTACACAACATTCTACCAAGTACTCCTACATCGAAATCACAATAAATCTATCCTAGGAGAACCCAATCACAAGATCGAGGTAGAAACACCTACTTGATCAAGTAGGGCAGCTCCCCCACGCGTCCAACAAGTTTAACCGCCAAGATCCGCTCCTCGAAGCTCGTGCCTCCAAGCCCTAGCTCAGCTGGTAGGAGAGAGAAAGAGAGAGAAAGGGAGACAATGACAGGGAAGAAGAAAGAAAAGAGAGAGAAAGGGTCTGGGTATTTATAGAGATCAGAACCGATCTCAGCCGTCCAATTCGATCTTTCCCGATCGAGCTCCGATCTTCCGATCGAATGCACCTTTAAGGTTCTACTCATTCACATAGATCAATCCAAGGCCGTGTGTGCAATGCGGGAGTGAAACTGACCACCAGGGAGCATATTTACCAAAATGTCCCTGGGTCAAAAACTACCATACGATCGCCCGATCGTACCCGACGCGGAATCAAACCAACAGGAAAACGGCCCTCGACCCACGCAGTCGAGCCAGGTCAGAGGGACGGGCCCTCATAGTGATATTCAGGAAGGATCGATCCTTCCTCTTGGAAAGATTGATCTTTCATATAGGTCGGTTCGTTTGTCTATAAAACGGACATGATCTTCTTCCTTAAATCCCTTTTGAAATCCGCGTTATTGAGCTCAGAGCTGCCGGATTTTGAAGAGATTTTAGACGATCCAAGGCCTTGCCGCTGGGATTGATGTTGCTCTAGCCTAGGTAGGGATCCTACCTATGTTTCTTTTCCAGTTTTAATGAGTTTTAGTTTGATTGAAGCTTGGTTTGCTTAGATATTGGTAAATACTTGTTAGATTGTAGTATTTCCACCGGTTTTGGACTCGTAGTCCTTCGTACTACCAGATCCCAAGGTTTTGTAGGATTTGGTAGAGTTTTCGACGGTATTTCTCGCCGGAGGTTTGCCGGAGAACCCAACAAGATCGATCTTTCTGGGAGAAAGATCGATCCTTCTTTGTTGGTCATGCTGAACTCGAGCATGATCGATCATCTAGTGAGGATGATCGATCCTTGTGCCTTGGTAGCATGGGATCCTCTTTGTCACGAGGAGGATCGATCTTCCTGGGAGGAAGGATCGATCTTCCTTGGCGCGGCAAGGAGGATATCCTCTATCGCGAGGATGATCGATCTTCTTGGGAGAAAGGATCCATCATCCTTTGCATGATTTGGAGAGGATGCTCTCTGTCGCTTGGAAGATCGATCTTTCCTTGGGGGAAGGATCGATCCTTTGATGGCAGAGAAGGATTTTTCTTAGTTTTGCCCGCGGGGCTTTGTATGTGCAGATTTCTTTATAGCTTTATACCTTGTACATACTCTTAAGCATGTTAGCCCCATATTAGGGGCAGTGGTGAACCAGGAGAGTGATGACTCCTGGGTTGTTTAGAATAAGCGGACGAGTGGCCCTACAACTTTCCTTAGCCTTGCCGGTGTGCGCCGAGGGCTTTTACCTGCGTGGTTTGTCTCTGTTGTTTGTGAAGCTGCTTCTCGATGCAGGTTTCTAGCGGACTGGCTGGCAGTTGGTGACGTACCACTACAGCAGTCCCAGATCTTAAATATTTGTTCACCACCCCAGGCCGGAAGTGTGCCGAGCCCAGACCGTGTTATGCTATCATCACATACTGTTGCATGCCTAACTGCTTATATTGTGTATGTTCATTGCATGCATTCTCTGTTGCGCATTAGTTGCATGGTTAGGGCGTGGGCGATCTATGGGTCGCCGTCCCAAGGCTGGAAGCTCGGATTTAGCCCTAGGGCCGGGGTTGGGTAGTTTGGACCCGGTTCGAATTATGGTGTCTAGTCGGACTTGATAATAGGTTTAGATGACTGTAGAGGTCGTGTCTGTCTCGAGTCGGATTGTAGAGGTCGTGTCAGTCTCGAGTCGGATGCTGAGGTGTAGCCGGTGTCCCACTGTGTTGACTCTTGAGTAGAGGAGTTGCCTACTCAGCGGTGTCATTTCCTGCTTGTAGTGCCTTTCCCTGCTTGTGAGCCAGCAGTGTTGTTCCTGCTACTGAGTGTGACCTGACATGTGACCAGCTCGGCTGGAAGACCATGATCGTGGTCCTCAGGGACACGTGGTGGGGTTATGGGGCCTCTGTATACACCCAAGTCTTACTTGAGGGCGACACTGTTGCGTTTCCCTCTTCCTTCAGTGTGTCGTAGTATGGTTTCCCTGCTAAGCTTAGTTGCTCACTCATACCTGGGTTGCGTTTTGCAGGTGCAGGCGTTAGCTCCTCTTCGGTGGCCCCTACCGGGTAGTTGGTCGGTGGTTGATAAGTCACTAATTATTCCTAATTAAAATCCTTAAATTACCTTTGTAAGGCCTAGAGTTGGTGTATTTGACGATTTATTAGTTGATTTCAGGTTTAATCATGGTTCGAGAAGAAATACAAGAAATTCGGCTAAAATGAAGAAAAATATAGCTTCGTCGGCCATTGGCAAAATATTCGCCAGATATTCTCTGAAATTCTGAATATTCTAAAACTTTGGGAAATTGTACAAGACTCAGAGATCTACAATGTTGGACACATTGCGAGATTCCTGATGCTATGATGACAGTTTGAAGAATAGATGAAGATTTACAAACTGGAAAGCTGCTCCGTTGATGCTGAAGAGAATATTCTCCAAATATTCTATATAAATTAGAATATTATGAAATATTTTAGAGACGATAGACAACTTCCATATCTAGAACTTCCCTATTGAAGACTTTCCCAGATTTCGTACAAATTAGCTTCAGAATTGACTACAAATCAGAATTCTGAGTAGAAATTGAAGAATAAGGAAACTGATGATGTGGCAGATGCTTGAGCAGTACGATGGATCGGATTTGAGTCCGATCGATCGCTCGGCTGACGTCATCAGCCCAGAATTTAGGGAAATTAGAGTTTAAGTCCAAATATAACTCCTAATTTTGGGATGAAGGGTTTCTAATACATAATGGGGTTATTCCAGCCGAAAATTATCATCTTTTGGAGCACTTTTGGAGGAGAAGGATAGGGTTTTGAAGACGGCGATCTTTCCGCGGGGATCAATGGCTTCATCTTCTACACCTATGGCTGATTTCCAAAAGATGAGTGGCTAGTTTTCTTGTTCTTAGGAATACCATGAAACCATAGTGTAACTTTTGATCTTTCTTAGTTGGATTTTTGTGAACTTCTCTACGTATAATCTCATGAATATGGTTTTAATGATTATAGAGTTGAAGGAACAGAGTTCCGTTGACGTATTCTTAGTCCTACATGATGGTTGTACTTGATTGTAGAGATTAATGAGATAGTTTTCATGTGGTTTGTGATTTACCTTTGAGATAATCTATGCTACGTGAAGATAAGTCATGCTAAGGTCATTAGGAATAGAATAATTTAAGATAATGGTAGGACCGAAGATGATTTATGCCAAACAAAGATAGCTTATGTCGTAGGAAACATAAAACCTTCTTTTAAGGATTCGTGTGAGCTTGTAGCCATACGATCCATAATGCTTAGAGAAGTGATCAAGATGATAACTATGGAAGATTAAGGGTGAAACTAGGGTGGATTTTGTATTTCCTAAGACATCCTTTTCCATCTGATTAAAACCTTAATATTTTCTTTTGCTTTCTTAGATAGTTTCAGTAGATCAATCTATCATTGAAGTGTTTGGTTTAGATCAAGAGTTTTGAGAATTGATATTGTTTTTCCTAGTAATTCCATTTGGTTCGACTCCGGATTTCACCACTAGTCTACGTAGTAGCATTAGTGATTGAATAAGGATATAAATTTAAGATTTGATTGATGTTCGCAACGTTTTAACGACAACGTTCACGAGCGATCAATTTTTGGCGCCGTTGCCAGGGAATTCGACGGTTAACTAATTGATTTTCTCTTAACTCATTTTCTTTGCTTAGTTAGGTTTTTATCTATCTTATTTTTCCCTTTCTTTATTTTACACTTTTTAGGAATTTTCGGACAATTTTCTGAAATTTTTGCAGCATTGAAACGGATTTTTCTTGAAGAAAAGCACAACTCGTCAGCCACCTAGAGCGATCGGTCGGACTTGAATCCGATCGATCGGACAACGCCATCTCCTTTGAAGTGGACTGCAAGTGAAGCATCTTGCGGCCTGGAGCGACCGATCGGACTGGAAACCGACTGATCGGACCTGCGCAGTCAGCTAAGCCTTTTTGCTTCAATCGTTTTCGTTTCAATTGTTGTTTGCCGGGTTTTGTCCTCTCTTCCGAATCTTCTGTTTTCTTTTTCTCTTTTTGTGTTCCATCTTGCATGCAAAGTAGACGATCCTTAAATACCCCGCTAGAACCTTTGGATCTAGAACTAGAGACCACACTCCGAAAAGCTAGAGCCTTAGGTCAACAATCTTTGAGTAATTTGCAATCTATTCACGAGACCTTTGTCACCATGGCTGAAAATGAGAGACATGTTATCAACCCTAATGCTAATATGGGAAGGGAGGGTAATAATAATAACAATGGGGGGGGGGGGGGGGGGGGGGTACAACGTGTTCCTTTGAGAAATCACTTCTTGCCCACGGCCTACACTTACACTCCCTCCATTGATCCTCCGGCAATCACAGCCTCACACTATGAGATTAGACCTCAAATGATTCAAATGTTACCACACTTTCATGGTTTAAGTAATGAGGACCCATATGAGCACATTCACAATTTTATCGATACCATTGCTACACTGAAAATGGAAAACTTTAATGATAACGCCTTTAAGTTGAAACTTTTCCCCTTCTCTTTGAAAGATAAAGCTAAACACTGGCGTCATTGTTTACCTCCATGCTCAATCACAACTTGGGGTCAACTTCAAGAGGCATTTTTAAGGAAATTCTTCTCCATAATTAAAACTGAGAAATTTCGGACTGAAATCCTTACCTTTGTTCAATATGACGATGTGTCTTTTCATGATGCATGGGCTAGATTTAAAGACCTTTTGAGAAAATGTCCTCATCATGATATTGATAAGTGGGAATTAACCCATAAGTTTTGTAGAGGCCTTAATTAAAGATGTAAAACTAGGGTTGAAGCTTGTTGTGGGGGTATTCCTTTAGACAAAGATGATGATGAGCTCTGGAACCTTTATGAACAAATTTTCATTGATTCCCAACAACAATACACAACCCCTAGAAGTCGGCCTACAACTAAAGGAACCTTTGAACTTTCTGGATTAGAAGCCATTACTGCCCAAATAGCCCTCCTTAACAAAAGGTTTGATAAATTGGAAGTGAGTCAATCACCTGCATCTCCACCATATCAAGATCAATCTCAAACATGTGCACTATGCTCTAGTCTTGAACATCACATTACCGACTGTCCACTGGCTCCATCGTTTCCTGAATTTGTTCAGGAGCAAGCAAACGCGGTGTATGGTTTTACTAAACCTGAAAAGAATCCGTATTCAAATACGTATAATCCAGGTTGGCGAAACCATCCCAACTTTAGCTGGAGACCACCCCAACAGTCTAGTACTTTCCAAGGACAGAGTAGTTCTTCTAGTGCTCCCACAAATCGGTACCCATCTAGACCTTCTGCAAATCCCAACCCAGGGTACTCTACACAATATCTACAAGCTACATCTCGACCTCCTCCACAAGCATCCTCTGAGCCGGCTTTGGACACGATCATAAGTACATTTGCCAACATGAATGCTAGTATGAATAACATGAATGCTAGTATAAATAATATCAACACTAACATGGATAAAATTGGAAGAACTGTAGCCTTACATTCACAAGCCATATCCAAAATAGAAACACAATTAGGTCAACTGGCCAACACGGTAGCCAAGAGAGAAGATGGTCACTTACCGAGTCAACCTACGACCAATCCTAGGGCCTTGCACCATATTGATAACCAGAATTTTGAAACTGCACAAGCTGTAGTGACCTTAAGGAACGGTAAGCAAGTGGATACACTTCCTAACACTGCCCAGAGCGACGGATCGCTCTCAAATCCGACCGATCGGAACTATTCCGATCGATCGGAGACTTGTCCGATCGATCGGTCTCTGCCCCCACAGCAACCTGATGGTACTCCTAATCAAGTGGATCCAAATCCAATTGATGAAAATGAACCTGACCCACGCACATACACACCTAAAGTGCCTTTTCCTGAAGCTCTTAAGGATCCCTCCTCCACATACCCCAAGAAGAAAGTTGTAGAGGAAATCTTAGAGACTTTTAAACAAGTTAACATCAACATACCCTTACTAGATGTCATCCGACAGATTCCTTCGTATGCCAAATTTCTTAAGGATCTGTGTACACACAAACGTCAATCAAAAGTTAAGGTATCCAAAAAGATTTTCCTCACTGAGCAAGTCAGTTCGATTCTTAGACATGACACGCCGCCAAAACTCTAAGACCCTGGTACCCCCACAATACCCTGCTGCATAGGAGACTATCATATTGATGGTGCTCTCCTAGATTTAGGTGCTAGTGTGAATCTTTTACCATACTCACTTTATAAACAATTCGGTATGGAGGAGCTTAAACCTACACATGTGACTCTGCAATTAGCTGATAGATCCATCAAGACACCGAGAGGTGTCTTAGAGGATGTAATCATTAAAGTGGATAATTTCTTCTTTCCTGTTGACTTTATTGTCTTGGAAATGGAACCTGCTATTCACTGCAAAAAATCTGTGCCAATCATCTTAGGTCGCCCCTTCTTAGCCACGGCGAATGCATGCATCAATTGTAGAACTGGTGTAATGGACGTGTCTTTTGGAAACATGCGTATGCGTTTGAATATTTTTAAAACTGCAAATATGCCTGAGCCAGATGATGATTGTTATGCTATTGATATGTTGACTGATTGTGTTGATACATCTTCACATGCTATGATTGCTGATAATATAAATGACATGCTGAATGAATATTATGATATTGAGAATGACATTGCACAATCAATTGATGACATTGGAACACACAAACTGTCTAGACCGATCCATCACTCCTCTGAGCGATCGATCGCACTAGTTCCGACCGATCGGTCTGGTTGCAGAGGACTGCAATGAGGCTGTGCCTTGGGTGGTTGAGTCGCTTCCAGCTCTCTCTTCTAGCCCTGCACCTACTTCACTAAAATCACCACCTGAACTTGAACTTAAACCACTTCTAACAACACTAAAATATATTTTCCTAGGATCAAACTCTACTCTTCCCGTTATCATCTCTTCAACATTATCTGCCGATCAGGAGAGTCAACTTATTACGATTTTAAAAGATCATAGGAAAGCCATAGGTTGGACAGTTGCTGATTTAAAAGGTATCGACCCATCGATTTGCATGCATAGAATCCATTTAGAAGATGAGTCTAAAACAGTTAGAGAGATGCAACGCCGCCTTAATCCTAACATGAAAGAGGTAGTTAAGAAAGAAGTGGTGAAACTTTTAGATGCGGGTATCATATACCCGATTTCTGACAGTAAGTGGGTCAGCCCTACTCAAGTAGTTCCCAAGAAATCAGGACTCAAAGTTGTGGAGAATGAGAAAGGAGAGCAGGTCCCGACTCGCCAAACTACGGGATTGCGAGTTTGCATTGATTATAGAAAACTCAACGCCCTCACTAGGAAAGATCATTTCCCTTTACCATTCATTGATCAAATTCTTGAACGCCTTTCTGGTCAAAGCTTTTATTGTTTTCTCGATGGCTATTCAGGGTACAATCAAGTTGCAGTTGATCCTAAGGATCAAGAGAATACAACTTTCACTTGCTCTTTTGGTACCTTTGCGTACCGAAGGATGCCGTTCGGCCTATGTAATGCACCTGTGACTTTTCAAAGGTGTATGATGGCCATCTTCTCTGATATGCTTGATAAATTCTTAGAGGTCTTTATAGATGATTTTTCTGTGTTCGGCCCTTCTTTTGAGACTTGCCTTGCCAATCTGACAAAAGTCATTGACCGATGCATTGAAACTAATTTGGTTTTAAGTTGGAAAAAGAGTCATTTTATGGTTCAAGAGGGAATAGTGCTTGGACATATCGTATCTAAAAGAGGTATTGAAGTTGATAAAGCCAAAGTGGATTTAATTGAAAAATTGCCCCCACCTTCTTCTGTGCGTCAAATTCGGTCCTTTTTAGGTCATGCAGGATTCTATCATCAATTTATCAAAGATTTTTCAAAAATTTCAAAACCCTTGTGTGAGCTTCTTGCCAAGGATGCTCCTTTTGCCTTCGATGATGCTTGTTTAAATGCTTTCAAAACAATCCGTGACCTTTTAGCTTCTGCTCCCATAGTTCATGCCCCTGATTACTCCTTACCTTTCGAACTCATGTGCGACGCTTCTGATTCGGCGTTAGGAGCTGTTCTTGGATAGCGGGTGAATAAAAGTCCTCATATGATTTATTATGCTAGTAAGACTCTTTCTGACTCACAATTGAATTACCCTACAACGGAAAAGGAATTATTTGCTGTAATATTCACATTAGAGAAGTTCAGACCCTATCTCTTAGGTTCCAAAATCCTGATTTACACTGATCACGTCGCTTTGCTGTACCTTTTACCTAAAAAGGATGCGAAACCTAGATTGATTAGATGGATCTTGCTTTTGCAAGAGTTTGACATAAAGATAAGGGATAAGAAGGGTTCTGAGAACGTTGTTGCTGATCACCTTTCACGCCTTCCTTTGGAACACATCACTGATAGGGTCCTTGTTAGTGCTTCTTTTCCAGACGAGGATCTTTTTCAGATAACTCGCATCTCGCAGCCCTGGTATGCACACATAGTCAATTATCTTGTTTTGGGAAAAATCCCAGACTCTTGGTCTAAAGACAAGAAAGATAGATTCTTCTCTCAGATTCGATAATATATCTGGGAAGACCCTGAGCTTTTTAAATATTGTTCCGATCAGATTTTTCGACAATGTGTTCCAGAACCTGAAATCCATGATATTCTAACGTTTTGTCACACGCTTGCGTGTGGTGGTCACTTCTCTTCACGAAAAACTGCTGCAAAAGTTTTGCAATGCGGTTTTTATTGGCCTTCTATATTCAAAGATTCCTATGCCTTCTGTAAATCATGTCTTCGATGCCAACAAACTGGAAACCTATCACGCCGTGATCAAATGCCACAAACTCCGATTTTAGTTGCAGAAATTTTTGATGTCTGGGGTATTGACTTCATGGGTCCCTTTCCACCTTCTTTTGCCTTTCAATACATTTTAGTTGTTGTTGATTATGTTTAAAAATGGGTTGAAGCCATAGCAACCAAATCGAATGATCATAAGGTTGTGATTCAATTCCTTCAACGTAACATTTTTTCTCGATTTAGTTTTCCTCGTGCAATCATAAGTGATGGCGGTTCTCATTTCTTAAATCAACACTTTAAGTCCCTTCTTACAAAGTATTCTATCACTCATAAGGTAGCCACCCCATATCATCCGCAAACTAGTGGCCAGGTAGAACTTTCTAATAGGGAAATTAAGCGTATTCTTGAAAAGACTGTCCGTCTAGACCGAAAGGATTGGGCAAACAAGCTTGATGATGCACTCTGAGCATATAGAACGGCTTATAAAACACCGATTGGTATGTCACCGTATCGAATAGTGTTTGGTAAAGCTTGCCATCTGCCTGTGGAATGGGAATATCATGCTTTGTGGGCTATCAAGAAATTAAACTTTGATTCAAACGAGATAACCGCACACAGAAAATTGAGTATAGTTGAACTCGAGGAAATTCGCAATGATGCTTATATAAACTCCAAAATTTACAAAGATAGGACAAAGGCTTTTCATGATAAGCATATTTCAAGGAAAACACTTGTCGTCGGACAGAGAGTTTGGTTGTTTAATGCAAAATTGTGACTTTTCCCGGGTAAATTACGGTCAAGGTGGACTGGACCCTATATTATCACGCAAGTATTCTCACATGGTGCCATAGAAATTAAGGACCCAAGTACAAATGAGATCACTAAAGTTAATGGGCATAGATTAAAACCTTATGTTGAGGACATTCAACACGGGGACCTAATTGCATCCGTTATTTTGACGGATCCAGACGATAACTGAGTTTTTAGGGACGTCTAGCGAAAGACGTAAAATTACGCGCTTCCTGGGAGGCAACCCAGTTTTTCGAACTTATCCTCAGCTTTCTTAATTTTTAGGAATTTTCCATGTTTTTCTTCCTTTTTTCCGGCTTTTTCCCGAATTTCCTTTATTTTTCTTGATTTTCCTCTCTCCTCCCGTTCTCTCTTTCTCCTGCTCGTCGTCCCGGCTCATCGGCTTGTCCCCGAGCCGACGACCACTGCCGCCCATCGCAGCATCACCGGCCATCCCCAACCCCTGAAGATACTACCGAGACCTCCGCCAACCTTCCACCTTTTCATCCCCGTCTTCCTCTTCCCTCGACACCCTCTCTTCCAACACTGGTGAGGCCCTCGGCCATCGTCTTCACTATCATCCACGGTCGTCCACCGCCCCCAAACACCTCCAGAAGTTTCCTCCGGCCACCACGAAGATTCCTCCACCATCACAACCATACCTTGCTGGCTGGATAATCGGCTTCGCCGCCGGCAGTCTCCACCTCTTCGACCACCTTCAAGCTGCCGACCGGAAGCCCAATTCTTCAATCATCCACCATTGGACAGTTCCCCACACATCCACGAACCTTCCTCGACCATTACGTCCCTCCAATCGAGCCTAGGTCACCGGAATCCATCTCCGGCGATCTACACCTCGCCGCGGCCATCTCCAATCCACCACCGGGAGCCACTATTCCATCGATCAGACACCCTAGATAGACTCCTTGAGCTTCTACGATTCTTCCTATACCCTTCCCGTCCTCCGACGACGACGTTTCACCGTCGATCCATCGCCGGCGAGCTCTCAGCCGTCCACTTGCTATAGGACACGATCCAGATGGTACATAGCTTCGATTTCGAATCAGACGGTCTCGATCTTCAATCAGGCTGATATTTTGGATGTTGAATGTTTTTGGTGCTGTGCATGGATGAGTCGATGTATTTTACTGTGTTCGTGTTTATATTTTACATCGTGTGGATGAATGTTTGTACAGCTCAATATATCATGAAAATACAAAGGAGACTCTGCCGAAATTTTCCGAGCTATGCCTTTTAAATTTAATTGTGAAATTGTGTGATATATTACTTGATTTGGAAGGGTACATATTTCTGTGGCAGGTTATGGGGAAGAGGGGCGTATTTATTCTATTATGGCGATGCTGGGTATATCTAAAGCGAGAGAAATATATTTTTGAGGCTTTCATACTGGTTATCTCTACCCTTTACTTCTTGATTTATTTTTATGACTTAGTGTAATTGGGGACAATTACATTGAAGTTGGGGGGTAGAATTCTAGGAATTCATACTTATTATTTTTCTGGTAACCAAATATTATACATCCCTTGAATTATGTCAAAAGAATGAAATTATGATATGATTTGACAAAGATGCAGGTTTTAGAAATTTATTTTATGAATTATTCTGAAACTTGTATGCCATATAAGGGATATTAAATTTTTGCTATGCATGATATTATTTCTATACTTTAACACTTTTACCATGATCTAAGGATAGCTTGACATATCCTAATGCACATGTTCACTTTCACAAGTTAAGGGGTTGATATTAGATTCTAAGCATGATACTGGGATAGATTTACAATTTTATGTCATGACACAGAAAATACATGATCACATACAATTATCTGAGTATGCGGAACAAAAGAAAAAAAAGGATTTTCAACTTAGTAACCGGGCAGTGTGCCTAGCCAGCGTGGTGTTCGCGTAAAACGGTTGAATTTTCTGAAAAAAAAAGAAGAAAGAAAAAAAGGGGTTTTCAACTTAGTAACCGGGCAGTGTGTCTAGCCAGCATGGTGTTCGCGTAAAACAGTTGAAACTCCTAAGAAGAAAAAAAAAAGAAAAAAAAACAGATATTGCTATGTGATAAGTGGAAGATATGTGCTTGGATAGGATTGTGATATTGAATAGTTGAAGTGTTTAGATATAATTGAGGCTCTGAAGCATGTGGAACCCCATTCACACACAGGAGTGTTAAAGTTATTTTTAATCATGATTAAATATGATGAAGTGTTGGAAATATGATATGACATGTTTTGATTTACTATGTTTTTATGTAGATATGAGTTTTTTTTGATGAGTTGAGCCCGAAGACTAGAAACAAGACATAACATTACAGTAGGCCATCCAACACTCCCACCCCGTTGTCACAGGTCCAAACAAAAGGAGACCTTGATCGGCGACAGAGTCGAGCAACACTGTCTGCTCTAACATTGGACTCCCTAGAAATATGAAGAAAGAAAATACTATCAAAATCCAAGGCATGCAACCAAAGATCCTTAGCAATTCCTTCTACCTCTCTAGGCCACAACCTCACCCCATTCAGGATCCGAACAGCGTCTAATGAGTCTGCCTCCACAATCAAGCTTCTAATCCCCCGAGAGCTAGCCATCCTCAAAGCGTGATCAATGGCAACCATCTCTCCTTGAAGAACAGAGTCAACATCGATCGGGGCACCACCAGCCCACTCCAAACTACCATCCACAGCTATGCGGACGACACCATAGCCTGCCATGCCGGATACTGGATCAACGGAGACATCTACACGCACCACGTGAGAACTCCTCCTCCGTTCACGTCGATTCCCCTGCTCAAGTCGCTCGCCACGAACTTCCTTGACTAGTCTTCTAAACCTGCACGCGACAGCCAACGCAGACTCTCCCACGCCTTCAAAAACTATGCCATTCCTATCACGCCAAATCTCCCAGGAAGCAACGGCTAAATAGATCCTCTGTTCCATCGCCTCCCTCCACCCGCTCGAACCCACTAAGAAGTCCATCACCTCGCCAGGGTCCCAATCTGGGAAGGTAATTCCTTCATTTTCTGACACAATGTCCAAAACCTCCCTGAAAAAGCGACAGCCAAACAAGCAAACAAGGTGTGGATGATCATCTCCGGCTCACAACCACAGCGGGGACAATTGCGATCAGAGACTAAGCACAACCTCCATAAAGAATCCCGGACAACAAGCTTCCCTCTAATTGCACGCCAAATAAACTGCTGCACTCATGGCCCAATTTTGAGCCTCCAAACATTAGCCCAGCTATTATCTGTCACACACACCCGAATGCCGACCTTCTCCTGAAGAAGCATAAGATAAGCCGATGCAGTAGTGGCCTTCTCCGTAGCACTGAAACTCCATCGGGCCACATCTCCCCCTGGTGACACCTCAACAGCAAACAGACAACGGGCCAACAAAGGATGACACATCTGCAAAACTTTGTCCCTATCCTATTCTCTGCCCTGCAACAAACTACTAACAACCATACCTTCTATGCTAGCAGACACATCGAAGAAGGTGGGCCATCGGGCAAGAGGGATCTCCGAGCACCAGACATCACGACCAACTGAAATCCCGCTGCCCTCTCCAACTGACCAACTCATACCTCTCCTAAGCTCCTCTGCGGCAAGGCAAACATGGCGCCAATGAGTAGAGCGAACTGAACTCCCTCCAAGCTCCGGAAGTGCACCATGCCAACGATATTTAGCCCTGGCTAACTCCTTCCAAACATTTACCTCCTCATCAAGAAATACCGCCACCCTTCGCATTTTCAGAGCCCGCTGCCACACCCCCAGGTCTCTAACCCCCAACCCACCTGCTTCCTTGGGGAGACAAACATCTCTCCAAGCTACCGTACTCAGCCCCCCTTTTCTCCCCCTCCATAAGAAATCTCTACAAATTCTCTCCATACGCTGGATAACTGATGTTGGCACATGAGAACTTGCCATCACAAAAGCAAGGATAGATTGGAGAGATGACTTCAGAAGCACCAACCGGCCCGGATCTGAGATGAAACGCCCCTGCCATGAGAGAACCCGCGCTACCATCTTGTCCAAGACCTCCGCAAAATCAGCCACCTTTGCTCTCCTTGTACCAAGGGGTGTACCTAGGTAGGTCCACAACTCAAAAGCCTCCTGCAAACCCAAAATACGACCAATAGTTTCCTTCCTATCATCAACAATGGTAGGTGAGAAACGAATGCTAGATTTAGATGCATTCATTTCAAGGCCTGCCAAAGCCTTAAAGTGAATCAAGATCTGCTTCAGTCTCCTAGCCTCCATACACTCAGCTCTAGTCACCACCAAGCAGTCATCCGCATAGAGAAGGTGAGAAAGAGAGAATGAAGAGCCTCTGAAAGTCAAACCTTTGATCCCAACCCCCGGTTCCTTGAGCAGTCTGGAGAAAACTTCCTGAACAACAAGGAACAGGTAAGGGGAGAGAGGGTCCCCTTGCCTAATCCCACACTGCGAGAAAACCCGACCATGCAACTGACCATTAAGGATGAATGAGAATCTCGGGCCTTCGACACATGTCATAACCCACATCATCCACCTCGCAGGAAACCCCATAGCCAGTAGAGTCCGCCTCAGGAAGCTCCACTGCACACGGTCATAGGCTGTACGAAGGTCGACCTTCAAAACCATTAGGCCCTTGGTCTTGGGAGCAATGCGCATAGAGTGCATTACTTTCTTCACCGCATCAATGTTATCATGAATACACCGATCAAATATGAATGCCGATTGCTCAATCCCAATCAGTCGGTCAAGAACCAACTGCATCCTATTTGCCAAAATGTGGATATGAGTTGAAGGGTATATTTATGGATATTATTTCTACTTCATGCATTTGAGTTGATGAGTATTATGATTGATTTCAAATGATATATTCAAGGGAATGTATAGATGTTTGTGGGTGTCATCCCTGAAAACCCTCAGGAGACTATAACTCCTCCACTGGGGTAACCCAGGGGTTTAAAGGCTTGTTGCACATGCTAAGTGCAATCGTGAGACTTACGAAAGTGGCTAGTTAGATTTCTTGCTTTCTTTTTATCTTTTCTTTGCTCGAGGACTAGCAAAGTGTAGTTGGAGGGTGTGATAAGTCACTAATTATTCCTAATTAAACCCCTTAAATTACCTTTGTAGGTGTATTTGACGATTTATTAGTTGATTTCAGGTTTAATCATGGTTTGAGAAGAAATACAAGAAATTCGGCTAAAATGAAGAAAAATATAGCTTCGTCGACCATATGTTTCTGTTGGACACATTGTGAGATTTCTGATGGTATGATGACAGTTTGAAGAATAGATGAAGATTTACAAACTGGAAAGCTGCTCCGTCGATCTTTCCATGGGGATCAATGGCTTCATCTTCTACACCTATGGCTGATTTCCAAAAGATGAGTGGCTAGTTTTCTTGTTCTTAGGAATATCATGAAACCCTAGTGTAACTTTTGATTTTTCTTAGTTGAATTTTTGTGAACTTCTCTACGTATAATCTCATGAATATGGTTTTAATAATTATAGAGTTGAAGGAACAGAGTTCCGTTGACGTATTCTTAGTCCTACATGATGGTTGTAGTTGATTGTAGAGATTAATGAGATAGTTTTCATGTGGTTTGTGATTTACCTTTGAGATAATATATGCTACGTGAAGATAAGTCATGCTAAGGTCATTAGGAGTAGAATAACTTAAGATAATGGTAGGACCGAAGATGATTAATGCCAAACAAAGATAGGTTATGCCGTATGAAACATAAAACCTTCTTTTAGGGATTCGTGTGAGCTTGTAGCCATACGATCCATAATGCTTAGAGAAGTGATCAAGATGATAACTATGGAAGATTAAGGGTGAAATTAGGGTGGATTGTGTATTTTCTAAGACATAGTTTTCCATCTGATTAAAACCTTAATATTTTCTTTTGCTTTCTTAGATAGTTTCAGTAGATCAATCTATCATTGAAGTGTTTGATTTAGATCAAGAGTTTTGAGAATTGATTTTTTTTTTCCTAGTAATTCCCTGTGGTTCGACTCCGGATTTCACCACTAGTCTACGTAGTAGCATTAGTGATTGAATAAGGATATAAATTTAAGATTTGATTGAGGTTAGTAACGTTTTAACGACAACGTTTGCGAGCGATCAGCGGTGCGGCGGCGCCAGGCAGAGTCTGAGAGGTGGTGATCATTGACGGCTTTTTTACCCTATGTTAGCTAGTCTCCTATGGGAGTATTAATGTTGTATTCGAATTTTTCCCTCTCCGAGGATATGTATATTAAACACTTTGGTTTTTGAATTTGTGGTTCGAGATTCTGTTAATTAATTGTTGTTTTCAATTGAGGGTGTTTGATGAATTGCTAGGGAGACCAATAGGTTAGAGAGACCCCTCACCAAATTTTTCCACGGTTTGTAGGTTTCGGCTTGCTTCCCCTGGCCGGGTTGGGCTTTCGCGGGTCGGGGCGCGACACCCCCCCCCCCCCCCCAAGCCGGCGGCTCCCCCCAACGCCCCAGGCGCCCCCCTGCCTCCCCACCCCCCCAGCTAACATTGACGGGTTTTTTTTTATTTTTGAAAAGTAAATAATATCTCCCTCTAGATGCTAGTCACTTTTTTTTTGCAATGACAATCAAATTTTTCACAAAAATGTTCCACAACTTTTTTGAGTCAATTTTGACTCAAATTACTTTCCACAATGTTGTAAGTTACTTTCCACAGTACTAACATCTAGCTGATGGAAAGTAACTTATAAAAACATGTGCAAATAATGTAACAATTGTGGAAAGTAACTCAAGTTACTTTCCATTAATTAAATTTGGAAAGTAACTCAAGTTACTTTCTGCTAGTTAGTTTCCATTGGTTTAATCTGAAAAGTAACTCAAGTTATTAATTAAATTTGGAAAGTAACTCACAAACTTTTCACGATTTCATCATCGAGACTCAAGTTACTTTCCGCTAGTTACTTTCCATTGGTTTAATATTGAAAGTAACTCAAGTTATTTTCCACGATTTCATTATCGAGAGCTTAAGTTACATTCCGTAATCGGGGTAAGTTACTTCCCACGGTATTTTCCATTGGTTTAATCTGGAAAGTAGCTCAAATTATTTTCAACGATTTCATCACCAAAAACACAAGTTACTTTCCGTAATCGTGGAAAGTAACTTACTTTCCGTAATTGTGGAAATGAACTTACTTTCCACTGGACATATGAACAGTCACTGGAATATGAACAGTGACAGGAATATGAACAGTCACTGGGATATGTTAGGAATATTGAAAGAGCATTTTAGTAATAAAAAAAGTATTATGCACTAAATGCCTTAAGAAAAATGTATGAGGACCTGAGACTAAATATTCCCATCTGAATGACCTAAACACCAATTAACCCTACATTTTATTTACTCATCTCATGTATACATAAAAAAAGGGATTTTAACAGTTTGGTACCCTCTAGTTTGCCTTATTATAACTCTGGTACCCTATAGTTTAATTAATCTACTTTAGTACCCTTAGCTTTCAAAACCAGGACAAACGCCCAAACGGCGTTAGCCCCCCATACACCCATTGAGCTTGGTATAGTGCCGGTTAGCCCCGAGTTGGATAATCCTATTCGCAGAATACCTCCTAGTTTTTCCCAAACCTCCGGGATTCGCCCTCCTAGCTGGTTCTCGCTGAGGTACACGTCCCTGAGGCTTCCCATCTCCGCCATGGCGGTCGGGATGCCGCCGGTGAGCAGGTTCCGGCTAAGATCCAGAAACTCTAGCCAATTGAGTCGCCCCAGCTCCGGTGGGAACGGTCCAGCAATCTGGTTCGAGCTGAGGTCCAGCTTGATGAGCTCTCCCAGTCGTCCGATCTCGGCTGGGAGTTCGCCGCCGAGCCGGTTGCCACTCAGATCCAGGATCTTCAATCGCTCGAGCCCGCTTATGATGCTTGGAATTGCCCCGCGGAGGCGGTTCCTCGATAAGACGAGTTGCTCCATATAGCGTAGTTTACCGATTTCATCAGGAACGCTTCCGGCAATCCCGGTGCCGGAGATGATTAGCCTCCGGAGACGCGGAAAGTCACCGATGCTGCTGCTGAGACGACCGACGAGGGAAGGATTGTCTAGGAGTACGAACTCCTCGAGGGAGGAGGAGAGGTTCCAGAGATGGCTGAGGAGGGTGGAGGAGGAGGTGATGTCGGTGAAGCAGCGATAGACAAAAAGCTTCCGCAAGTAGGGAAAGGATGAGAAGACGGAGGAGGGCAGGGTGGCGTTGGGGCCACAAGGCGGGTTGGAGGAGAAGTCGGAGACATAGCCAAGGTTGATCTCGGCGACGTGCGGGGCGGAGGCAGCTGTGCCGCCAGCAAAGCTGCCCGAGGTGATGAAGAGGTCATAGACGAGGCCGTGAGGGCGAGAGAGACATAAGTCGTCAGGATAGAGTGACCGCCATTGGAACAAAGGGTTAATGGATTCCAAGACAAGATATACCGCCTGCTGCTCCGGGGCCGGGAGGCTTGGCACAGTCGGGGAGTCCGGCGAGACGGCGGCGGCGGAGAGCAATGAGAGAATGGAGGGAAGCATGAATACCACCTTCTATATGGCAGGAGAGAATGGAAACCACTCACGTGTGTCGCACGTGAATGGTTTTGGGTGAACAGCGACTAACGGCGTCTGAACATTGGTATTAGATCGTACATAGTTGAAAGGTGAGGGTACTAAATTGATATTAATTAAACTATAGGGTACCAGAGTTATAATAAGGAAAACTAGAGGGTACCAAACTGTTAAAATCCCTAAAAAAATATAAAAAATTCACAAACATAAAATATAAAGAGATTTTTACATATGTAATCAACCTTATAAGGAGCAAAAACGGCTACAACCGTTTACCTCCTATTAGTTTATTTACATGTATATTTTCCTAAGTTAACTTTGTATATTTTTATCATCTACCCTAGGTTAATTTTAAATATACATCCTTATAATCATAAGCCAGGAGATTAGTTTTAAATATACATACTTATCTACCTTATAAGATCCAATGGTAGTTATTTTTATGGCTTATCATCTGAGTCATAAACTTATACACACACGGCATACACGTGACATACACGTGATATAAAATTATAATTAAAAAAAATAGTGACTATGTGGCGTAAGTTATAATAGAGATAGTGGGGGCGGGCAGTTAGCCGAGCCAGGTGGCACAGGCCCATCACCTGGTATTCAAATATGAAGAGATTTTTAAATATATTATCCTATTTCTCTTTAACATGTTGATTCTTGAACACTATCTATTTCCCACTAAAAGAAATCACTTTCACATTTAAAACATGAAAAAAACTTCACATAAATCCTTCAAACAAAGTGATCACACCACCGTTACTATTCCAATAGGGATAAATATTCGTGTACATGGTGCACATCCCCTACCGATTGTCACATATAATCCATCGATAGTGTTTTACCTGTGGATTATAATAACCAATCGGTAGTAGAACACTACCGATTAGATGATTAATACATTCAGATAGATGTCTACTCACCTAATCCACTGGTAACGATTGATTCACCTAGTCCATTAGTAATCTAATTCACCTAATCTATTTGTAAATTACCGATGAACTATATGAATCAATCGATAGATATCTACCAATTAAAGAACATGTACATCATACATGTCCTTACCCATATACTATTAGCAAGGTCGGGCTCTTTCTCCTGACCGATTAAAGAACATGTACATCATACATGCCCTTACCCATATACTATTAGCAAGGTTGGGCTCTTCTCCTAACCCGCACGGGAAACCCACCCTTCATCCGCAGCGTGAGCGACAGCTCAGACTGCGGCGGCCGCGCCGAAACCGGCACCACCTCAAACCTCCTCAACACGGCGGCGGCCACCGCCTTCATCTGGACGTACGCCATCTCCCTCCCGAGGCAAGTCCTCGGACCGGAATGAAACACCGGGAACCTCGCCGTCTCCGCGGCCACGAACTCCCCTCTCCCACCGGCCACGAGCCACCTCTCCGGCGCGTACTCACCGCACCCCTCCCCCCACACCGCCTCCGCCCTCGCCATCGCGTACGCGGAGTAGTCCGCGAACCACCCAGACTTGACCCGCGTCCCGTCCGGCAGCACGTCGTCCTCCACCACCAGCCTCGAGTCGATCGGCACCGGACGGTATAGCCTTAACGCCTCCGTTAGAGCCGCTTGCAGATATCGGAGGCCCTTCAGATCGTCGTACCCTAGTTCACCACCGTCTTCATCGTTGCCGGATAGCTCGGCGAGGATCTTTTCCTCGCAGCCGGGGTTGGCGGAGATCAGCCAAAAGAACCAGGTGAGCGCCGAGGATGTCGAGTCCTTCCCGGCGAGGACGAAGCTGACCACGATGTCCCTTAAGAACCTCCGTTTCTGGATGTCGTCGTCTCCAAAAAAATCGCTCAATTCCCCTTCGTCTTCCTTCACGGCCGCCATGAATCTCGATAGCAAGTCCTGCTTATCCTCTCCCCCTTTAGTTCTTCTTCCCCTCTCGAATCTATGATCCTCGCGGCGTAGCCGTCGATGATCTGGATGGCTTCGCGGAGCCTCCTCTCGGATCCAATGTTGAGGAGTCTTTTGATTCTCCAGATCCATGGCACCGGGGCGAAGAACCTGGCGGCGGAGATCTCCACGGCGTCGTCGAAGGCGGCGACGAACGGCTCCAGCTGCTCCTGGTGGCGATGGTCGGGATGTAAGGCGGCGGGATCGGTTCCGAATGCGATGTTGCATATGTTGTCGAAGCCGAAGCGGCGAAGCACATCCTGGAGATCGACGGGCTCATCCAAGTCGGCGGCGGCGGCGGCGAGCCGAGGGAGGAGCCTCTCGTGCGTCTCAGCTCGCACGACTTGGGCGACGAAGGATTTCAGAGAGCGAGTGGTGAACTCGCGGCTGGCGATCTTGCGCTGGATGGTCCAGAGAGCGCCGTCGGCGACGAAAATGCCCTGGCCGAGGAGATCGGACAGGACGGAGCGGTAGCGGTGGCCTTTGATGTAGTTGGGGAAGTTGGCGCGGAGGAGATGGTCTACCACGATAGGGTTAGCGGTGCAGACCCCTCGGGAGAGGCCGAGGGGCCCGCGGACCTCGATGGTGGCGGTGGGGGCGGCGGAGAGCATGTCGCTGGCCCAGTCGAGGAAGCGGTGGCGGTTGGCGAGGAAGGGGAGGAGGTTGCCGAGGACGGGGTGGGTGCATGGGCAATGGTTGGTGGCGGCGGCTGCGGATTTGGTGGTCGATCGGAGGTAAGTGAGCAGGATGATTAGAAGAGAGATGAAGAGGATAGGGACGGAGAGACGTTGGAGGTCCATGGAAGTCGTCGCTTCGATCATTCGCTGGGTCTCAGCTCAGACTCTTCTTATCAACTGTCAGCTGTTCTTTGAAAGGGCCTGTTTGGTTGCTGAGAAGTGAGCTGATGTGAAGTGACTTCTGTGTAGTGGAGTGGAGTGAAGTGAAGTGAAGTGAAGTGACTTTTAGAGATCCTGAGTTTTGGTGTTTGGTTGGTGTTTGAAGTGGGATATGATCACCCCCAACTATTTAATATTTTAATAATTTCCTTATATTAAAATATTAAAAATAATACTATTTTAGATGACGTGGACCAATCACGAGGTGTCACGTGACATGTGGGATCCATTTATATTAATATTTTATTACAGTATGATATTATTAACATTATTTGCCATTTAAAACATTAAAATTAAAACATTAAAATAATATTTTAATATTAAAATATTAATAATTTAATAACTTATATTAATATTTATTACAGTATAATATTATTAATACTATTTTAGATGACGCGGACCAATCACGAGGTGCCACGTGACATGTGGGATCCATTTATATTAATATTTTATTACAGTATGATATTATTAACATTATTTGCCATTAAAAATATTAAAATTAAAACATTAAAATAATATTTTAATCTTAAAAATATTAATAACTTAATAACTTATATTAATATTTTATTACAGTATAATATTATTAATACTATTTTAGATGACGTGGACCAATCACGAGGTGCCACGTGACATGTGAGACCTACTTATATTAATATTTTATTATAGTATGATATTATTAACATTATTTGCCATTAAAAATATTAAAATTAAAACATTAAAATAATATTTTTAATCTTAAAATATTAATAATATAATAACTTATATTAATATTTTATTACAGTATAATATTATTAATACTATTTTAGATGACGTGGACCAATCACGAGGTGCCACGTGACATGTTAAATCTACTTATATTAATATTTTATTACAATATAATATTATTAATATTATTTTCCACTTCAAATGTCACTTCAAATGCCACTCAAATGACTTCAGGCCAAAAAGACCCGAAGTCGAAATGGGAAGTGGCAGCTTTGGCTACAATGATTTGGAAGTGGGGCTGAAGTCACTTCAGCTCCACTTCCGAGCAACCAAACATCTGAAGTGGCTCGGAAGTCACTTCAAAAAAGTGACTTCCGGGCAGTTCAGGTGAACCAAACATGCCCAAAGAAAAAATGATAGAGTGGCGCCTACGTGGAATAGAAATTTATGGTGGTCAGATAAATATTTTTCGGATTTTATTTCTTCATCATATCCCATGCACCCCACCTATATTTTGATAATGAACCTGATTGGGGTACATGCCACGTGGGACATCCCGATTCAATCCAAGGGTAATGATTTATGTACATAGATACATCCCATGTACACAAATCATTTTTGTTTGATAATATTAAAGAAAATTACCTCCATTATTGTTTATCACACAAAACTACCTCGTTTTTTGATTTTCGATTTAACTCACAAAAAATGATAAAAGTGACGCGTAAAATTTATGAGTTTAATCAATAAGAATATTGTTAAGAATGTTGTTCTATCTCTTATTGGAAGTTGATGGCATGAATGTTATCTTAGTTTTTATTGGAAGTTGATGGCATGTGGTTTTTTAAGAATGTTGTTTTATCTCTCACCAGAAGTTGATGATAAGAATGTTGTTTTCTCCCTCATCGAAAGTTTGACGGCATGTAGTTTTTTGAATAAGATTTTTATCGATTAAACCCACAAATTGTACACTTTACTTTCATCATTTTTTATGAGTTAAATAAACAATGGAGGTAGTTTTATGCGATAAACAAAAAGGGCGATAGTTTTCTTCAAAATCACTAAAATATAGGTGGTGAAATGCAAAAATCTCTTTTTTTTAATGGGTTCCTCCTAGGTTGCCATGTCTCGAATATCTAACGGAGCCACGTTGGGTTGGCTCAAACGACAACTTAAAAGCTAAATATCAGCACACTATTATTAAAGCTAGGGGTGGTTCTATGTGTACCACAACTTAGACTAGCCCCATCACATTTGCTCAACACCTCACAATTTATTTTTAAAACATAGTATGATACGCATCAAAATTTGAACCTTCAAAAACCTGATGTGACGCACTGGACCAAACCCAACATGAGCCCAACCAAGTCCCTGGTTAGCCCCACAAGGGCCAGCTTCCCCTTGGAACAGGCGACCTCCTTGGGCGGCCTGTGAGGACCCGTACCTCCAACCCGGTCCGACCGTGTTAGGTCCTCGAGGGTCTTTGTGGTTTGGCCCGGATGGCCCTTGGATGCGATCGGTTGATCACATCGCTGTTTTTGACCCAGGGGCATTTTGGTAAATATACTCCATTGTGGTCAGTTTCACACCCGCGTTGCACACACTGTCTTTGATTGATGTATGTGATTGATTAGAACCTTAAGGGTGCTTCCGATCGGAAGATCGAAGCTCGATCGGGAGAGATCGAATCGGACGGCTGTGATCGATTCCAGCTTTCTATTTAAACCCTTTCTTTTCTCTCTCTTTCCCTGGCTTTCCTTCTTCTCCTGTCGTTCTCTCTCTCCCTCTCTCTTACCTGCTGTGCTAGGGTTTCGGATCGCGATCTTCGAGGAGCGGATCTTGGCGATCGGACTTGGGAGATGTATGGAGGAGCTACCCTGCCAGTTCAAGTAGGTGTTTCTACCTCGATCTTGTGATCGGGTTCTCCTAGGATAGGTTTATTGTGATTTCGATGTAAGAGTACTTGGTAGAATGTTCTGTAGCTTAATGCTTGAGTATTATAGCTTGCTTCGAGTATTCCTCCCGTTTGATTTCCGTATTTTATCGGACGATTCTCGTATTATCGCCGTTTTGTCGGTTTTCAGCCGTTTTGACCTAGATTTGAGATTTAACCACGAAAATCATGTTTTCTTCATACCAATAGCTTCCCCATCATTTATTACGCATGCTTGCAAAGTTTCATTGTTTTCCAACATGATTTGATCATTCAAATCCAAGAAATTGGATTTCCGGCAATGTTCTGAGCAACTGTGCATTAGACTCGAAGGTCGATCGGCGGATCAACCGTCAAGCGTTGATACGCTTCTTTTGGGCATGACAGTCGACCGTCGGATCGACCGTCAGGCTCTGTCGCGTTTTGGACCTCCCACGGTCTATGTGCCGATCGACCGCTGGCTCCTTCATTTTTCCATTCTGCCTCACAGTCGACCGTCGGATCGACCGTCAGTTTCTATCTCATTTTAGGCCTCCCACTGTCGATGTACCGATCGACCGTGGCCCTTATGCTTTTCCCTCGTTTGGCCCCACGGTTGACCGTCGGATCGACCGTGGCCTCACGGTCGACCGTCGAATCGACCGTAGCATCGACCGTGGGCCACTGAGCAGTATTTTCTGGTTTCCTTTGATTGGTTTTCATTCATGATAGATATCCAATCATGTTAGGAAGCATACATACGTCGTTTTCACTGGATATTAATGGATTTCTATCGAGATTGGGAATTGGATCGGGAGTTTAACCTCTTTGACGAAGTTACGATTTTTACTCGCATTTAAATACTTGGTTGGTTAGTAGTTTAAATGCTTATTGCTTCCCTAGCCGTTAGCTAACTATGAGTGTTAGCTAACGAGGTATTGTGGAACCTTAGCCCGTTGCGGGCGAGTGCCGAGGGCTATTGTATAACTGTTGAATCTATAATTGATGTTGTGGCATATAGAGACATATAGGATAGATGTTTGCATATGTTTATGCACTGTATGCATTAGAGGCATATCAGGTTATGCGGGCGATGGGTTGATCGCCGATCCGAGGCTCTCGGGTAGCTCGGATCTAGCCTTAGGACCGCGGATGGGTAGTAAGGATTAGGACGTGATTGTATAATTGGAATCATATGTTATCGAGGATGTGTTATAGTTGGCTATAGACTTGCTTTGAGGTTTAGATGTCGTGTTGTCTCCCCAAGGGTAATTGCAAAGGATGGATGTCGATGCGTTCCCGACGTGGGTCCCCAAGGCATGGGAATCCTGCTTGGGTAAGGGTGATGATTACGCCCAAAACGTGCATACAGCAACGGCGGTCGCAGCAGTGCAGTAAAAACGATCGGTCCACAGGGAGGCAGAAAAACAAGATGAAAACACAAGCATACAAGCTAGCTAACTAGGGGTTATCAGGATTAGAATAACTGAACAAAACATATAACAAGATATGGTTGCTTTGTTGAATAAATTCAGAGGGGGAACCAAGGGATAAGAGGAGGCAAGGCCTCGGGGATCACCTTCCTAACATGGTAGCTATCCTCGCCTAATGTCCTTGTAACACAATCGAGGGATTCACATCCCAATCCCTCGACCGGAAGATATGGAACTACAAGTCAATCATGCTAAATGTGATGATCCAAATGGCCTAATCCTCAACTATTAAGAGCTAAATCATGTTCACTAGGGTCTAAGACAGTGATGTATCAACTGTCACTAGTGGACACACCGTAGCAGAGGGCTCATAGGAACAAGTGACCTAAGCATACCCCTACTCTAAGGTTATGAATTATCTAATGTCACTTTAGACAAATCATAGCAAAGAGATAGAAATGATACAGTAGATCAACATCCAAGCATGTATGAATAACAACACCCACATAGGAAGAACATGGCTAAACCTATATGTATATTGACCATTCAAAACATACATTGAATGCATTTATAGCTACAACAAGGATGAAGACAAAAGAGCTCAGCTATTCATTCAAAATCATTCAATACAAGGGTAAAAGATAAGGATTACAACCCATGCTAGAGGAGGATCATCCTCTAGCCTAACCAAGGACTACTCCATGGATGAAGACATGGCCATCTCCTCCACGTGCTCTTCTTCTCCTCTTTTCTATTTCTTCTCTGCTATCTCCTCTGCTCTCTTCCGTCCCTCCTTTTCTCTGTTGTCTCCTCTGCTCTCTTCCGTCCCTCCTTTTCTCTGCTGTCTACTCTGCCCTGTTTCTTCTCTGCTGTCTACTGATATCTCCCCATGGGTCCCTCCTTCTTTCTCTGCTGTCTACTGATATCTCTCCATGGGTCCCTCCTTCTTTCTCTGCTGTCTACTGATATCTCTCCATGGGTTTTTCTCCTAAAAACCACTGTCGGTTGTGTTTTTAAGCCCAGCTTTTTATCCACTCCAAGGTAGATGGGTAAGTTGGAGTGGTCAAAAAGCTTTCATCCACTGACTAGGAATATGTGGATTAAAGCCAGCACAAACAACAGCTGGATTCATTCATTGCAAGTGCTCTCATCAAGGGGTAGCCAACTAAATGCAGCAATCAATGAGGCATTTTCATCAGCAGACAATGCAGTAGCAAGCAGGAAAAAGCAGCAGCCAATGAGCAGCAGTGAGGGGAGTTCCATCGGCAGAAAGTGCAGCAGAAAACAGAAAATGCAGAAGCCATTCAGCAGCCAGCAACAACCAATGCATTCTGAAATTTGCAGAGCATTCCAGCCAATATGAGGTACTCTAAGACCATTACATGAATCAAACCTTCTCACCACACCAGGTATAAGGCCAAGATCTTTAGCTGCAAGGAATAACTAAAAACTGTCAACATAGATTTAGAAGCAATAGTACAGCTGCAGCTTCTATGATTTTTCTGTCTTTATACAGACAGAATCTCCCAAAATTTAAAACATGAAAACTGTAGAGCTCTTTCTTGTCTTTCCACAGCATCCTGGATCATCCCAATCGGAGCCTGGATGAGAAAATTATGCTCAATTTACTAACAGCTGTCTAGAGACTCTTTAATATGGAAATCCATAAAGACTCCGAAAACATGTGAAACACACCATTTTAAACCCATTTCAACTGTTAAGGGTATAAAACACCGATGATAACAAATCATACATATTAAACAAGATTTAATAACATTTAATGCATAAATCGGGTATCGAAAGCTAATAATTGGATGCAATATTTGCATCCAATCAGGTGACCCTGCATGTTACTGTTCCGTGGCCTCCTGATAACTTGTTCAAGAGAGAGATTTCATGGCAGGAACCCTTGGGACATCGACAGGGGTTGTGGGACCCCGTGGCATTCCTTAGGCTTGAGCGGGGAGACCTCACTGTTGTTGTTTTCCTTCCTTCAGTGTGTCGTAGAGTAGAACCCTACTGAGCTTATCACTCACTCCTACCCGCGCTGCGTTTGCAGGTGCAGGCACCAGTTCTTCCTCAGTAGAGTCAGCGGGATCAGCTTTTGGTGGCGCAACTACTTCCAGAGGAGTTTGAGGTTGTTGTAGGATAACTGTTGTACTTTTGGTAGTTTTGTATATTATAAATATCTTTCGAGGGTTTTGTTTGGACTACGTGTATAATATCTTTCCCTTGGAGGAGTTTGATAAGAATTGTATCAGATGTTTAAACAGTACAACTTGATGTATCTATGAATTGAATTACAGCTTTACCTCTGGAGTTTAAATTGTTTAAGTTTATCTCTTTTTCCGCAAATGTATCGCGCCAGTTGGATGTGAATAGTGATAGGAACCCTCACGCCCCGTCCTGAATGGGTTTTCTGGGTCGGGGTGTGACACGACCCGACCTGCCTCCCTTGGTTCCCCAATCTATTCTATTTAGTTTCCTACTTGCTTTCCTAGTTATTTTATTGCTTTCCTAATTTAGTCATCTGAGTTGTAGTAGAACTCTTTCTTTTTTCCTTTGATAATAGGCTATTACATGAGTAGGAAGTTAGTAAGCCAGAGTTCCATAACGAGTTCGACTCTGGTTAGGTCTCTTGTATGATGCCTATATAAACGCCCCCATACCATGTAGTTAAATTAATCAAGAAATAATTAAAACCCTCCAAAGGCTTCTGCCACCAAGCTCGGTTCCCTTGATGAAATGATCGTGTTAGCGAGTTCACTCTCAAGTCAACCGCTTCTCGGAGCTCCTGACCCGGGCTCCGATCGCGAAGATCACCGACAATCCCTCATCTTCCGGATACTGCTTCTTCCCCCTTCGCCTTGGTCTAGCCCTCGTGCTCTTCCTCCATCTCTCTATATCTTCCGACCCTCCCGGTGTCAAGCCAGCCATGAGTCATCAACAACACTCATGGCCAAGCCGCTCCCTCTTCTTTTTCCTCTCTCTCTCTCTCTCTTCCTTCCCTTTTTTTCAGCCCCCTCTTTATCTCTCATCCTCTGCCCTGGTGCCCACCGGCCCCAGGCCCGCGGCTCCACAGCCAGCTCGAGCGCCGCGCTAATGCAGCAAACACCTCCCAAGCCGCTCCGCGGCCCCTCTCTCTCTCTCTCTCTCTCTCTCTCTCTCTCTCCCTTCATCCTCCCTTCACTCCGGCCCTCTCTTCTTGCACGAGTCTGACGCCACCGGTCTTCGAGAAGAGGCAATAGCCCAAAGGCCGCTTGTTTGCACCCCTGGTCGCGCCTAGCCTACTACGATTACCAAGCCGCTCGCCCACAACCCCCGTCACAGCCCCCGACTCCTCCCAGTTCACCGCCATCGCCCGGTGCCACCTCACTGGCCATCATCTCTCCGTCTTTCGTCCCTTCTCCTCCTTCCTCTTTCCTCTTCCCCTATTCCATCGTCGGACTCTCCTCCCCTCCCCTACTCATAATCTAACTCCCTCCTCCACCGCCCCCAACTCCTCCCGGTTCACCGCCGTCGCCCCGCCCCACCTCACTGACCATCATCTCTCATTCTTTCCTCCCTTCTCCTCCTTCCTCTTTCCTCTTCCCCTATTCCATCGCCGGACTCTCCTCTCCTCCTACTCTAACTCCCTCCTCCACCGCCTCTCCCTCTTTCCCCTCTTTCTTCTCCCACCTCCAATCCAACTCCGCCGACCTTCCTCTCCTTCTCCGTCCTGGACACCGCCTCCCCTTCCTTCCTTAAAGCCCCGGCCTTCCTTCCCTCTCTCTCACCTCCTCTCCTCCTTACCGCTGCCTCAGCATCTCCCTCCTTCTTTTGGTCTCCTTCCTCCTCTCATGCGCCCTCTCCTCCTCGTGGCTACCGCCAACGCCACCGTCTCCACTTGCCGCCCCGGCTTAGCCGCTACCCCCGGAGGTCCCCTTCCACTCGACGTCTGTGCGTCCCGCACCCCTCGACATCCTCACCCTCCATGGCCACGCCTCCGCGGCCTCGTCAAGCAGCTGTGGCACGACACCCCGGCGCGCCACCTCTCTCTTGTGCCCCCTTTTGCATGCCTTGTCACGCCCCGACCTAGAAAACCCATTCGGACCAGGATGTGAGGGACCTAAACCAGTTCACTTTCCATTCTGACGCATTTATGTACAAATATCACAATTAATTTGAACAAAACTGATCTAAGGATAAAACTGTAATTTAATAATTTACTATTGCATGATACATGATTGAAAAGTACAATTGTGACTCAGATTGTGCAATAGATACATCAAATTCCTCAAAAAAGAAAAATTATATATTTAATACAATCCTCAAATTATAATTGTATAACAAAAATATGTAGAAGTATAATTGGGCCCTCATGATCCTCAAGCACCACCTGAAGTCGATGTGCCGCCGAAGGTCTGTCCAGCTGGAGCTACAGTAGAAGAGCTAGCGTCTGCATTTACACACATCCCGAGTAGGAGTGAACAACAAGCTCAATAGGGTTCTACTCTACGTCACACTGAAAAGGGAGGAAATAACAACAGTGTTGTTTCTTCGCCTAAGCCTAAGGTATACCAAGGGTTCTATAACCCATCGATATCCCAAGGGCTCATGTCATGAAATCTCTCTCTTGAACATGTTACCAAGAGGCAGCGGAAAAGTAACATGCTTGATCACCCTTACCCATCAGGATTCACATGCCTGGGGACAACGTCGGGAACGCATCGACAACCATCCTTAGCACTTTGTCTTAGAGAAACGGCATGACCTCTACACCTCAATAACAATATCATTGTAGCCAACTAGACATTAGCCTTGATAACATATGGATTCCATAATACAATCACGCCCTAAACCTTGCTACCCAGCCTCAGTCCTAGAGCTAAATCCGAGCTGCCCGAGCCCTCGGATTGGTGAAAACCCCTATTCGCCCACGTCCTATCATTATGCTTCTAATGTAATCAAATGCATGCAATGTTCACGCACATGTAATTAAGCTTATGCATGCAACAATATGTTACAACAATATATAGGGCTAGGCATAGCATACAACTCGCCGAAGATGGTAAACATAGCAAGGGTCTAAACAAACCAAATATAGGCGCAACATGCCTACAAGCCTTCGCAAGGCTAACCAAACAATTAAGCATAACATTTAATCTAAATTTCGGTATTATGACGGCATCTGCAGCCGTCAACCGTAATTTCTACAACGGATGTATAACCCCGGCTAACCAACAATAGCAATACAACAGCTATAATTTACATAAGAGGTAGAGCACACCTTTGGCCCATTTATTTTACACATTCCTAGGAGTCATGTCGCGCCCCGACCCGCGAAAGCCCAATCGGACCGGGTGACGCGAACCGGAACCTAACGAAACGCGGAAAATTTGGTGAGGGTTCCCTCTAACCTATTGGTCTCCCTAACAGTTCACCAAAACACCCTCAATTTAAACAACAATAATTTAACAAACGTCGAACCCAAGATTACAAATCCAAAAGAGTTTAATATACATATCCTCAAAGAGGGGAAGATTTAAATACAACATCTGACACTCCCGTAGGAGACAAACTAACAAGGGTTTAAAGCAAGTAAATGATCACCACCTCTCAGACTCCGCCTGGCGCCACCGCACCACCGACCAACTGCCCGGTAGGGGCCACCGAAGAGGAGCTAGCGCCTGCACCTGCAAAACACAGCCCGGGTAGGAGTGAGCAACTAAGCTCAGCAGAGAAACTACACTACGACACACAAAAGCAAGAGGGAAATGCAACAATGTCACCCTCAAGTAAGACTTGGGTGTATACATAGGTCCCATAACCCCACTGCGTGTTCCTGAGGCCCACAATCATGGTCTTCCAGAAGCACTGGTCACATGATGGGTCGCACTCAGTAAGCAGGAAACAACACTGCTAGCTCATAAGCAGGGAAATGGCACTGTAGGCGGGAAATGACACCGCTGAGTAGGCAACCCCTCTACTCAAGAGTCATCACAGTGTGACACCGGCTACACCTCAGCATCTGACTCGAGGCCGACACGACCTCTACAATCATCAAGCAATAGGTGTACCAGTCATCTAGGCTTATCATCAAAATGGACTGTACACCACAATTCAAACCGGGTCCAAAACTACCCAACCCCGATCCTAGGGCTAAATCTGAGCTTCGAAGCCTCGGGACGGCGACCCACAGATCGCCCACGCCCTAACCATGCAACTAATGCACAACAGAGATGCATGTAATAAACGTACACATATAAGCAGTTAAGCATGCAGCAAGATGTGATGATAGCATAACAAGGTCTGGGCTAGGCACTCTACCGGCCCGGGGTGGTGAACATGTATTTAAGGTTTGGAACAGCTGCAGTGGTACACCACCAACTGCCAGCCAATTCACCAGCAACCTGCATCAGAAGTAGCCCCGCAAACAACAGAGACAAACCACGCAGGTAAAATGTGAGGACCCGTCCCTCCCCTCCTGTGGCTCGCTGTGGACCGCAAGGGCAATTTGGTAAATTGCACCTTGTCGGCTAGTTCCACACTCGCGCTTGTACACACACTGACCATGTTTGTGGTAATGTTTGCTTAGAATGGTTAGTGGAACCCGGGATCGAAAGATCCGGACTTAGGCTTGAATTCTTGCCTAAGTTTAGCTTTCAGCACAAAAAGGATCGATCCTCTCTAGCTAAGAGATCGATCCTCTTGTGCCAGAAAGTCAAGTGTGATCGTCATGAAGTGATCGATCCTTCATAAGTTGGTTCGTTTGCCTATAAAGCAGACGAGACTTTCTTCCTTGAATCCCTTTTTAAATCCGGCGATTTGAGCTCAGATCTCACGATTTTTGAAGGCTTCTGAGGACGATCCAAGGCCTAGCTGCTTGGATCTAAGCTGCTCTTGCTCCGGTAGGGATCCTACCGACATCTCTCTTCGGGGTTTTGAGTTTTCCGGTTTGTTTTGTCTTCTTTTGCTTAGATCTGTTTATATAGCTGTTGGTTTTCAGTGATTTTATCGGTTTTGGACTCGTGGGATCTAGATCTACCAGATCCCAGAGTTTTGTCTTGTTTGGATGTGTCCTCCGGCGGTATTCCTCTCCGGAAGCACGCCGGAGAACCCATCGGGATTGATCCTTCTGGTTGGTCATGCCCCGGACGATGAAGATCGATCCTGGTTCTTGGGTGGCATGGTTACCCTTTGTCGCGAAGAAGATCGATCTTCCTGGGAGGAAGGATCGATCATTCTTGGTGCGACGCGAAGGGTGCCCTCTGTCTCAAGAAAGATCGATCTTCCTGGGAGGAAGGATCGATCTTCCTTGCCTCGACAGCGAGGGAAGCTCACTGTTACATAAATGATCGATCCTTCCCTTGGTGAGGATCGATCCTTTAGTAGCAGAGAGGGTTTTTTATGGCTTTTGCCCTCGGGGCTTGGTATGCCGGTTTTACTTATCGCTTTATAACTTGTATATACGATTAAGCATGTTAGCCCTATAATAGGGCAGTGGTGAACCAGGGGAGTGATGACTCCTGGGATTGTGTAGAATAAATGGGCGGGTAGCCCTACAGCTTTCCATAGCCTTGCATGCCGGCGTGCGCCGAGGGCTTTCACCTGCTATATTATAGCTGTTGTTTGCGGGGGTTGTTTCCCGGTGTAGGTGTTGTGGTGGACCGCTGGCAGTTGGTGGTGGTACCACTGCAGCAGTCCCTAGACATTAAATTATTGCTCACCACCCCGGGCCGGCAGGGTGCCGCGCCCAGACCTTGTTTTTATATCATCACATCCTGCTGCATGCTTACATGTATCTATCTCTGCGCATGTTCATAGCATGCATTGTGTTGTGCACTAGTTGCATCTATTTAGGGCGTTGCCGATCCGGGGCTTCCGGGTAGCCCGGATCTATCTCTTAGGACCGTGCGGGTAGCTTGGTCCAGGACTCGATTTGTAGTATTCAGTCTTTTCGATGAAAGGGTTAGTTGGACTTGAATACATTTGTGTTTGATGTTTAGAGGTCGTGTCGGCCTCGAGCAAAGTCCTGGTGTAGCCGGTACCCAATCCTTCTAGAACTCTTGGGTGACAGGTGTGACTACCCAGCGGTGCTACCCGCCGACAGTGCCCAGGATCCTATCGTGAGTTGGCAGTGCCGTTTCCTGTCTGACTGAGTGTGACCCAGTGTGTGACCAGTTCCCTGGAAGACCACGACTGGGGCACTCAGGGGTATCCGGTGGGGTTATGGGACCCCTGTGATATACCTAGGCTTAGCTTGGGGGCGACACTGTTGTGTTCCCTTCCTTGTGAGTGTCGTAGTGTAGTGTCCCTGCTGAGCTTAGTGCTCACTCCTACCCGGGCTGCGTTTTTGCAGGTGCTGGCGCTAGCTCTTCTTCGGTCGCCCCTACCGGGCAGGTGTTCAGTGACGTGGCGGCGTCTGGCGGAGCGTGAGGAGCTGTGATCTGTCTGTGTACATCTTTGGTTAGATAGTCTCCTGTGGGAGCGATTTTGTATAACATTCCCTGTTTGAGGATTTGTACTACATTCCAGCTTTGTGTGTTGAGCTTTATAATTGTTGTATAACTCAGGATGGTTGTGATCATTAGGGTAACCACTACGATTAGAGGGAAACCTCGCCAAATTTTCCGCAGTAGGTTAGGTTCCGGTTCGCGTCGCCCGGCCCGGTTGGGCCTACGCGGGTCGGGGCGCGACATAAAAGCTCTCGGCGCACGACGGCATGCAAGGCTATGGAAAGCAATAGGGCTACTCGCCCACTTATTATAAACATCCCAGGAGTCATCACTCTCCTGGTTCACCACTGCCCCTAATATGGGGCTAGCATGCTTAAGAATATGTACAAGGTATAAAGCTGTAAGAAATATATACATACAAAGCCCCGTGGGCAAAACCAAAGAAAATCCCTCTCTGCCATCAAGGATCGTTCTTTTCTTAAGGAAGATCGATCTTCCAAGTAACAGAGAGCCTTTCCTTCCTGTCGAGCCAAAGAAGATCGATCCTTCCTCCCAGAAAGATCGATCATCCTCGCAACAGAGGGCACCCTCTTTGCAGCGCCAAGGAAGATCGATTCTTCCTCCCAGGAAGATCGATCCTCCTCGCGACAAAGGAGATCCCATGCTACCCAAGGCGCAAAGATCGATCATCCTCACTAGATGATCGATCATGCTCGGGTTCATCATGACCAACAATGAAGGATCAATCTTTCTCCCAGAAAGATCGATGTTGCTGGGTTTATCGGTGAACCTCCGGTGAGAAATACAATCGAAAAACTCCACCAAATCCCACAAAACCTTCGGATCTGGTAGTACAAAGGACGACGAGTCCAAAACCGATGGAAATACTACAAACTAACAAGCATGCATCAAGATCTAAGCAAATGAAGATCACAATCAACTCAAACTCACAAAAACTAGAAAACAAACGTAGGTAGGATCCCTACCTAACCTAGAGCAGCTTCAATCCCAGATGCAAGGCCTTGGATTGTCCAAAATCTCTTCAAAATCCGGCAGCTCTGAGCTCAAGAACACGGATTTAAAAAGGGATTCAAAGAAGAGGGTTACGACCGTTTTATAGACAAACGAACCGGGTTACGACCGTTTTATAGACAAACGAACTGACCTATGAATGATCAATCTTTCCCTAAGGAAAGATCAATCCTTCATGACGATCATGCCTTGACTTTCTGGCATTAAAAGATCGATCTTCTAGCAAGGAAAGATCGATCCCTTTGGTGCAGAAAGCTAGACTTGGGCTAAAACTCAAGCCCAAGCCCAGATCTTTCGATCCCGGGTCCACCTAACCTTTCTAACCAAACACTAACACAAACATGGTCAGTGTGTGCACACGCGGGTGTGAAACAAACCAACAATGCGTAATTTACCAAATTGCCCTTGCGGTCTACAACGAGCCACAGGGGTTGATACGAGGTCGAACCGAGCCATTCCAAGAAGGGACCCACGTCCTTGCTTGGATGGGCCCACGCCAAGGAGTTGGCTGCACCCAAGTCCCTTTGGGCGTTCTAAGCTCAGCCGGCCAAAGGAATCCTATTCCTAGTTGGTTTGCTTACTTAGATGATTTCCTAGTTAGTAGTTATCTTGATTGAGTCAATTTCCAAGTTTGAGTTCAGTTTATGATTTGCTTTATTAGTTCCTATTAAGAGTCCTAGTAATTAGGAAGTTTGAGTTATGATTGAGTCTTAGTAGGAAAGTATGGTTACTTGCTGATTAAAGCAAGGTAGTTCTCTAGTTGTAGTAGAACTCTCTTGAGGCCTCTATAAAAGGACCTCCATAGCTTGTAATTATGCATGGACGAATTTATGAGAGTTATTATTTAGTAGAGATAAATCCTAGGAGTAGAAGTAATATAGGAGTAGCTGTAACTTAGTTTCCTCATAATCCACCAGCCACCTTCATCTCTCTCTACAGCCGGTCCTTCTCCATCACCGGTCTCCTTCTCCGCTGCCGTCCACTCCTCCGCCACCATCATCACCACTACCAGCCATCACCCACGTTCTCCAAGGCTTGGATCTCCAAGAGAAGCCAGCCAACCATTGAGGAAGCTGCAAGGTAATCCTCTTCCTCATCCGTCTCTCTCCTCCGGTTTTCAGCCTTCCTTGTCGAATACCTAGGGTGCTTCTCCTAAAACCCTAAAGGTATATCTCGACCTAGCCATAGCTTTGGCTAAGGAGGAGCCGAGACTAGGCAAGAGACCAGATACGAAAGCCCTAGAGAAGGTGCATCGTATCAGGGGTAGAGGGACATGTCCTCACAAGTGGTTAAGAAAACTGTAAAGCAATCGCACACTATATATATATATATCTATCTATTATATAAGGAAGGGCGGTTTTTGAAATGTCTCAACTATAAGACATAAAGAGCGGTCCAGATTCATCTCCAAACACATCCAACGGTCCAGATTCCA
>OY986966.1:19704910-19757378 GCA_963920575.1 Narthecium ossifragum
CGGAGGTAATGTTCCCCTCACCGGCCGGCGAGGAGAGATGCAGAGATCCAAGAAGAGAGAGAAAGGAGGAGGCACAGTCGCGATCCAGAGGAGCACGAAGAGCTGGCCGCCTATCTGGTGCTCTCTCAGATGGCGAACTCTGGAATGATGGCGAGGTTGACGTCGAGCTCCTCCGCCTTGACGTCGAGCTCCTCAACCCGACCGTCTTCGCCGATCGCGGCCCAGCCCCCGATCTCCGTCATTCTCTCGCCAAGCAGGTGGCCGCCGCCATCAAGGGGCGGGTGTGTTGGCGGCGGGATGAAAGAGGTTAGGCTTGGATTTGTAACCCTAAGCCTTCCCTTACATGGGTCGTTGATCTTTATGATTCAACGACTCAGATATGAGCCAATACAAAACCTAGAGCTATTTTTTTTAGGATTATTCGAGTAAAGATCCAAGGTTAAGACACTAATGGGTTTCGTAATTTTCGAATAAAAAGATCTACGCCTCTAGATAAATGGATATTGTAAATCTTCACTTTCGAATAATTGCTCAGACATTAACCAATTTATATATCACAAAAAAATTATAATATCCGTGTCGTAGGCACAGGTATTTACTAGTATATATACATAACACACTTGAAATCAGTAAATTTCGATAAAGCAACCCAAAATATGAAACAACATAATCCAAAGATAAATTCATCAAAATCCGAATTAAAATATCATCTTAGTCCGTATTCGTCACTGAGAAAGACATAAAAGAAATTCACGTTGAAAAGAAATCAAAACCGTTGAAATCAGAATCAAATTCAACTAGCTGCGCATAAGAGACCGATCTTCTTATTCCCTCTGCACGTTCTCTGCCTGAGGACAAGTAATTTTCTACCCAAGAAGATCGATCTTTCCCTAAACTCCGCTTCATCGTAGTTCACAAAACAATTCACCATAAATCATAGGAAAATCATAAAATTATGTAATCAACAGAAATTGAAAGAGGACTCGATGATATACAAGTTTCATCTTGAAAGTTTTACGAGATAAAGCACACAAAACCCAAAAATTGAGTATAAACGTGACTGTTCAGCTAAAGACAAAACCTCATTACTAACACAGAAGAAATCGATCTTCATGCCCATTAAGATCGATCTTATACATGCAGGTCCTCTGACATGCAACTAAAAGATCGATCTTCTTACATATGAAAATCGATCCTTCATATGTCGGCAACACATACAAATAGTGTCAAAAATCCAATTTCTTGGATTTGATCTATCAAAACTTGTCGAAATCAAATGAAAGAGCTAGAGAAGAGTGTTAGGAATCTATTGGTATCAAGAAATCAAGGTTTCAAAGGCAAAATATCATATCTGCCTTGTTTCAGCCAAAAAGCCGACAAAACGGATAAAACGGCAACAGAAACCAAACTGAATGACATAACGCAAAACTAGAACATCCAGGTGTTCCTAAAACAATGATTGCATTAGAATACCAAATTACAACACATTCCAAGATATATTTCTATATTAAAGCATCCACAAAGCATTCCTAGGCAAACCTAATCACACGATTAGCGTAGAAACACCTGCATGTAGTAGCTGGGTGACGATCTACCAATCCTACAAGTCTCGCCACTCCAATTTCCTCCACGCACCCGCGATCCACGCTCCAAACCGGTAGCCCAAGGGAGAGAGAAAGGAAAGAGGAAGAGAGAGAAAGGGGAGTGGGGTATTTATAGAAAGATGGAATCGATCACAGCCGTCCATTTTGATCTTTCCCAATCGAGCCATGATCTTCCTATCAGAAGCGCCTCTAAAGTTATAATCAATCACATACATCAATCCAAGGCCGTGTGTGCACTACGCGGGTGTGAAACGGACTGCCAAGATGCAATTTTATCAAATTGCCTTTGGGGTTCAAAAACAACAATGCGATCAATCGATCACAAACCAAGGCCAACCGAGCCAAACCAATCAAACCAAACCCTTGACCAGACGCGGTCGGATCGGGTTGGATGTACGGGTCCTCACATGCCCCATTGTCGCTCCAGCCCGAACGATCGATCGGACACGGTGTGAGAACCCGTTCCTCTAACCTGGCTCAACTGTGTGGGTCGAGGGTCGTGCTCTGTTGATCGCATTGTTGATTTTGGTCCCTCAGGGCAATTTGGTCAATTTCACATTGATGGTCGGTTTCACACCTGCATAGTGCTCACACAGCCTTATGAATGACATATGTGCTTGTTAGAACCTTAGACGAGCTTGGGATCGAAAGATCCAAGCTTGGGCGTGAAAGCTTGTCCTTAGGACAGCTGGCGGCCCAAGAGCGATTGATCGCTCTTGGATTCGAGGTCAGTACCAACGTTGATGTGTCTGGATAAGGATGCTGAACCGACTTAGTCCAGCCGATTGGTGTTGTTGACCGATCGATCGGACTTGGGTTCTATAAGAGCCCACGAAGGCTCTGTTTTTCCTTTTTTCCTTCTACCTTCTTCTTCTCTTAACCGTTTCCTTTAATTTGAGGAGGGAGCTTGTTCCAAAGGATTGAGGAGGTTGCCAGCAAGGAGAGGAGTTGATCTAGACCTTCCCCACACGGATTAATCAAAGGCTTAATCATGGATTAGCGTAGAAAGGTAGGATTCTTCACTTAGGGCTTAATTAGATGTTCTAGGTTGATTGAATGCATGTTTACATGTTTACTCGTTTATCTTCAACATGAAAGTTGTAGATTTCTGAGTTTAGTTTCAAAGCCAACTGTTTTTCATTTTTCTATTTTTTCTATGGTTTTTCGTGATTTTTCTCGTGGCCTGTGACGAGATAGATATGAACCTACCTGAGTGGTTGCATCGATCCAAACCCAGCGACAGGAGGCTGAGTGAGCTTGAAATAGTTGGGATTGATCTAGACTTGAGTTGGATCGATCCTAAGTTGGCTGATAGGGTTTTATTGACTATTTTTATGGTTTTGGAAGCTTTCTTTGATCTGAATTTTGAGGAGATTTTTGTGTCGATAAATTGAGTTAACATGATAGTTTTCCATGAGTTTTGAAGTATTTTATGTAATGTGTGGATTTTGGTTGAATCAGGGGAGTCACGCCCCCTTGGGATGTGTTGAATAAGATATTTAACTGCTAGATTGTTGGTTAACTAGGGTTGTATCCCCTTTGTAGAGTTTCGGTTGACGGTTTCTGTGTGCCGTCATAATGCAGAAATATACTTGATTGTTAGTCTAGATTGTTTGCTTAGTCTCGCAGAAACTTGTAGATATGTGCGTCCATTTATCCGCTTTATCTAGATCTTTCCTGTGTTCACCCTCTTGGCGAGCTATTTGCTGCGTCTAGCCATGTATATTATGTTGTCATAATGCAGAAATCTTATCTATGTGCGCCTAAGTATACATATAATTGATTGCATTAGATGCATTCTAGGGTAGGCATGGGTGATGGGTTGATCGATGATCCGAGGGGTCGAGGAGCTCGGATCTAGCCGTAGGACCGAGGCTGGGTAGCAAGGTCTAGGACTGAATTGTCATGATAATCTTATGTTTTCGAGATTACTGTCTATTTGGCTGTAATTACTCTGATTGAGGTGTAGAGGTCGTGTCGCGCCCCGGCCCAGAAAACCCATCCGGACCGAGACATGAAGGGGGGGTTCCTACATCTACTAACAACAACTGGCGGAAACAGTTACAAAAGAAACAGAGAGCGGAAGTAAATTTAAGTACTATTACAAAACTGTACATACAACAGGGTTACATTAAGATTTACATAACCAGTCCATAAAACACCATTAGTCAGCCTTAGGATCGATCCGGAACATTTGGATCGATCCAGAAAATATTGGATCGATCTGGAATATTTGGATTGATCTAAACAGCTTCATACCAGCTTCAGATCAGTCTCGTCGCAGGCCACGAGAAAAATCACCACAATTCGTAGAAAAATAGAAAAACTACGAAATAAGTTGGAATGGAAAGATAACTCAGGGATCTAGAACTCTCCTATTCATCATAACCCAAGAACATGCATGTACAAACCGATAAACGCGCCGTACACCGGCTGTTCCTCAAGAACAGAGAAACCGGAAAAATTCGAGTTTAATCATTCTCAAATCCTACTAAAATCTCAACCAAAGCATATGAAACTTAAACAAGAAATTATACTAAGCAAGAGGAAGCCAACCATATAAAGAACAACAAGATCAAACGGCTAGATTAAGAGAAACCCATTAAACAACTCATGTAGGTAGAACACCTACCGGAAACGCAATCCTCGACTGATTCCCCGCAAACTAGTCACCAACGGAGCTTCAAACCACACCAGAGATCTTCTTCACGCCGCCATGGTTCCAACGAGCCTTCAAACGCTCAAAATGGTGGCCGGAGGAGGGAGAACGGTGGAGAAGAAAGTTCAGCCGGAAGCAGGGGTAGCAGAGCTCGCGGAAGAAGAAGAAAGAAGAAGGAAGCAGTCGAGAAGGAGAAGAGGAGGAAGAGGAAGGAAAAGGGAAGGGGGAAAGCCGAGGAAGGAGGGGAAAAGGGGGAACAGAGGAGAGAAAGTCTCCTCTACCCTGACAGCGGAGAGCGACGACCACGACGGCCGTCCTCTCAAGGAAGAAAGACGCTGACATGCTATAGTATCTGGATCGATCCATGACTAAGTCGGATTGATCCAAGACCTAGCTGGATCGATCCAACACTAGCTTAGATCGATCCATAGGTCAAAAACCCCTAAACGGATCTAGTCAAACACAATCATCAATCAAAGGCTATGAGCGCACACGGGTGAGAAACTAACCGACAAGGCGTAATTTACCAAATTGCCCTTGTGGTCAACAATGAGCTATAGGAATAGAGGGATAGGTCCTCACATCCTAAAACCCTTAAAAAAAATCTTGTCCCAAGATTCGATAAAGGTAGGGCTCGGAAACAACAAAACAACTACACTAGAAGACAGGAAAAGAAAAAAAAAATACCTCTGGAGACGGATGGTAATACAGTCAGTGGAAGCGGCTGCCGAGACAGGTAGGTCTGGTAGGACGGCTGCCCTTCGTCGGCGTAGGGGCGGTAAGGTAGGGAAAACACCTGTCCCCCGCCATCTGCTCTGGCTCTGCCTCCGCTGCGGCCTCGCCCAACTCCACCTCTCTGTCCCTGCCCAGCCCAAGAACCTCCGCCTCGACCTCCATGCGGTGCCGCACCCAGCTCGCTCCGCAGCGGACAGTCCCTGCGGAAGTGTGCCGGCTGCTTGCAGTAGAAACACAGTGCTGGTCCACGCTCCGACTGTTGCCCTTGGCCTCCCTCCCAGGAAGTCTGCTGTGTGGGTCCCGCCATCCGAAGAAGCTGGTCGCCCTGGTCGGGCTGCTGCTGTACGGGTCTCCTGTGCTGGTCTCTACGACCCTGAGACCTCTGAGACTGCTCACCACCTCTCCCACCTGCCACTGGTACCTGCTGGACAGTCCTCGGGCTCTCCTGGCAATGAGGCTCTACTGCCAACGCAGCACCCAACACCCCCGAGTAGGTGGTCGTCTGGCGCGCGGCGATCAGCCTCCTGATCTCCTCTCAAAGCCCCCCTCTCAAAGTGCTTGGCTCGAGCGGTAGGGTCAACTGCCATTGACCCAACGTACCGGACCAGGTGAGTGAAGCTGGTGGCATACTGCTGCACAGTACGAGCTCCCTGGATGAGACTGAGGTACTCCTCTGCCAACGCCACCCGCGTACTGTAAGGGAAGTAAGCGTCGAGGAAGGATGTACGGAAGCCCTCCCAGGACAGCTGCTCCCGTCCAGCACTGATGGCCTGAGAGGTGCGCCACCAGTCTCTGGCATCTCCCTCAAGCTGGAGCACCGTGAGTCTGACCCGGAGGGGGTCGTCCTCGCCAAACAGAAGGTCGAGCAAGCTGGTGACTCCCTCGAGCCACTCCTCAGCCGCTGACGGGTCTCCACTCCTGCCATCGAACTTCGGCGGGTCCAAACGACGGAACTCGAGAACCTCAGTGGCTAAGGAACGCCTAACAACGGGTGGGGGAACCTCCACGTGGTGGAAGGAAACCTCCACCTTGCTGCCCATCGCTGAGTCTGCCTCTGCTATTGGTACACAGGTCTGGCGCTGATGCTCCTCGGCCCCAGAAGCCTGTCGGGCAGCGCTCGCCTCGGGCGGGTCGCGTCGGCCTAAACTGGGAGGAGGACTGTCAGACTGCCCGGCCATCTGTACCAATAACAGAAACACGAGTTCCACTCGTCAAAGACCACAACAAACAGCACTCAGCAAAGAGAAACAATCACATTCAACGGAAAATAAAATCAAGCAAACAGGGATGTTCTAACCCTAGAACTATCCCAACCCACGCTCATCTGAACCGAATCCTGATCCTATTCCCTGGGATCTACAACCTATGCTTTGATACCAAGTTGTCGTGCCCCGGTCCGGATGGGTTTTCTGGGCCGGGGCGGGACAGGTCGTCTTAGGTTCCAGTCTCAGTTCGGTAGGGGAAGTTACGTATTACTCTGTGTCCTACGCCCTGTTATTTCAGCGCTGGAGCGCTTGGTTTGTGAGGGATGACTATTAACAGTGGAGGTCATCAGAGTGTGTGCCTTGGGGTAGGCGGTATACGTAACATGAGTTTTCCCTAGAGATGAGGTGAAACCTGAGACTTTAATGTTTTCCCTTCCTTTCAGTGTGACGTAGAATAGAATTCTGCTGAGCTTATCGCTCACTCCTACTCGGGCTGCATTTTGCAGGTGCAGGCGTCAGCTTTTCTTCCGTACCACCAACTGGACAGGCTCTTGGTAGCATGTCGATGCCTGGAGGTGTTTGAGGACTTGGGGCTCAGTTTTTACTGTTAGACTGTATAAATGGATAAATGTATAATTTTCATTTGTAAGGATCCTTTTTTTTATATAATTATATATACATGTCCTTTGAAGATTAGTTTTGTATCAAAAATCTTGTCTTATATTAAAGATTACAGTTTTGACCCCAGATCAATTGTTTAATCTAGATGTATATTTTATTATAAATGCGTCACAAATGGATTAAATAGAACTGGAACCCTCACACCCCGGACCGGACGGGTTTTTTGGGTTGAGGTGTGACACACAGCCTGAGAGTTTGAATGGGTGACCACTTATATCTATTGCTTTTCTCCCCTTTTCTTAGGGTTTTAGAGAGAGGTTTTGGGAGCTCGAGGGAGGCTATTGCAACAGCTTGGAGATGACCAAATCTTAGGGCAAGACTACTGTAGGCCACCAAAGATTGGATTAGTAGAGTTTGGAGCAGGATTAGCATGATTAAGGTAGTGTTTCTACCTCTAAACCCTTGTTTAGGCCATATTAGGGTGATTGGTTAGTGTTTTGTGGTTTTCTTTCCACTGGTATGCTTCAATATGCCTAGATTTCATGTGTTCCAAGTTTTGTCATGTTTCATTGCCGTTTGAATGGATTTTCCATCGGATTTCTAGAACTACCGGGTTCGATCCCTTGACGGAGTGATGACAAATTGGGATTTATGGCAAGTTTATCTATTGATAAGTTTCATTCAAGTTGGGGCTTTTGTATCAAATTGATGCATGTTATATATTGTATCAATTAGGCCCTATTGACCGAGCCTTACGTAGGCTTGTGGGTGAACCATGGGAGTCATGCACACCCGAAAATGTTTTATTTGATTGGCCTACGATGTGCCTTATTGAATATTGTTTAAAGGGCTTTTTACATTTTGGTACCCTGCACTTTACCCGAATTGCACTTTGGTATCACCGGGTTTGAGATTTGCAATTCGATACCAGCAAGTTATAAATAAAATGAAATTTTGTTCTGACCCCCGACTCCGTTACTATAATTTGACAGGAAACCGCTCACATGCGGGTTTCCCACCACGGAAGGTGGTATTCTCTTTCTCCCCTACCTTCTCCTTTGGAGCCTCCACCGCCACATGCTCCTCAGGTTTGCCCTTCTCCAGTCTGTCCTCAACTCCCAACACGACCTCATGCTCAATGCGATCAGCAAGTACCCTCGCCTCCTCACTGTCGACGCCCACAAGGTCCTCCTCCCCCGTGTCCAGATCTTGAAGGATCACGACGTCACTGATCAGAGGAAGAGGGAGGATAGAAAGAGAGAGGGGAGGGAAAGAGGAAAGTTGGGGAGGTGGGAAAGAGGAGAGAAATGGAGGAAGAGGGAGAGGGGAGGGAAAGAGGAGAGAAACAAAGGAAGAGGGAGGAGAAGAGAAAGAGAGAGGGAAGGGAAAGAGGAGAGAAATGTAGGAAGATGGAGGAGTGAAAGAGGGAGGGGAGGAGGTAAAGAGGAGAGAAACAGAGAGAGAGGGAGGGGAGAGAGAGAGAGAGAGAGAGAGAGAGAGAGAGAGAGAGGAGGAGGAGGAGGAGGAGGAGGGAAAGAGGAGAGAAACAAAGGAAGAGGGAGGAGAGAAACTGAGTGGAGGAGGAAAAAAAGGAGAGAAACAGAGGAAGAGGGGGGGAGAAACAGAGGGGAGGAGAGAGCATGGAGGGAGGAGCCGGAGAAGAGGAGGCGACGGAGCCGGAGCCTAGGGGGAGGACAAGCCAGAGAATAGGAGGCGACAGAGCTGGAGCTTGAGCCGGAGGGGAGGACGAGCCAGAGGGGGAGGATGAGCCTGAGAAAGGGTGGAGCTGCGACATGACACGTAGTCATTTGGGCTGACGTTAGTCACGTGCGTGTCACGTGAGCAGTTTACCATCAGCCCATATAACGTCGTTGGGGGGATTGGATCACTTTGCCATGGTATTATAATTTGATGGTATCGAATTGCAAATCCCAAACCCGGTGGTACTAAAGTGCAATTCGGGGAAAGTGCATGGTACCAGAATGCAAAAATCCCTTGTTCAAATGGTTAATTGAGGGCCGAAGTGCGCCATTGATGAATGTTTAGTTGAATACATAGTTTGGTTGGTTGCCTCGTGGAGAGCGAAGTGCACCGTTGATGAATGTTTAGTTGAATACATTATTTGGTTGGTTGGACTCATGGAGGCATGTGCTGCCTCATTGTGTTCCTTGTAAATTTAATCTCAATTACATTTATGTTGCGCTCATACCTCTGCTGTGCTTGTATCATGTTTATCTCTTAGCAAACTTTGAGTTATGCTTAGTCCGTGTATGGTAATGTATCATAATGTTGCATGCTTGTGATCTTATGTATGCGCCTGTTCATTCATGCATAATGATTGTATTAGAAGCATTAGGAATAGGTCGTGGGTGAATAAATGATTAGTCGATCCATGCGACTCAGGTAGAATATGGGTAGAATATGGTTTAGGATACGATTGTTGATTGATTATATTACCTTTGAGAATTATGATGTAGTCAGCCTTGAATATCACTATGCTTGAGGTGTAGAGGTCGTGTCGGTCCTCCCGTGCTAAGTGCTAAGGGTGTGCGTGTGCCTGATGTTCCTTACTTGTGTACCCGTACAAGGGGTGGTTAAAAGATGAGGGTTAGAGATAAGTGCAGTTGTCATGTGTGAACCCTGCTTTCGTACTCGTAGCGGATCACCCCCCTTGTTTCGCTGTTGGGTGAGGGTGGTGAAATCCTCGGGGAATCGGTAAGGCTGGTGAAACCCTCGGGGAAATTAGTTGATGTAATTGAGCAAATTTTGTATAACTTTCATTTGGTGACCAATGAGAAAGATTGTTTTCTCTAAATTCTTGATTAGTTTAAATCGTTATCTTTAAATTGTGCAAATTTCTAATGAATTTGGATATGTAATTGTGCACCACAGGTTGGAATTTAGCGTTAGTTGGCTCATGCTTTGATCTATATGGGATTTTTTGGTCAGGGAGTGACAATTTGGTATCAGAGCAGCTGTAGGTCCCAGGGTTAAGATTAGGCTTGTGGTTAAGGTTTTGAGTGTGAATGTGATAGTTTTATATCTAGAACATCTTTGCATGCTGCATGTGAATATGTATTATGTTTCCTTTCCTTCGTTGATGTTTTGTTTTGCTTCTTCTGACAAGTGTATACTTGTTGCCGTTGGTGCTTGTATAGATGGCGAGAGCGCGTGGCGAGCCTCCTTTTGAGGGTCATGGTGGGATGAGACCTGGTCGACTACCCCGTGGACAATTGGGAGTCCAACCACTGGGCAAGTCAGAGCTCGACGGACTTCACCACCACCACAGGTGATTACACCCAAAAAAGATATCACATCGGTCGCAACAGTATAGCCTAAGAGGGTGATCGTATCTACAGAGAGACAGTAGCCTGGATTACACAATTATGAGAGGATAAAAATAAAATAGTAGAAAGACGATTATGTTAGAATTGAAAGCAAGCAAAGGTTGACTGTTTTGGAGAAGTTTCTTAAAGATTAAGGTGGCATGGCATTTGGGGTCTCTCACTTGAACTCAAGTATTTCTCTTACCCACAATCCTGTTAGATACTTAATTGGTGGATTCGCATCCCAATCTCACCAATCAGAATATATTGAACTACAAATCATAACAAGCAACTAAAGTAACTCTCGTGGATCATTCTCCCTTTACGAATCATACAACTATCACAATGTTCAATTAGATTCAAAGACGACGATACATTCAAATAATAACACAACAATGGTTCTAACCCCTAAGACGACGACATGCTTAAACAATAACGCAGCAGAAAATCCAATTTACAAAGGAACAACACATCAAACCATTCCCAAGAGCATCACTGATGAAAAGAATCAAATCCCACGTAGGCACATTCAAAGGATCTAAAATAATTTGGAAAACATATCCATACGAGAGTTGTATCAACAATAAAATCAAAACATGATTTCAGATGAGTAGAAAAACTCTTATTCAAGCTTGATCACCCCTCCGCCTTGCCAGGAGGATCTACTCGGACATGGAGATGGAAGTTCTCCTCTTCCTAATAGTTATAAAGTCTCCCCTGTTCTTCTCCCTTCGAGCCCCGCTTTTGAGAACCCTAAGCCTCTCTTTATAGCCTCAAAGCTTCTTCCATTCGGATTAGATCTGGATCCTTTATTTTGCTTAGTCAGTTAACAAAGATCGATATTTATATAGGAGAAGATCGATTTTTTCATCCCCTTGGTTGGTTGTACCCCGCAGAAGATCAATTTTCGTAAAGGAGAATATCGATGTTTGTTGCATCGTGTGTTCCTTTAGCTTCATGAGAAGATTGATCTATTGAAATCTTGCTCTCTATCATCTCTGCCACAGTAAAGATCGATCTTCATACGAAGGAAGATTGATCTTCTTTCCTGCGTTTTATCCTTTTGCCTTGCCTTTAAAGAGATCGATCTTCTATACAAGAAGATCGATCTTTCATGTCTTCAATGTACCCAAATAGGTTCGTTTTCGCTCCAAACTTAATCTAACTCTTGTTGAGTGCATTTGTACTTTTCTCTTCACATCAATGGCTCTCTTGATTGCTATTGACTAGACAAGCTCTTCTTAGATTAATTCCTACAATAAGATCGCCAAAAATCAATTAAGTTTGGACACTATGTAAACTGAACCTCCAAATAGAAAAACATCATTAAAATGTCCAAATAATCTTCATAATTTAGCAATTAAATATAATGAAGTAGTGTTCAAAGTGCACTTTTATACACTTATCACACGCCCAATAGCTTATTGCTAGTCCCTAGCAATCCGAGTTAACCAATAGATTATATCTTACCCAACTCATGCTAAACAGCTTTCACATAAACCAAGCTATAGTATTTAAGCATTTGAAACATTGCACTTGCTGGAGATCAATAATGCTATCCAAGTCAACATGTCAAGAACAACTCTCAGAATTCGTGTATTTGCATTCTAACCCATAACCATCTTGCTACAAACCCCAACACATACAACTTAAAATAAAAGCAGAAAGTAAAGTTGCCCAAAGGAAGGCAAGGAAGAGGGTCACGTTCCATAAATGGGATCGACAAGAAGAAAAGACTCCTTTGCTGGAACTAAATGCTCAATGAAAGTTTTGAATCTTTGACTATTAACTTTGAAAATTCGACCATCCTTAGGATCTTCAACCTCCACGACCCCTTTATCAAAAACTCTTTTAACTACCAAGGGACCGGTCCACCGTGATCGAAGTTTACCTTGGTGCAAATGCAGTCGTGAGTCATAAAGATACACTCGCTGACCTTGTTCAAATACCTTCCTTAGAATTTTCTTGTCATGAAAGGCCTTCATCTTGGCTTTTGAGATCTGAGAGCTCTCATAAGCATCATTTCTTAACTCCTCCAACTCGGCCAGTTGCAATTTCCTCACCTGCCCAGCTTCATCTAAATTGTAGTTAAGGCGTTTGATCGCCCAAAAAGTCTTATGTTCAAGCTCTACTGGAAGGTGACATGATTTTCCAAAAACAAGTCGGTAAGGGGACATTCCAAGGGAAGACTTGTATGTTGTACGGTAAGCGCATACTGCATCAGGTAGCCGCAAGGATAAATCTTTTCGATTTGGGCTAACCGTTTTATCTAATATTTGCTTAATCTCTCGATTCGCTAGTTCTGCTTGGCCATTTGTTTGTGGATGGTAGGCAGTAGAGACCTTGTGTATTACACCATACTTGCGCATCAAATCCTCAAAAGAATGGTTACAAAAATGTGATCCTTGGTCACTTATGATGACACGAGGGGTATCAAAACGTGACAATACATGCTCTTGCAAAAGAAGATCGATCTTCCATGTCTTCAATGTGCCCAAATAGGTTCGTTTTTGTTCCAAACTTGATCTAACTCTTGTTGAGGGCTTTTGTACTTTTCTCTTCTCATTAATGGCTCTCTTGATTGCTATTGACTGGACAAGCTTTTCTTAGATTAATTCATGCAATAAGATCATCAAAAATCACTTTATTTGGACACTATGTAAACTGAACCTCCAAATAGAAAAACATCATTAAAATGTCCAAACAATCTTCATAATTTAGCAATTAAACCTAATGAAGTAGGAGGAGCTCTTCAAAGTGCACTTTTATACACTTATCAACAGGCAGTTGCGGTCGAGCAGGAGGACGCTCCCCTTGCAATAGTGAGGTCCTTCCATCTTTTGACAGGCAGACCATTGCAGTGGTAGTGATGGATTTCCAGCGACTGAACCTGCTCAGGTTCAGTGGCGTTGCAGGAGATCCAACAGTGGCAGAGGACTATCTGAGGGAGTCACGTGCGTCTTGAACACCCTCTTCATCGAGGATGACCATCTCAGAGTCAAACTCACAGCATTCTAGCTCGACATGGACGCGTTAGACTGGTGGCGCACCGGTCAGTTCACCAAAAACGAAGAGGATCCACTGTGGGAGGAGCTATGGAGAAGAGATGAGTATGTGGAGAGAAGAGGAGTATGTGGAGAGAAGTACTGCGATGATCGGAGAAGATCATCAGAGAAGATTATCGGAGAAAATGATGGTGTGGGAGTAGGGAGTAAATTGTAAAAGATGAATTTTATGCAGTATAACACACCACATTTTAGAAGGGTATTTAAAACTTTTCAAATTGGGGTATTATGGGTATGAAAAATGTATTTGAAAATGTGGTATGACTAGTCGAAGTTGTGGTGCGGATAGAACCACCCTAAAGCTAGTGTCAGATTAAAATAGCTAGGGTCGTTTGTATCTATCAGAAAGATTATGTTAACATATAGGGATTTTTACGTATTAATCCCTAAAAACTTCTTAAATATCAAACATACCCCTGAGTAGTTTGATATTACACATGTACCCCTCAAAATTTGAGAAAATGGTTAATCTGCCCCTCCATCAATCTCCATCGGCCAAAATAACTTAGCCATGGTTATAACCTGACCAGAACTTGTAAATTACTTAATTACCCATATTAACCATGGTCAGAGCAGGGTGGCTCTCTATCCCGATGGGGCCCTACCCAATCCATGACTTGCGCCGCCCTCCTCCTCCGGAGGCGGCGCGTCGTTGTGGCCTCTTCCATCCACTTCTACAGGGCGAGCTACACCGGTCGCATCATGCCCGTAGACTCCACTAGCGGGGCTATCTCCATGGAGGTCGCACCGCCACTAAGGCTCCTCTACGACTCCCGCACGGCTGGCAGTGGACCCAGGTGATGTTGCTCCCGGTGTCGACCACTAGAAGGGTTTTGTCGGATGGCCGATCCCGCATGGCTGGAATTGAAAGGAAAGGAGCCAACTGCCATTTCCTCTCTCAAGTCTCAATCCAAGCTCTCTGCTTTCTCTTTTTCCTCTCTGGTGTTTTAGAGTGGTCTGCTTTTGAAGTTTTTTTTTTCTTTTTTAGAGTCAGTGGATAAAAAATAACCATTTTTGAGAGCAGAATCGAAGTAGGGGTTCTGTTTGTAGAGCCAAAAGATCTCCTTGCATGCGCGATTCTTGTTTCCCATACCAATATCTTAGAGGAGCAGTGGCGGATGCGTCTCTGGTTCATTTGAAATCGGGATGGAGAAGTTGAGGGTTGCTGCCGCGCACCCTCTGTTGTGTTGTTGCCTTTGAAGTATTAATTCAAAGGAAGGCACCTGGTCCGAGATCGGAGTAGCTCCTGAGAGTTCCCGTCGAGGGAATGATGAGGGGGAGAAGGAAGGGAGTCGGGGCCGGCGAGTTTAGTATCTTCCGTCCGTCGAAGCAAATGCCAGCATGCAAGACGAACCGGGCCGGAGTCGATGATGAGTTTGGCCAGCCGGGATCTGTACGGAGCTTGGCGGCATTGATGTCGAATGGAGTTGAGGGTAGTGGAGGTGCGAGTGACAAAGAATGGCGCCGGAGAAGGAGAGAGGTCACAGTGGCGGCGCTCCGGTGCTTGGTCAGCGGTAGCCTACCGGCTTGACCGGAGATGTCACACCCCGACCTAGAAAACCCATCCGGTTTGGGGCGTGACGGTTCCTACTACTATTCACATCCAATCTGGCTCGAAACAATGCGGAAAATAGAGATAATTTAAACAAATTGACTTCCAAGAGTAAAACTGTAATTCTAACATTCTATAATTCAAGGCTAGAAGAAACAAGATTTTATTAAATTAACATCAAGTTGTACTATTTAGATATATGCTACAAATTCTTATCAAAACTCCTCAAGGAGGGGAAATTATACATTTAACAAGTCCTCAAGGGATGACTATATATTAAAACCACAAAAGTACAACAGATCTCCCACAAAAACCTCGAACGCCTCCAGAAGTCGACGCCACCAAAAGCTGGTTCAGTTGGAACTACAGAGGATGAGATGGCGCATGCACCTGCAAAACGTAGCCCGGGTAGGAGTGAGCAACAAAACGCAGTAGGGTTCTACTCTACGGCACACAGAAGAAAAGAGAACTACAAAGTCCCGGAGTTCCATCTCATCTCTAAGGGAAACTCACGTCACGTCCACCATCTTCCACAGGGCATGCACTCCGTGACCTCCACTGTCAATAGCCATCCCTCTCTCTACAACCAAGCACTGAAGCAAATGGCGTAGGAAACAGGGTGGCACGTAACTTCCCCTAACACTGATACATAGACTGAGACTGGATCCCTAGGTGACCTCTACACCTCAATCGGAAATGATTATAGCCAGTTAGACACCAACCTCAAGCATACAATGATTTAAATCTAATACAATCCCGCTATAGACCTTACTACCCATCCTCGGTTCTAGAGCTAGATCCGAGCTACCCGAGAGCCTCGGATCGGCGAGTAACCCTAATCGCCCATGCCCTAGCCTTATGATTTTAATGCAATCAAATGCATGCAATGCTCAGGCACAGATAAAGAGATATAAGCATGCAACATGATGACATCAATTATACAAGACAGGGCATAGTCTGAAGCTAGCCAAAGGGTATGCATAGCAAGGGTCTAAAGCAATTAATAACTAACTAATACAATAATTATACAATAGTCTTCAGTGCACTTCGGCACCTGACAGACTAAGGTTCCACAATTACCCGCGGGTAACTGGTCTATAACTATAACGGATCAAATTTCGGTATTATAACGGCGCCCACAACCGTCAACCGAAAAAATGATACAATGGGGATACAACCCTGGCCAACCAACAACAACAAGATAGATTAACATTACGACAGGTTATGCCCCCAGCACACGCCGGCAATCAGCAGGGCTATTAATCAAAGCAGTAAAACAATTCTAAGCATGCAAGGCACACCTTCGGCCCATTTATACTAAACATTCCGGGGGGTCATCACTCCCCTAGTTACCCATAAAGCAATAAAACATTCACAAACTACATATATATATATAGGAGAATTTTCTATAGGAAACTAGTTCCCTATGTCTTATACAGGGAACTCATCGGACGGTCAGGATCTGTTTGGGGGACTTAACCCCCCTCCCCTCCCCCCTCTCCTCTTCCACTATCCAGTCCCGAGCCAACCCCTCTCCCATGCCCTATACGTCGCCGTCGTCGCCTCGCCCGCCCCCGCCTCCCTTGCCCCGGCCTCCCTCGCGCCGACGCCTCGCTCGCCGCGGCCTCCCTCGCGCCGGCCTCCCTCGCCACCACCGTCGACGCCTCGCCCGTCATTGATCTGGGATGCAATAATGGCGGTTGCAGATAACAAGGAACTACAAGAAAATGTAGCACCAATGGAATCCAAAGAGGAAGCAAAGTCATTTCTTGATGACATTGAGAGCACCCAAAGCAAGACAGAGGAAAGTGAACGAGAATTAAAATTTGCCCATCTTGGAGTGTCGGTGAATGCTAAAGATGAGAAGGTAGAGGTTGATTCTGAAAAGGTGGAGACAGAGCAAAGTGCACAAGAAATGGCAGTTGCAGATGACAATAAACTACAAGAAAAGGCGGCATCAATGGAATCCAACGAGGAAGCAGAGTCTTTTCTTCATGAAATTGAGAGAGCAAAAAACCAGACAGAGCAATGTGGAGAAGAGCTGAAGGCCACCAATGTGATGGTATTCTCTGAAGAAAAACACTACAATGGAGAAGTCGAAGAACAAGAAGAGATATCACCAATGGAATCTGAAGAAGTGGAAACAGGTTTTGTAGATATCATCAATTCTTTTAGTATATATATATATAATATGTATATATAAAATTCCCCTATACATATAGCAAGATTATCGAGAAACTGTTTGAAAATCGGCAGAAATCGATAAAGCGACTCGAAATACAACTTACGGCTTAATCCGGACCTAAACCCGTCAGATTAATGATAAAAATAATATAATACTCACAACCTATCATCGGGAAAGCCCCACGAGAGTACCAAGTCGAAAGGAAACCGAAAATATCGAATTCAGATCAATATTAACAATCAGTATATAAGAGATCGCTTTCTTGGATACATCGAATTCGGATCAATATTAACAATCAGCATCTAAGAGATCGATCTTCTTATCCAAGAAGATCGATTTTCTACATGAGTGCTCTCTGCCTTAAGGAGGAGATCAATTTTCACCTAAGAGAAGATCGATCTTCCTTAAGAAAGTCCTCTGTCTGGGAAGGAAGAGATCGATCTTCATACCATGAAGATCGATGTCGCGCCCCGACCCATGAAAGCCCAACCGGGCCGGGGACATGAACCAGAACCTAACCAACTGCGAAAAATAATGGCGAGGGTTCCCTCTAACCTATTGATCTTCGTAAGTAATTCATTAACCACCCTCAATTAACAATTCTAACATCAACAAAAACCTCAAACTCAAAGATTACAGATCCAAAAGTACAATCTACAAAACCTCGAAAAGCGGAAAATCAAGTACAAACATTTATACCCTCCCGTAGGAGGCTAACTATATAAGGGTTCAGGAACAGAAAGATCACCTGTCACACCCCGACCCAGAAAACCCATTCAGGACGGGGCGTGAGGGTTCCTATCACTATTCATCTTCAATCGGTGCGATACAAAGCGGAAAAGACGGATAATTTAAACAATTGTATTCCAGAGGTGAACAGATATTCAATTATAATATATCATCAAGTTGTACAGTTCATATTTGATACAAAATCTTTCAAGAGACAGATTTATACAAGATCCCAATATCCTCAAATGTTTACAACATATATATATATATATCAAAAAAGGGTACAACAGATAATCCTCCAGCAACCTCAAGCACCTCTGGATGTACTCGCGCCGCCAAAGGCCGATCCCGCCGGCTCCACAGATGAAGAACTGTCGCCTGCACCTGCAAACGCAGTCCGGGTAGGAGTGAGCGATAAGCTCAGTAGGGTTCTACTCTACGGCACACTGAAAGGAGGAAAACAACAACAGTGTTGTCTCCAAGCCTAAGTCTAACGGATGCCACGGGTCCCATAACCCAGTTGATGTCCCAAGGGCTCCTGTCATGAAACCTCTCTCCTGAACATGTTATCAGGAGGCCAAGGAACAGTAACATGCAGGATCACCCTTACCCAAGCTGGAATACCAAGCCTTTGGGAAACACATCGGGAACGCATCAACATCCATCCTTAGCACTTGGCTTTGGAAGACAACACAACCTCTAAACCTCAAACACTGATCAGACTCAACTATCGCAAATCCTCAAAGGACATGAGATTCTGATTAAACAATCACACACTTAACCTGACTACCCATCCACGGTTCTAAGGCTAGATCCGAGCTACCCGAGAGGCTCGGATCGGCGACCCAAACCATCGCCCGCCTATCCTCAAATGCCTCTAATGCACACAATGCATGAGCCTAGGCATACATCTATCCTAGATATCTCTACATGCCACATCATCAGTTATAAGTTCCACAGATATACAATAGCCCTCGGCACTCGCCGGCAAGAGGCTAAGGTTCCACAATTCCTCATTAGCTAGAACTCATAGTTAGTTAATGGTTAGGCAAACAACTAAGCAATTAACTACAATCAAACATGTATTAAATGCAAGCGAAACCATACATTTGCCCAAAAAGGGACAATACTCGAATCGATCCTCAAACCCGATAGAAATCCTTTGAAAACCCCATAAAATCCACACACATACTTCCCAACATGTTTAGATGTTAATCACAAATCAAATCCATCCAAGAAAATCCAGAAAACCAAGTTCAAGGGCCCACGGACGATGTCACGGTCGATCCGGCGATCGACCGTGAGACCAAGGCGAAGGAAACCAAGGGCGACGGTCGATCCACTCATTGACCCTGAGGAGCCCAAAACCAAACAGCGCATGACGGTCGATGCGACGGTCGACCATCATGTAAGATGAAAAAGGGAGAGAACCCACGGTCGATCGATCCATCGACCGTGGGAGTCCAAAATCCCGACAGAGCCCGACGGTCGATGCGACGGTCGACCGCCAGGCCCAGAAAGAGTAAAACAATACTTGACGGTCGATGCACCGATCGACCGTCGAGCCTCAGGCACAGTTCATCAGAACAGTGCCGAAAATCCATTTTCTTGGATTTCAAGGATCAAATCAAGTTGGAAAATAATAAGATTTTGCAAGCAAGTGTATTTAACAATGGGGAAGCTAATGGAATGAAGAAATCCAGTTTTTGAAAGTTAAATCTCCTATCTAGGTCCAAATGGATGAAAACCGACAAAACGGCGATAATACGAAAACCAACCGTTAGAATACCGAATTCGCAACGTAGGAATACAGGAAATGAACAACATCACATGTACAAAGTGCTACAAAGCATTCTAACATGTATTTCTACAGCCAATGTACAATAAACCTATCCTAAGAGAACCCGATCCTAAGATCGAGGTAGAAACACCAACTTGAGCAAGTAGGGCAGCTCCTCCACGCGTCCCAACGGTCAAGCCGCCAAGATCCGCGCTCCGAAGCCCAAGTCTCCAAACCCTAGCTCAACCGAAGGAGAGAGAAGGGGAGAAAACGACAGGAGAAGAGAAGGAAAGAGAGAGAAAGGGACAGGGCTTATATAGAAATCCGGATCTATCTCAGTCGTCCGATTCGATCTTTCCCGATCGAACCTCGATCTTCCGATCGGACGCACCCTAGAGATTCTAATCAAACACACACATCAATCCAAGGCTCTGGGTCTCCAGTCGAAGCTGGCGGCTCTGAACCTGGCTGCTGCTGAAATTGCTATCTGGAATCTGAATTCCCGCGTCTGCCCAAGGTGCCTGCCCTAACTGAGATACTAGTCCACCGCTCTGGCCCACGCCGTGTGTCAGGCCCGACTGCTCTGCGGTAAACACCCAGCGTCCCTCGTAACCAACACCATCGGCGGAAAAGGCCCACAACGGCTAGCACTCGAGCACCCGGTGGAACACCTCTCAGTATGGCGGTCCAGGCTACCTCTCAAAGGATCGGCACGACACTGCGGTTGCCACGGTTGTCGCTGATGCTGAAACCACTGCCTCTGCCAAAGGCTACCATGTCGTTCCCCAGAAGCAGAAACGACAACCCCGAAACTCACCACGACCACCGGCCAACTGCCCGGTGTCAACCCTCAAGTCACCTGTCTCAGTAGCTAGTACACAGTCCAGGGTGCACCCTGCTGTCGCGCTAGCCTACCGAGCCAGATGAACCAGCCAACCCACGTGTCGCTACGTGGTGCGAGTACCCAGAACCAGAGGAGGGTACTCCCAACTACACCACCCTCCAAGGGTAGATGCCAGAGAACAGTACGCGCACTGTTCTCAACACACAACCAACAGTGTCCCTAGTGGCCCCGACATACGCCACTATGAATCGCTTCCTGGAAAGGCAAGAAAACAACAGCTTCCCAAGCAAGCGATTCTTCAGGATGTCCAAACCATCCGGGATCCGGGTCACCTTCTCCAATCAGTCCTCTACTGTCGAAGGATCTCCAACACCGTCTCTGAACCCTAACAGGTTCACCTCTCGAGATTTTGAAAGTACAAAGACGACACACGTCCAATACCCACTCGCTCGTCTCCAGCACAGGGGGAGACGCTGTCAGGCGAGGGAACGGACAACACCGGTGCGCATGCACATCTCTCCCTGAGACGTCATGACGCAACCGGGAAGCAGCAAAACACAACAACAAACAGAAAGGTAAGCACGTCACACACAATTGCAAACAGACTTGCAAGGATGCTCTAGACCTAAAACTATCCCATTCCACACTCAAAACCTCAACCGCAAGCCTAATCCTATCCCTGGGACCTACAGCCTGCTCTGATACCAAGTTGTCACACCCCGACCCAGAAAACCCATCCGGGCCGAGGCGTGAGGGGAAACCTACACTATTCATCTGCAACTGGCGCGATACAAAGCGGAAATTAAAGAAAACTTAAACAATATATTCCGGAGGTGAAACAGAAATTCAATTTACATAACATCAGTTGTACTATTCAACATTTGATACAAATCTTCCAATGAAAGAATATTATACATTAATCTCAATTGTCCTCAAATTTTACATAATTTACAAAATCTGCCAAAAGTACAACAGTCGTCCTCCAGCAACCTCAAACACCTCTGGATGTAGTCGCGCCACCAAAGCTGATTCGCCGGCTCTACTAAAGAAGAACTAGCGACTGCACCTGCAAACGCAGCCCGGGTAGGAGTGAGCGATAAGCTCTGTAGGGTTCTACTTTACGGCACACTGAAGGGAGGAAAACAACAACAGTGTTGTCTCCCAGCTCAAGTCTAACGGATGCCACGGGTCCGATAACCCAGTTGATGTCCCAAGGGCTCCTGTCATGAAACCTCTCTCCTGAACAAGTTACCATGAGGCCAAGGAATAGTCACATGCAGAATCACCCTTACCCAAGCTGGAATACCAAGCCTTGGGGAAACCACGTCGGGAACGCATCAACATCCATCCTTAGCACTTGGCTTTGGAAGACAACACGACCTCTAAACCTCAAACACTGATCAGAGTCAACTAGCGCAATCCTCAATCACAAGAGATTCAGATGATCCAAGATCACACCCTATTCCTGACTACCCAGCCACGGCCCTAAGGCTAGATCCGAGCTACCCGAGAGCCTCGGATCGGCGATCAACCCATCGCCCGCCTAACCTCAGATGCCTCTAATGCAATCAAGATGCATGCAATACTCAGGCACAGATAACAAGATATAAGCATGCAACAAGATGCCATTAATCATACAGGGCCAGGCATAGCTTACAGCTAGCCAAATGGTAAGCAAAGCAAGAATACAGGTATACAATAGTCTTCAGTGCTCACTTGCACCTGACAGACTAAGGTTCCGCAGTTACCCGCAGGCAACTGGTCACATTTATACAATAGCCCTCGGCACACGCCGGCAAGAGGCTAAGGTTCCACAATTCCTCATTAACTAGCACTCATAACTAGCTAATGGCTAAGCAACAATAATAGCATTTAACTACCATTCACTAAGTATTAAATGAAATCAAAACCATAGATTCGCCCAACACGGGGAATACTCGAATCGATTCTCAAACTCGATGAAATCCTTTGAAAACTCCCCAAAACTCACATACATGCTTCCCAACAAGTTTAGAGATCAATCCCCATTGAAAGCCATTTGAGAAAAACCAGAAAACACTGTTTAAGGGCCCACGGTCGATGCGACGGTCGATCCGCCGATCGACCGTGAGGCCACGGTCGATGTCACGTTCGATGCCACGGTCGACCGTGAGGCCATCACGAAGAAAACCAACGGGCGACGGTCGATCCACTCATCGACCCTGGGAAACCCAAAACCAAACAGCGCCTGACGGTCGATGCGACGGTCGACCGTCAGGTAAATGGCGAAAAGGACAAGATCCCGCGGTCGATCGATCCATCGACCGTGGGAGTCCAAAATCGCGACAGAGCCCGACGGTCGATGCGACGGTCGACCGCCAGGCCCAGAAAGCGTAAAACAACACTTGACGGTCGATGCACCGATCGACCGTCGAGCCCCGAAGGAGCGTGTCAACGCTTGACGATCGATGCTCCGATCGACCGTCAAGCCTCAGGCACAGTTCTTCAGAACAGTGTCGTAAGTCCAATTTCTTGGATTTCAAGTATCAAATCAAGTTGGAATTCAATGAAACTTTACAAACATGTGTAATTAACGATGGGGAATCCAATGGTGTAAAGAAATCATATTTTCGACGGTTAAATCATCAAGTTAGGTTAAAATGGCCAAAAACCGATAAACGGCGAGAATACGGAAAACCAGCCGTCAAAATACCGAAATCGCAACGTAGGAATACTGAAAATGAGCCACACCACAAGTGCTACAAGCTACACAACATTCTAACATGTATTCCTACAGCGAAAAGGCATAAAACCTATCCTAAGAGAACCCGATCCAAGGATCGAGGTAGAAACACCTACTGGAAGAGATAGGGCAGCTCCTCCACGCATCCCTCACGTCCGATCGCCGGAATCCGCTCCTCGAAGCCACGCCTCCGAATGCCCTAGCACCCAGCCGAAGGAGAGAGAGAGGGATGAAAGAACGCAGGAGAAGAAGAAAGGAAGAAAGAGAAAGGAGGAGGGCTTAAATAGATAACTGGAACCCATCGCAGCCGTCCGATTTGATCTCTCCCGATCGAGCTCCGATCTTTCGATCGGAAGCACCCTGAAGGTTCTAATCAAACACATACATCAATCAAAGGCCATGTGTGCAACGCGGGTGTGTAACTGACCACCAGAGAGCATATTTACCAAAATGCCACTGGGGTCAAAAACAGCGATGCGATCAACCGATCGCATCCCAAGGCCAACCGGGCCAAACCACAAACCCAAACCCTCGACCTAACGCGGTCGGACCGGGTTGGAGGTACGGGTCCTCACAACCTATTACCCTTAAAGAAATTTCATCCCGAAATTCAAGGGTAGGGTCGGAAAAGAAGAACCAACTAGTCCTAGTGGCACGAACGCCCACACAAAGGAAACTACCTGCTTGGTCCAACAGTCGGGGAACTCCTGGCACACACGATCTCCTTGCTCCCACATCAAGCTCTCTGCACTACCATGCCTTTATCTGATCATCACCAACGGTATCGATCTGCCTCCCAGCATCTGCTCTCGTCTGCCCATAATCTACACTAGCTGCTCTATGTAGGCGATGTCCTCCTCGACTACGATGTCGTCGTGTCTGATCACGTGGGACTGATACTGATTGTACTTTCTCAACACCGAACATGTGGCGGTTGGACACGCAACTGACGAGTGCGTAAGATAGATCCGATCTGCAAGCAAACCCTCTGTCGCCAACTGCGAGCTCTAACGGCTGTCACCTCTGATCTGACCTGCACTGACCTCTCTACCTCAAAAGGTGCAATGCCAGTGCTAAGCTGTCAACTGCGGAAGTAGGCAAACTCCGCCATAAGGATGTGCTCCCGTCGTCTGACGTCTGCATCAACAATACGTGCTCTAAGCACGTCACCATGGATCTGAATGGTCCTCTCTGACCGTCTGCCCATCTGTACCGCGAGATGTTGTGCTGGAAGTCAACACTGTGATCATCGACTCCCAAGAGCTGTACTAGACTCAAGTCTGTGATCCTGGAATCATGATCTGAAGTGATGGAAGCTTAAGCATCACGCCATCTGATCACCTCTCTGACATGTGGACTGCTATGTGGCACACACACTCATCTCACATGGTATGTGCTGACCTGACCTCTGAATCTGATCCTGAGTCTGATCTGTGCGCCTTATCCTGAATCTGATCCTGCATCTGATCTCCGGATCTGGTGCCAACCAGCTGATGACGAAATCCATGATGTATCTCCATGCCTCCTGAATGAACAGCAACAGGAGAGGAGTGAACCTCACGTCAGATGTCCTCTTGCCACTCTGGATCTGCTACTCTACCTCTGGACTACTATCAACTGTCTGCCAAAGCCGTCAGGAATCTCTATAGGCTCGATGTCATCATCGCGCCACGCCGTCATGGGTCTGGTGCAGACTCTCGGAGTAGGGTTGCCTCGGCCTCCACCTCATTTGGTCTCTGCTCTCTGCCAACTCTGACTGGTCCTCTACCCGAAGGAACCACCAGGAACACTCTGCCAGGAACTGAGAACTACAAAGATCATCGCCTCTGACCTGAGTAGCTCTCTCATCTGCTCTGTGCTGATCTCACTGAGGACTGCCTAATGACGCATGGGGTGGTGGATGATGTCTCAACAACCTCAGTTGAGCAATCGGATGAACGGCACGAACTGCCGTGCTACACCTAGAATGGCACTGCATCTGTCTGAACTGATGACTGCTGGAATAGGCAAACTCCAACAAGGGAACGTACTCTACCTAGCGGCCTCCTGCAATCTGGTGATGACGTCCGCCATGGTGTGCTTCCTCTCCCACTTTGACACGGTAAGGGAGGCTGCAATAGATCTGCCGGATCTGCAACACTGCTAACGAAGCACAACCTGCGATTTGCTGACGCTGTCCAGCTCTTAGTCACGTGCTCGGTACCAACTGCAACATGGATCTCCACGAGTTCCGGATATGTACCCTGGGTCTACATCACTCTGGCCGGGAGAGCTGGGATGCTGCAACCACCAAAGGGAAAGTCATTTGGAATCAGATCCTCGAAATCCGATCCGACTGACTGTCTGCCTCCGATGAGCTGACAAATCCCCAAATCTGCTCTAGCCTCTCTAACAACTGCTGGGGGCTATTACCCTTAAAGGCACTGACGCAGTGACTTTAAGGCAAAAGCTCCGGTCTCCTGGCCACTCTGGTCAACGGTCCCGCAATCTTGGGGATGCTTCTACTGAATCTCGAATATCGTCTCCGACCTCTGCCGTTGCATATCTGTGTCAAGCCCAGCTGAATCAATCGATCTGCCTGTTGCTGAGACTGCCTGTCGGTCGAAACCTGCCTCTGAAGGCCAAGACCTCGCGCTGGGAGCCAAATAACGCCGATACACCCTCGGCAGCTGCGATGCAAACACCAAACATAGTTCGTGATCCTCCTCAACGCACCAGTAGATATGATGCTGTCGACGACGCCACTGCAACTGATCAAGATACGGCCTGAAGATCCTCCACATCACATCTGTGAAGATTGCTGGTGCGTTCGTCAGACCAAATGGCATCACTGTGAACTCGTACAGTCCGTACCCCGTACGGAAGGCTGTCTCTGAGATGTCGCAATCCCGAATCCTCAGCTGGTATAGTCGGGGTGAAGGCCAAACCCTGAAGGAGTCAACGAGTCTCTCAACTGCTAACACATCAGAGTTATACTGCAGCGGGCGCATACTTCCTGCTGCAACACTGTCCAGCTTCCTGAAGTCTATGCATCTATGGAGGGATCCGTCCATAACGAGAACCGGAACACCCTCTGAGGCAACACACCTGGGCGAACGAAGTCCCGAGCTACTGACTCGGCCAACTGAGTCCTCGACTCTCCAAACGCTGCTAGCATCCATGTGTGAACTCAGAATGCTCAAGCCGCCAAACAGAACCTCGATCTCGAACTCGGAGTCCTGCGAAGGTGACAACCAGAAAGCTCCTCAGAAAGGACAGCTGCACAAACAACAACAACGCGAGGGGAAGCTGCTCTCCAGAGCACCCTCGAAAACAACGGGGAGGAAGTTCACCACCAGCCGGTTAACAACCCCAACTCTCGACAAGCAGAAGGATCGCCGAACCGCGATCTTCAACGAGAGCGAAACAACGCCGCCAGGTGTACCCACGACACCTTCCCACGGCAAAAGAAGCACAACTCGGTGCGTGGCCAACCGACGCAACCGAGGAAGCCGTCGAACCCCCAACGTGTACCACACGTGGGCGACGGACACCTGGAGGTTCTCAACCTCTAGGAAACGCCCCGACAAGAGCAACCAACCCAAGCTCTTGTCCCAATCGGTGGCTACACCCAAAGCCACGTCCGACTCCAGTCCCAAGCCGGCACGGCTACACAGGGAAGAGTCACAAGGGGGGAAGCCCAGAGCCACAAAGAAAAGTCGTGAGCTGCGAGAAGCTCCGAAAGCTAAAGGCTGAATCTGGAAGCTGGAAAGTCGAAGCTGGCGGCTCTGAAGCTGGCTGCTGCTGAAACTGCTATCTGGAATTTGAATTCCCGCGTCTGCCCAAGGTACCTGCCCCAACTGAGGTACTAGTCCACCGCTCTGGCCCACGCCGTGTGTCACGCCCGACTGCTCTGCGGTAAACGCCCAGCGTCCCTCGTAACCAGCACCGTCGGCAGAAAAGGCCCACAACGGCTAGCACTCGAGCATCCGGTGGAACACCTCTCAGTATGGCTGTCCAGGCTACCTCTCAAAGGATCGGCACGACGCAGCGGCTGCCACGGTTGTCGCTGATGCTGAAACCACTGCCTCTGCCAACGGCTACCCTGCCCTTCCCCAGAAGCAGGAACGACAACCCCGAAACTCACCACGACCACCGGCCAACTGCCCGGTGTCAACCCTCAAGTCAACCCTCAAGTCACCTGTCTCAGTAGCTAGCCTAACGAGCCAGATGAACCAGCCAACCCACGTGTCGCCACGTGGTGCGAGTACCCAGAACCAGAGGAGGGTACTCCCAACTGCACCACCCTCCAAGGGTAGATGCCAGAGAACAGTACGCGAACTGTTCTCAACACACAACCAACAGTGTCCCTAGTGGGCCCGACATACGCCACTATGAATCGCTTCCTGGGAAGGCAAGAAAACAACAGCTTCCCAAGCAAGCGATTCTCCAGGATGTCCAAAGCATCCGGGATCCGGGTCACCTCCTCCAATCAGTCCTCTACTGTCGAAGGATCTCCAACACCGTCTCTGAACCCTAACAGGTTCACCTCTCGAGATTTCGAAAGTACAAAGACGACACACGTCCAATCCCCACTCGCTCGTCTCCAGCACGGGGGGAGACGCTGTCAGGCGAGGGAACGGACGACACCGGTGCGCATGCACATCTCCCCCTGAGACGTCATGACGCAACCGGGAAGCAGCAAAACACAACAACAAACAGAAAGGTAAGCACGTCACACACAATCGCAAACAGACATGCAAGGATGCTCTAGACCTAGAACTATCCCATTCCACACTCAAAACCTCAACCGCAAGCCTAATCCTATCCCTGGAACCTACAGCCTGCTCTGATACCAAGTTGTCACACCCCGACCCAGAAAACCCATCCGGGCCGAGGCGTGAGGGGAAACCTATACTATTCATCTGCAATTGGCGCGATACAAAGCGGAATTAAAGAAAACTTAAACAATATATTCCAGAGGTGAAACAGAAATTCAATTTACATGACATCAGTTGTACTATTCAACATTTGATACAAATCTTCCAATGAAAGAATATTATACATTAATCTCAATAGTCCTCAAATTGTCCATAATTTACAAAATCTGCCCAAAGTACAACAGTCGTCCTCCAGAAACTTTAAACACCTCTGGATGTAGTCGCGCCACCAAAGCTGATCCGCCGGCTCTACTAAAGAAGAACTGGCGCCTGCACCTACAAACGCAGCCCGGGTAGGAGTGAGCGATAAGCTCAGTAGGGTTCTACTCTACGGCACACTGAAGGGAGGAAAACAACAACAGTGTTGTCTCCCAGCTCAAGTCTAACGGATGCCACGGGTCCCATAACCCAGTTGATGTCCCAAGGGCTCCTGTCATGAAACCTCTCTCCTGAACAAGTTACCAGGAGGCCAAGGAACAGTCACATGCAGGATCACCCTTACCCAAGCTGGAATACCAAGCCTTGGGGAAACCACGTCGGGAACGCATCAACATCCATCTTTAGCACTTGGCTTTGGAAGACAACACGACCTCTAAACCTCAAACACTGATCAGAGTCAACTAGCGCAATCCTCAATCACAAGAGATTCAGATGATCCAAGATCACACCCTATTCCTGACTACCCAGCCACGGCCCTAAGGCTAGATCCGAGCTACCCGAGAGCCTCGGATCGGCGATCAGCCCATTGCCCGCCTAACCTCAGATGCCTCAAATGCAATCAAGATGCATGCAATACTCAGGCACAGACAACAAGATATAAGCATGCAACAAGATGCCATTAATCATACAGGGCCAGGCATAGCTTACAGCTAGCCAAAGGGTAAGCATAGCAAAGGCCTCAAATACAGAATATCTATGCTAACCAAACAACATCTGAGCAAAGCATGAATACAGGTATACAATAGTCTTCAGTGCTCACTTGCACCTGACAGACTAAGGTTCCACAGTTACCCGCAGGTAACTGGTCACATTTATACAATAGCCCTCGGCACACGCCGACAAGAGGCTAAGGTTCCACAATTCCTCATTAACTAGCACTCATAGCTAGCTAATGGCTAAGCAACAATAATAGCATTTAACTACCATTCACTAAGTATTAAATGCAATCAAAATCATAGATTCGCCCAACACGGGGAATACTCGAATCGATTCTCAAACTCGATAGAAATCCTTTGAAAACTCCCCAAAACCCACATACATGCTTCCCAACATGTTTAGAGATCAATCCCCATTGAAAGCCATTTGAGAAAAATCAGAAAACACTGTTTAAGGGCACACGGTCGATGCGACGGTCGATCCGCCGATCGACCGTGAGGCCACGGTCGACCGTGAGGCCATCACGAAGAAAACCAACGGGCGACGGTCGATCCACTCATCGACCCTGGGAAACCCAAAACCAAACAGCGCCCGACGGTCGATGCGACGGTCGACCGTCAGGTAAATGGCGAAAAGGACAAGATCCCACGGTCGATCGATCCATCGACCGTGGGAGTCCAAAATCGCGACAGAGCCCGACGGTCGACCGCCAGGCCCGGAAAGCGTAAAACAACACTTGACGGTCGATGCACCGATCGACCGTCGAGCCCCGAAGGAGCGTGTCAACGCTTGACGGTTGATGCTCCGATCGACCGTCGAGCCTCAGGCACAGTTCTTCATAACAGTGCCGTAAGTCCAATTTCTTGGATTTCAAGGATCAAATCAAGTTGGAATTCAATGAAACTTTGCAAACATGTTTAATTAATGATGGGGAATCCAATGGTGCAAAGAAATCATATTTTCGACGGTTAAATCATCAAGTTAGGTTAAAATGGCCAAAAACCGATAAACGGCGAGAATACGGAAAACCAGCCGTTAAAATACCGAAATCGCAACGTAGGAATACTGAAAACGAGCCACACCACAAGTGCTACAAGTTACACAACATTCTAACATGTATTCCTACAGCGAAAAGGCATAAAACCTATCCTAAGAGAACCCGATCCAAGGATCGAGGTAGAAACACCTATTGGAAGAGATAGGACAGCTCCTCCACGCATCCCCCACGTCCGATCGCCGGAATCCGCTCCTCGAAGCCATGCCTCCGAATGCCCTAGCACCCAGCCGAAGGAGAGAGAGAGGGAAGAAAGAACGCAGGAGAAGAAGAAAGGAAGAAAGAGAAAGGAGGAGGGCTTAAATAGATAACTGGAACCCATCGCAGCCGTCCGATTCGATCTCTCCCGATCGAGCTCCGATCTTCCGATCGGAAGCGCCCTGAAGGTTCTAATCAAACACATACATCAATCAAAGGCCATGTGTGTAACGCGGGTGTGTAACTGACCACCAGGGAGCATATTTACCAAAATGCCACTGGGGTCAAAAACAGCGATGCGATCAACCGATCGCATCCCAAGGCCAACCGGGCCAAACCACAAACCCAGACCCTCGACCTAACGTGGTCGGACCGGGTTGGAGGTACGGGTCCTCACAAATCCGATCCTAAGATCGAGGTAGAAACACCTGCTTGAGCAAGTAAGGCAGCTCCTCCACGCGTCCCACCGGTCAAGCTGCCAAGATCCGCGCTCCGAAGCCCAAGTCTCCAAGCCCTAGCTCAGCCGAAGGAGAGAGAAGGGGAGAAAATGACAGGAGAAGAGAAGGAAAGAGAGAGAAAGGGACAGGGCTTATATAGAAATCCGGATCTATCTCAGCCGTCCGATTCGATCTTTCCCGATCGAGCCCCGATCTTCCGATCGGACGCACCCTAGAGATTCTAATCAAACACACACATCAATCCAAGGCCGTGGGTGCAACGCGAGTGTGAAACCGACCACCAGAGGGCATATTTACCAAAATGCCCCCGGGGTCCCAACCGCTACATGATGGCCCGATCGTGCCCGACGCGGAACCAAACCAAAAGGAAACCGGCTCTCGACCCACGCGGTCGAGCCAGGTCAGAGGGACGGGCCCTCACATCACCACTCCTCAAACTCCGCCTGGCGCCACCGCACCGCCAACCAACTGCCCGGTACGGGCCACCGAAGAGTAGCTAATGCCTGCACCTTCAGAACGCAGCCCGGGTAGGAGTGAGCAACTAAGCTCAGCAGGGAAACTACACTATGACTCACAGAAGGAAGAGGGAAACGCAACAGTGTCACCCTCTAGCATGGTTTGTGTGTACACAGGGGTCCCATAACCCCACCAGCGTCTCTAGGTATCCAACCATGGTCACAATAACGAATTGGGCCCATCCCGGAAACACCTAGTACCGCAGGAAGAAGTCACTGCTAGGCAGGCACACCCTCTGCCCAAAGATGAGACGACGACACCGGCTACACCCCAGAACCAGGCTCAAGGCCGACACGACCTCCAAATCATCAATCAACAGGTGTTCAAGTCATCTGGGCATATCATCGAAATCGACTGAACACCACTATTCAAACCTAGACCAAGCTATCCAGCCCCGATCCTACGACTAAATCCGAGCTTCCAAGCCTCGGGACGGCGATACCATAGATCGTCCACGCCCTAACCTTATGCAGCTAATACACAACCAGATGCATGCTATGAACACACACAGGAAAGCAGATAAGCATGCAACATATGACGATTAATTAAAGGTAAAAATCATTTGGGCCCCCTTTAGTTTCAGGGTTTTTCATTTTAAACCCTGTGTTTCAAATCGTAAAAAAACATACCCTGTAGTTACAATAATTTCACTTTAAACCCATATTTAGTAACGACCGTTTGTTGAAACACAGGGTTTAAAATGAAAGGGAAAATATCATTTTAGTTCCCTCTAGTTTCAGGGTTCTTCATTTTAAACCATATGGTTACAATAATTTCACTTTAAACCCAAATTTAGTAACAACCGTTACGGACTTAACACCAAACGGTCGTCTTGTCATCAACCTCGCCGCCAGCTCGTTCGCCGTCCCATTACAATCATAGTTGTCAAAGCAAGCATCCCATGCATGGACAAGCTGGGTGAAGAACATGTTGACCACATAGAGGGCCGACGAGTACTCGAGGATGCGCTGGAGACGAAGCAGCGTCTTGGTTTGCGACGGAGAGAGCTGGGAAGAGCTTGCATGGGTGGCAGCGACAATCTGCAGGAGTAGAAGGCCACCAATGTGAAGGGAGAGATTAGAGTAATGGCCTCTTGGGTCGCCTAAAAATCCCATCTTGGGTCACCTAAGATCTCAGCCTATCATGAAAGATCAGAAGGTGGGCTGCCCGGGCGGTCTGGCGTGGGAAGCCACATGCGGCTAGAGGGAGATAAGTGAGGGAAGAGAGAGAACAGAATAAACCAGTCAACATTGGGTCAAAGTCAGTTTGACGTTAAGTCTGTAACGGCCGTTACTAAATTTGGGTTTAAAGTGAAATTATTGTAACCACATAGTCTGTTTTGTTACGTTTTAAAACATGGGGTTTAAATTGAAATTATTGTAACCATTGGATTTAAAATGAAAAACCCTGAAACTAAAGAGGGCCAAAATAATATTTTCCCAAAATGAATTACTCACGGCCGTTAAGTCAAGAAATGGTCGTCAGTAATTTGGGTTTTAAGTGAAATTATTGTAATTATAGGGTCTGTTTTATTACGTTTTGAAACACAGGGTTTAAAATGAAAAACCCTGAAACTAGAGTGGAACAAAATGATTTTTACCCATTAATTAAACAAGATCTGGGCTCGGCACCCTGCCGGCCCCGGGTGGTGAACATGTAAAACAGGCCAAGAGGCTGCTGTAGTACTAACCTCTACCAACTACATCCAATCCACAAAGAGACAACATGTTACGGGAAGCAACCTCGACAAACAAGACTAACAATACACACATGTTATCTACACATCCCGGGAGTCGTCACTCTCCCAGTTCACCACTACCCCTCATTATGGGGCTAACATGCTCAAGGATATGTACCATGTATAAAGCAGTAAAGGAAAATTTCATAAGCGAAACCCGAGCAAAAACCATTGAAAACACCTCCCTGACACACAAAGGATCGATCATCACCAGGGGGAAATCACCATCGTGATGGGAAGGTTCAGTCCCTGTCAAGCCACAAGGGATCGATCTTCCCTCCAGGAAGATCAATCACCAAGCCAAAGGATTGATCCTTCCTCTAGGAGGATCGATCACTTTCGTAACCAAGGACCTCGTCCATGCCGCCCAGCAAAAAATCGATCTTCTTCCACTAGAAGATCGATCATGCACAGGTCACGCATGACGCCCCAAGAATGATCGATCCTTCCTAAGAAAGGATTGATCCTGTTGGTTCTCCGGCAACCGACCGGCGAAAAATACTGTCGAAAAACTCTACCAAATCCCACAAAACCTTGGGGTCTAGTAGTAAGAAGAACCACGAATCCAAAGCCGGTACTTATACTATGAACCAACGAGCATGTAAAGAGTTATATTCAAATCGAACACAAACAAGCTCAAACTCACCAAAAATCGGAAAAACAGTAGGTAGGATCCCTACCTAAACTAGAGCAGCTTCAATCCCAGCTGCCAAGCCAACAATCGCCCTCAACCTCTTCCAAATCCAGCCAACTCCGAACTCAAGGACGGCGGATTTCAGCAAGATTATCATAGAGACTGAGGTAGACCGACTCCTAGAGACTGAGGCATTGTGTTGTGAATTTTCAGCAAGATTATCATACATTTCCCAAAGGGCAGTCCATGGCTTACTAAGAACAACACCCCCGCAACAGGCTTTGACCATTGTTCTATAACGATCATTAAGACCATTATAGAATGAATGTGCTAACTGCCACTCAGGTACCTCATGATGGGGACATTCTCTAAGAAGATCCTTAAACCTTTCCCAAGCTTCATGAAACATCTCATCTTCATTTTGCTTAAAAGAGATAATCATGGTTCGATAATTTTGAGTTTTAATGATCGGGAAATATTTCTTAAGGAAAGCATCCTGAAGTTGGTCCCATGTTGAAATCAAATTTGGAGCTAAGGTTTGGAGCCAATGTTTAGCCTTATCTTTCAAAGAAAAAGGGAAGAGTTTGAGTCTAAAGGCATCATCATTAAAATGCTGAAGTTTGAACATGGACAGGATTTCAAGAAAGCTAGCAATGTGTCCATAGGGATCCTCATTCTCACGCCCATAGAAAGAAGGTAAGGTTGTAATCCAGTTAGGCTTAATCTCATAATGGGTAGCATTGATGGTAGGTGGGTTGATACAAGAAGCATAGGTATAAGGTCCAGGTAAGAAGTGATTCCTAATTGGGACTTCTCTATTATTGTGATCATTTCCACCCCGACCCATATTATCATTAGGGTCAATGACATGTTCCTCGTGTTCAGCCATTAAGGATTGCAAGTTGCTTATGGCTTCCTGATAGTTACTTAGAAATTTTTGTGCTAAGGTTCTAGCTGCTCGAAGTGTGGTCTCTATTTCTAGATCCAAAGGTTCCAACGGATTATGTAGGGATCGTCTACCTTGCATGCAAGATCACACCAAAAAGAGAAAAAGAAAACGGAATATTCGGAGGAGAGGAGAAAATCCAAAAAAACAAAGATTGAAAGCAAAGAAATTTAAAACAATAAAACTAACCTGACTACGCTCACGGTCGATCTGGTGGTCGACCGTGGAGAGCTCGCGGTCGACCGTAAATTGCTCGCGGTCGACCGTGGAACTATGCAACCTCACTTGAAGACGCGACGGTCGATCTTCGTATCGATCCTGAGACGCTTTTTCCATGACAGAAGATGACGGTCGATGTCGCGGTCGACCATGGTTGTCGTAGAGAACGACGGTCGATCCGGCGGTCGATGTCGCGGTCGACCGTCAGTAGGCTTCAACGTAAGATCGTTCCAACACTGCAATAATTCCAGAAAATTATCAAAAAAATCCTAAAAAATGTAAAATAACGTAAATAAAAATAAAAATATAACTTGCTCAGAAAAAGAGTTAAGAGAAGATTAAATCGATACTCCGTTGTAAATCAAAAGATTTTCCCCGGCAACGGCGTCAAAAATTGATCGCTCACAAATGTCGTCGTTAAAACGTATGCAAAACGCAATTTAGAAATTTATAAACCTTTCTTTCAACACTAAATTAATAAGAAAGAATAATGGTGAAATACGGGGTCGGTCCTCAGGGAAAACTTTGACTAACAAAGAAACATCAGAATTAACTCTCGACACTCTAATCCTAAAGCGAAGAAGGATTGATTTGGGGTATTTAGGATATGATTAATAAAACTAATTAAGAAAACAATTAACGAAATTGAAATAGATCAATGAGAGAAAACCTAAGGATTACTCAATCCACATTAGTTTCACTTCCTGTATTCTCTAGTTATCCTCTTGTTTTCTTATCTCGACATTATAGATCCACAACTTCTCAAGCTTACATGGATCCCTAAAATAATGCTATTGCTTCCCTAAGGCATATCCAATCCAAACTTAGCATAGATTGTCTTCGAACTTAATCTGAGTACAACCTATCTTCATCTAGAATAGATTATCTCAAATGCATACACAAAAGTAACATAAAAACCATCCTACAAATCTCTACCATCAAGCACAACAATCAAGTAGGTCTGAATGTACGTCGAGGAACTCTGTTCCCTCAACTCTTTATAAAATAAAATCATATTCATAGGATCATGTCTTTGAAAAGATAACAAGAATCAAACTAGAAAATACAAAGAAGCTACACTAAAGCTTCATGAGATCCCTAAGTAAAGAGTTTAGCCACTCATCATTTGGATGAGATCCATGTATTCGATGAAGAAGGTTAGGGATCCACACCGCATCTCCGTCTTCTTGTCCAATATGAATCTCTCTTTTTTTCTCTATGGAGGCTTCTCCAATTTCCAGCCACAAAACCCTTTTTTATATCTTAATTCCCGGATTAGGGTTTTAGGGTTGAGTTAGACCACAAGTGCAACTCGGATTTCCTGATTCAACCCTAACAGCTTCTTCCAATCTCGCCTGGGTTCAACCCATCCAGAATTTGGGAACGAGTCCAACACGAAAGATGTAGTTTGGGAAGTCTTCTGTCAGATCCCGAAGATTTCATAATATTTAGACTTATCTAGAATATTTGGCGAATATTCTCCTGGGCGTCGACGGACCAGTCTTCCAGCAGCTAAATATCTTCATCTTCTTCAAAACTGCTATCCATCCATCAGGAATTTCTGAAAGTGTCCAACATGAAAGTTGTACATCTTGATGTCTTCTAGATGTCACCCAAATTTCAGAATAGTTGGACCTAAGAATAATTTCTGGTGAATATTATGCTAACAGTCGACAGAGCAGTGTATTTCAGCATATTAAGCCTTTTTTGTACTTTTGAATCTTCATTAAACCTGAAATCACTTAACAAACTATCAAATACAAACACTCTCGGGCTAACAAATATAAATTAAGGGGTTTAAGTATGAATATTTAGTGACTCATCACACCCCCCAACTTACACTTTGCTAGTCCTCGAGCAAAAAAAAGATAAAAAGAAAGCAATAAATCTAACTAGCCACTTTCGTAGGTCTCACGATTGCACTTAGCATGTGCAACAAGCCTTTAAACCTCTGGGTTACCCCAATGCAGGAGTTATAGTCTCATGAGGGTTTTCAGGGATGACCCCCACAAACATCTATACATCCCCTTAAATATATCATCAGAAATTAATTATAATATTCATCAACTCTAATGCATGAAATAGAAATAATATCCATAAATATTATGGATATTATAATATTTATAATATCCATAATATTATAATATTTATGGATATTATAGATGTTTGTGTGGGTCATCCCTGAAAACCCTTCAACATATTCACATAAAAACATAGTAAATCAAAACATGTCATAACATATTTCTAACACTTCAACATATTTAATCATGATTAAAACCAACTTTAACACTCCTGTGTGTGATTAGGGTTCCACATGCTTCAGAGCATCAATTATATCTAAGCACTTCAACTATTCAAGATCACAATCATATCCAAGCACATATCTTCGACTTATCACATAGCAATATATGTTTTTATTCATTTTTTTACATCAGAAATTTCAACTGTTTTACGCGAACACCATGCTGGTTAGGCACACTGCCCGGTTACTAAGCATGAAACCCTTATTTTTTTCCAGGAAATTCAACCGTTTTACGCGAACACCACGCTGGTTAGGCACACTGCCCGGTTACTAAGTTGAAAATCCATTTTCTTTTTTTTTTTTTCTTTTTTTTTCTTTTACATACTCAGATAATTGCATGTGTTCATGTATTTTCTGTGTCATGACATAGAATTGTAAATCTATCCTGGTATCAAGCTTAGAATCTAATATCAACCCCATAATATGTGAAAGTGAACATGTGCATTAGGCTATGTTAAGTTATCCTTAAATCATGGTAAAAGTGTTAAAGTATAGAAATAATGTCATGCATAGCAAAAATTTACTATTTCTTATATGACTTACAAGTCTCAGAATAATCCATAAAATAAATTTCTAAAACCTGCATCTTTGTCAAGTCATATCATAATTTCATCCTTTTGACATATTTCAAGGGTTGTATAATAATAAAAATTAAATTCCTAGAATTTACCCCCCAACTTGAATGTAATTGTCCCCAATTACACTAAGTCATAAAAATAAAGCAAGGAAAAAGGATAGAGATCACCGTAGATATTGCACTATAAGTAGTTGGCTCACATAAGAGACGATCACCACACCGCCCATAAGAAGAATACGTCGCTATGGAATAAATTCATGTCTCTAGAAGAGATTAAACGAATAAAATCATAGAAATCACCATAAAACGTTAGAGACATGTAAAGATTTTAAAAATAACCCCCTGATCGAACTATATAAGAATGTCATAAATCGCCCCTCAATGAGTGCCAAAGGCCACCTGCCATAAAAGATACCTTTCCAAAAGATCAAATATAATAGAATGGAAAATGTATCAAAATTATAGAAAGGCATAAAAATCATTAACAATTTCGACAAAGTCTCCTTTGTATCATCATGATATATCAGCCTTATACAAGCATTCAATCCACAAAAATTAAAAATAAAGACATTAAAGCAATAAAATACATTAAATGATCCATACACAACACCCAAATAATCAGTGTCCATAAAATTATCCTGATTGAAGATCCCAATATGCCGTGAAATTAGTTGTCACTCTTAATACTAAAAGCCGCTCGCTACATGCATTGTGAGAAACCACCAAATTAACTGTGGCATGCCCTAAGTTATGTTTACCTCATACCATCATTTCTCTCGTACCATCATACCAACGGTCCAGATTTATTTGAGTCTCATCCAGTAATCCTTATCATTAACAAGATATTAATTGTGATTCAGATGTTAATGATCTGCATCATTGGATCAGATTCAAACAGATCTGAACCATATGATGGAATGAGGTAAACAAGGCAAGCTAACATTGCCACCTCCACTACCCCACCAACACCATCACCATCACTCTCACGATTGATGCCACCGCACCAGCACCCACCCTCACCATATGTCGTGCCGCTACCAACACCACCTTTGCCATTGCTGCCGGCTACGTCCAACTCCATATCACCACAAATAGTTTGAGACGAAACAATCAAGAGTTATTTGGGAATTAATTAAGCAATGTGGTGTAGTTAGTAAATATTGGGGTGTATGAATGATTCCCTCTTTGTTAATTCTCCAATAGTAATTAATACCTCTCCCATCCATCACTCCATTTAATTCTATTCCAAAGTCCAAAAATCTTATGATTCTCGTCTTTTCAAGTGGGAATAAAAAGATAAATTTGAAGAAAATATTATGCTTAGTTTGACAAACAGAAAAAGAAGATGGGGAGAGAATGAGAGGTTGTTAGCCATAAATATAACCATTTGGGAGATTAACAATATCAATGACAATTTCGTAAATATTGTCAATCGGTTAAAAGATACTTCAATGTTGACACAGCTGAAGTATTTTGGCCATAACGTTTACATCAAGTATCCAAAGTGAGCGATTCTTGAACCATTGGAAAGAGGACGAAAAGATCTACAACTTTGTTGTTGAAGAGATCTTCAGATTCCATCATTTACTATGTCAAACTGGCAGTTGAAGTTCCAGTGGAAAAATAGTAAATAATGACCGATAATCTAAATGTTATCGTCCAAAAAATGGCCGACGTCATCGTCCATTTTCCCATCGACCAAAACCCATCGACCATATTTTCACTGATTATTTTAATAAGACATCGATGTGTTTCGACCATTTTTATCATAACATTCTCATACGATGTCCAAATGACTTGATTTTTGGACCGATGGAAGACGAATTCGAAGACCTATAACTTTCATCTTTAGAGTTTTATCAAATTCCAAGGTTATCATCGACCAAATTGCAGTGGAAGACAAGAAGCTCTACCTGATGACAGTTTCGTAAATAGCTGAAGATATCGCCCAGTTATGCATTTCTGACGGTTTCAAATTCAGTTTCTGACAGTTACAGTGGGAAGTTCGGGTGGTTTTAAGGTGTTTATCAGAAGCTCTATAAAAGGCCAAGAGGATGAAGAAAAAATCTCTCCCAAAATCAAGAGCAAAAATGCCACTTTATCTATCTTAGCATGTATCAGTAGATTTAAGTCTATCTACAATGTAGCCTTTTAAATTCAGCAATGAAGATTTTTTTTCCTTCAAATTCCTACAACTAGTCCTTAATTTCTAGGAGTAGTGCTACAATAATTTATTCCATAGGAGTAGTATTACCATAATTTCCTATGAGTAATGCTACCATAACTCTATTCAGAGGAGTAGATCCTAGGAGTAGATTTACCATAGTTCATCATTTTCCACTTCCCATTTCCATTTCCTCATCCAATCTCAAGAGCTTCAGCACCTCTGTTCGTTTCAAAGGAGTAGAACTTAAACCACAATCTCTTGATTCTTGATGTTAGATCATTTTGACACTTTTTGTCCCTTCGCCGATCAAGCATGATTTATGTTCTAACATTTTTTGGCACGCCCGGTGGGACAGTGTGTTGAAGCTATACAAAGAAGAAGGGACAAAATGAAAGATGGCACACCCAGAATTACTATTTTCAGAGGCGTGGAAAGTGCCCATATGGATGATGCTTTTCAACAAAGTTTCCTTAAATGGAGTATGTCTCTAGATGAAGGTCTCAGAGGTGAGAAGACCAAAAGAGTTCTGCCATCTTTCCTGCAAAATCAAGGTGATTTCACTCTATTGGTAAGGAACTCTTCATCTACAAAAGAACAAAATTCAAGTGATCCTTGTTTAATAAGGACCAATCTAGTGGAGACAAATGGTCCAAACAATATTATGGAAATGGACGATGAAAAAAATTCATCTGGTGATAAGCTGGAGATGTTCAGTGTACTTGGACAAAATTGTCCAAGCAATGATATGGTGATCGATCATAAAAAAGAGCAAGGTCATGTAGAAAGTGATATCAAGATAGAAATGGTCAGGTTGAAGATGAATGATCTGAAAGATAAAAAACATCTAGATCATATGATGAATGATCTTATGGACAAGTATGTTGGAATTTGGTTGGAAAGTGTGTTGAAGCCCTACCAAAAACAAAAAAGTCAAAAGGTTTCCCGTCATGAAATGAAGATGGATGATTCAAAAGAACTTAAACGTCATAGTATATTTAGAAGGCTCATTTATGACAGAGGAAAGAGCCTAGAAACATTTGGTCGAGCAGGTATGTTGGCCGATCAACATGCAAAATGATCGCTCAAATGATCGAGCGATGTTTAGTTCAAATGGAATCCTCGGAGTAGTCATCCACGCCCAGGCCATTGCTAGAGTCCTCCACGCCCAGGCCGTCGCCGGAGTTGTCCACGCCCAGGCCGTCGCCGGAGTCCTCCACGGCCATGCCATCGCCGGAGTACTCCACACCCATGCCGTCGTCGAAGTCCTCGACGATCTCTCCACCGACTTCTTCGCGGAACCCATCCTCTGCAACCTTTACCTCACCATCACCAACTCCGGCGGATGGGTCCACGATGGCAACGGCAAGTTCCAGTTCGCCAAGCAGATCGCCGGCACGTGGAGCGTCTTCGCCTTCAACTCTGATGGACGGGAAAGCCATCAGAAGGATGATGGGCAAGCTGGTATGCCCTCCTCATTCCCAACAGCCCCTCGATGGCCCCAGCCTAACTCCTCAGGCCGCAGCCTCCTTCAAGCAAGCCCAGATTCTCGTCGTCGCTGTCATTCACGGCCTCAAAGGTCCCCGTCAGTTGGGAGGAATCCAAACCCATCGCCGTTGGGAAGAACAGAGGATCCCTCATCGCCGTGCCGGCCCTACATCGGCCTCAAGGATCCCATCGGTTGGGATGACGGCAATCTATCGCCGTTGGGAAGAAAAAACAGAGCCATCGCTCATCACCCATCGTCCGTTGCTCGACGACGATCACTCATCACCCATCTTCCATGGTGACGACCATCGCTCATCACCTGTCGTCCATGGCAACGACCATCGCTCATCACCCGTCGCTTGTCGACGACCATCGGCGTCCATCATCCCTCGCTCATCGCCCATCACGGGAAAACAGAGCATCGACCATCCTTCATCGCCAGTCATCGACCATCCTTCATCGCCCGTCATCAACCATCCTTCATCGCCCGTCGACGACCATCATCACCCATCGTCCGTGGCTCATCGACCATCCTTCATACCCCGTCGCCGACCATTCTTCGTCGCCCATCGCGGAAGACGGGAAAAACAGAGCATCCTTCACCGTGCCAACTCTACCTCACCGCCACCGACATCTGCAACGCCAGGATCACCTATGTCTCCGACGCAGCGTTCACCCGGTTGGCCATGGGACGACCTCGATCTGGTGGATCCGAGGCTGGTGGTCGCCTTCCTCGCCCCTGGACTCCATCTCTTCCATCGCCCGCAACCGGCCATCGCTGATGACTCATTGGCCATCCCTCATCGCCCATCGTTGCTCATTGGCCATCCCTCATCGCCCATCGTTGCTCAACGACCAGCCCTCATCGCCCATCTCAGCAACAACGCATCATCCTCTTTCACTGTAGCATTGATTGGGTCGATGTCTACAAAGAAATTGGACGTTGAAATGTTAGTGAGAGCAAATATGTTTTGGCCAAAATATATAGGCCAAGTCAATATATTTCACCAAGGGATAGTTTAGAGAACGATGGTCAAGAAATAGTATGTTTGGCCGAACAGGATAAGCATTTTTCATTTCATCGAGCAATCATGTTTGGCTGACCAACACAGGAGGCCGAACCGAGTATCTAGCAACATGAAAATCTAATCGTCCAATCAATTGAGAAATTGAAATTTGGACGAGAGATGTTAAAAACTAATCCAATTGGCCGATACGATCGTCCAATCGTCTGACAAAACCAACAAAATCGCTCAATTGGCTGGCGAAATCATCAAAAATGACCGATATCATCATGGCCAACAGATTAAGGTCTTTACAAAAATTCTTATTTTTATAAAGACCAGGGGGGAAATTTTACCCATAAATATAACTATTTGGGAGACTAACAAGATCAATGGCAATTTCATAAATATTGCCAATTGGCCCAAAGATACTTCAATGTTGACATAGCTGAAGTATTTTGGCCATAACTTTTACATCAAGTATCCAAAGTGAGCGATTCTTGAATCATTAGAAAGAGGACGAAAAGATCTACAACTTTGTTGTTGAAGAGATATTCAGATTCCATCGTTTACTATGTCAAACCGACAGTTGAAGTTCCAGTGGTAAAATAGTAAATAATGGCCGATAATCTAAATGTCATCGTCCAAAAGATGGTCGATGTCATCGTCCATTTTCCCATCGACCAAAACCCATCGGCCATATTTTGGCTGATTATTTTAATAAGACATCGATGTGTTTCGACCATTTTTATCATAACATTCTCATACGATGTCCAAATGACTTAGTTTTTGAACCGATAGAAGGACAATTCGAAAACCTACAACTTTCATCTTCAGAGTTTTATTACATTCCAAGGTTATCATCGACCAAATTGCAGTGGAAGACAAGAAGCTCTACCTGATGGCAGTTTCATAAATAGCTGAAGATATCGCCCAGTTATGCATTTCTGACGGTTTCAGATTCAATTTCTGACAGTTGCAGTGGGCAGTTTGGGTGGTTTCAAGGTGGTTACCAGAAGCTCTATAAACATCTCTTCCAAAATTAAGAGCAAAAATGCCACTTTATCTATCTTAGCATGTATTAGTAGATTTAAGTCTATCTACAATGTAGCCTTTTAAATTCAGCAATGAAGCTTTTCTTTCCTTCAAATTCCTGCAACTAGTCCTTAATTTCTAGGAGTAGTGTTACAATAATTTATTCCATAGGAGTAGTATTATCATAATTTCCTAGGAGTAGTGATACCATAACTCTATTTAGAGGAGTAGATCTATAATTTCCTAGGAGTAGATTTACCATAGCTCATCATTTTCCACTTCCCATTTTCATTTTCCACTTCATTTCCATTTTCTCATCCAATCTCAAGAGCTTCAACACCTCTGTTCGTTTCGAAGGAGTAGAACTTAAACCACAATCTCTTGCTTCTTTATGTTAGATCATTTTGACACTTTGTGTCTCTTCGCCGATCAAGCATGATTTATGTTCTAACAGAGGTTCTCTTCGATTAAATTTCCATTTTTAGTTGTGCATATAAAAGGAAAATTATCATTTTTTCCCATGAAAAAGGATAAAAGGAAAGATATAACTTTTTGTTTCGTCAAAATAAGTTATATAAGACCCATAAAATTAGAAAGTCGGAGTTTGTATGCATGTATATTTTCAATTTCCAATTTTATTACTTGACCTAACAAAAAGTTAAAAATTCTTAAACTATGCAGTTACCATTCGATTATTTTCATACTAATATAATTGTTATTTATAAGATAAACAGTAATAAAATGATTGGACCCGGAAGCCACATCTCATGCAATGTTTAATTACTTTTCCGAAATTATAGCAATTTCTATCCTCCGTGTAACCAAATAGCTCAATGTGGTCGGACGCACGAATTCTGATAACTCTATTGAAGTCAGTTTATAAATGAGACTTTTCCTGCACAGAGTATCCATATGTCAATTACCAAAACAGGAAATGATGTCCAAATGTGACCATAATAGTTTATCAACCTTATAAGGAGTGGAAACAGTTATTCCCGCATTCCCTCCTGTTAGCCATAAATATAACAATGTCCTAAAGTCATTTGGGCGAATAATCAATGACAATTTCATAAATATTGTCAATCAGCCAATAAATACTTTAGTTTTGATATAACTGAAGTATTTTGTCCATAACATTTAGACCAAGTATCCTAATTGAGCAATTCTTGAACGATTGGAAAGAGGACGAAAAGATCTACAACTTTGCTGTTGACAAGATCTTCAGATTCCATCGTTTAATGTGTCAAACAGACAACCAAAGTGTTCAATGGCAAAATGATAAATAAGACCAAATGTCCAAATCCAATCAATGGCTCAATGGCCGATCAATCGGCCAAATTCTCCATCGGCCATATTTTAGTCGATTATTTTAATAAGTCGTCAACGTGGTCTGATATATTTCGGTCATAACTTTCTCATCTAATGTCCAAATAGGACGCTTCGGGTACCGATGGAAAGAAAATTTGATGTCCTACAACTTTCGTGTTCAGAGTTTTATCAAATTCCAAGGTTATCATCGGCCAAATTGTAGTGGAAGACAAGATGCCCTATCTGATGACAGGTTCATAAATAACTGAAGATGTCGCCTAATTATGCATTTCTCATGGTTTCAGATTTAGTTCTGACAGTTGCAGTGAGTGATTCAGGTGGTTTTAAGGTAGTTTCAAGGTAGTTTCATGGTAGTTACCAGGAGCTCTATAAAATGCCAAAAAGATGAAGAAAAAAGGGCCCCGACCACCAAAGCAAACTAGCTTTTTATGTAGCTTTTTATATTTATCAATGTAGCCTTATTTATCTCAATCAAGCTTTTATTCCTTTTAATTCCTGCAATCAGTTCTTCATTTCTAGGAGTAGTGCTACCATAATTTCATTCATAGGAGTAGTGCTACTATAAGTCTATTCATAGGAGTAGATCTATCACTCATAGGAGTAGTTTTAGCATAGTTCATCACCCATTATTACCATTTTCCATGGCTTTTCATCATTCATTTTGTCACCACTTCCCATCTTCCATTTCCACTTCACATCTATTTTTTTAAAGCTTCAACACCTCTGTTTGAACGTAGTTTGAAGGAGTTGGACTAAACCACAATCCTCCTGATTCTTGATGTTAGACTATTTTGAACTTTTTGCATGATTTATGTTCTAACATTTTTTGGCACGCCCGGTGGGACCATGTGTTGAAGCTGTGTAAAAAAAAAAATTTGGTCGAGCAAGTATGTTGGCCGAGCAACATGCAAAAAATTTGGCTGACCAATATCAAGACTTTGTTCAAGAATGGGCGATGGAAACTTTTGATCGCTCAAATGATCGACGGTTGATGTGTTGTCGTAGGCACTCAAAAATAAAACCAATACTCCTTAAGATAAATGTAGTAGTGCGAATATGAGTCGATCCTACGAAGAGTATTTAGCCTAGTTTTGTGCTTAGTGAACAAGGATGGAGGGGGTTTTGAGTAGAACAAACATAATAAAGAAACAATCTAAAGCAAAGAAACGAATTGAATCAAGAGAACAAACATTTGTCTGAGTCAACATCCACCATCGGAATCCAACAACTGATCATTGATGAAAGTATCAATCAATTCATACCATGAATATTCGCCGTTCGAATGAAATTCGAATCTCTCCTCAATCATTGTTAATTAGAAACAAGCGATCCAATCAACCTTAACTACTAAACAACCTAAGACAAGCGTTGTAGATTTAATCTAGTAGCAGCCTTAAGAATAGGGAGATCAATGAAGTTAAACAACACAAGCACAAGCGGTTGCATTTAATCTAGTCGAATATTCTTCCTAAAATCTATTAATCTCTGTAACGCAGTAAATCAATAGATCTCAATTGCTTCGCAGATTAGACGGATCAAACAATTACAGATTTGATATCCAACCTAGCAGTAGATCGCAATGAATAATAAACTACTAGGCCTACTAGCAATTCGACAAGACAATCATGAATATTTAATCTCAGATGAACATTCAATACTCAAGTATATACTGAACAATAAAAATAGATTAGATCTCATAGTTTCATTGATTCCGAGGTTTCAGTCTCCTCGACCAAGAATTAAGGTTTAGCCACGCAAGGCCATCAAGAACAATCCAATCCTTCCAAGAAGAAAGAAAAATCCTAAAAATATTAAAGAAATAGAAAATAGCAGCCAAAATCCTCTAGAATTTGCCCCTCTTAATCCCTAAAAAGAACCCTATTTATAGCCCATAAGTTTCCCATCCTCGGATTAAATCTGAGCCCTTAATTCTGCAAAGTCGGTTAAGAAAGATCGATCTCTATGGAAAGAAGATCGATCTTTTCTTCCCAGCTTATGGTTGCGCCCCGACTCGGATCGATCCCATTTAGAAAGCGGATCGATCCCTTTATTCCGGATTTCATATTTCTCCTCACGGTCGATCCTTGCATCGACCCTGCGAGCGTATATTTTTGACAGAGGCTGACGGTCGATGCGGGGATCGACCGTGGGTCTTTTTCATCTCTGGGTGCATAAGGGATCGATCTCTTTTGGAATGAGGATCGATCTCTTATTCTCTGCATATTTCTTCTGCTGTTCTGCCCTGCGCTGGTTGTAGTAAAAGTACTGTAACTTTCTCTAGGAAGCTCCAAATCACGAACCGTAAAATTCTCCAGAAACTAGATTTCTTGAGCTTTCCAACCATATATGACACATCATCTGGTTCTTCATTAGCAGGTACAGTTTAATCTTTAAAGTTGATCCATATACTCTTTTCAGCTTCTTTTCGACTTAAGGACTTCAATTGCATCCTCCGCTTTGACCGCCGTATCCACAGTCCTCTTCTCCTTCGAGATCCATTTCCACCGACGAAGTCATCAGGAAGGGCTTTAGGAAGTACTACATCGCTGGCGACGATGGCGTCCATTAAATCAGTGCAGTACTTCTTGAGGATGAAGACCGCAGTGGCCATGGCATATTGCAGGTTTGGCAAAAAGCCTCTGCTTCGAGGCTTTGGAACCCATCTTTCTCGCATTTGCGCCACCACCAACCTCCTTATTTGGACCACCCTCACATCATCTTCTTCAAGAAGGCTATACATGATCGGCGCCGTGCAAGGCATGATCACCGGCTTCGTCTGCATCACTCCCGGCGCCAGACAGGTTCAAGGCTGGGCAACCATAACGATGGCATTTTCTCTCCGAAAGCTTCCCCTGTTTCACCAAGATGTTGGTCCACAGGTGCTCCACCTTCATCCAGCACGTCGACGACACCCTCTGTGAGGACCTGTCCCTCTACCCCTGTAGCTCGTTGTAAACCGCAAGGGCAATTTGGTAAATTGTGCATTGTCGGTTTGTTTCACACCCGCGTGTGCACACACTGACCATGTTTGTGTTAGTGTTTGATTAGAAAGGTTAGGTGGACCCGGGATCGAAAGATCCGAGCTTGGGCTTGAGTTTTAGCCCAAGTCTAGCTTTCTGCACCTAAGGGATCGATCTTTCCTTGCTAGAAGATCGATCTTTTAATGCCAGAAAGTCAAGGCGCGATCGTCATGAAGGATCGATCATTCATAGGTCGGTTCCTTTGTCTATAAAACGGACGTAACCTTCTTCCTTGAATCCCTTTTGAAATCCGCGTTCTTGTGCTCAGAGCTGTCGGATTTTGATGAGATTTGGGACGATCCAAGGCCTTGCAGCTGGGATTGAAGCTGTTCTAGGCTAGGTAGGGATCCTACCTACGTTTTTCTTTCCGGTTTTGTGAGTTTGAGTTGTTTGTGATCTTCTTTTGCTTAGATCTTGATGCATGTTTGTTAGTTTGCAGTATTATTACCGGTTTGGATTCGTGGTCCTTCGTACTACCAGATCCCAAGGTTTTATGGGATTTGGTAGAGTTTTCCGTTGGTATTTCTCACCGGAGGTTGCCTGGAGAACCCAACAAGATCGATCTTTCAAGGTGAAAGATCGATCCTTCTTGTTGGTCATGCCTAGCCCGAGGAAGGATCGATCATCTGGTTGGAGATGATCATGTTGGGTTCTCCAGGCATACTAACGGTCGTATTCCAACGGCTAAATTTTCAACGGCTATATTCCAACTGTTATATTTCCAACGGTCGTATTCCAACGGCTATATTTCCAACGGTCGTATTCCAACGGCTATATTTCATTGTCAACGACTATATTTCCAACGGTCGTATTCCAACGGCTATATTTCATTGTCAATATAAGTAGAACAATGTATCTTTCATTCTCATCTCTATTCATAATTTTAACTCTCTTGTCTTCCATATCAAATTGAGTTCTCCACCATCTACTCTTCTTTATGGATTTCTTTTGGAAACGTCAAAAGGAAATATGCGACGACACATCCTCTGATGAAGAGCTAGAAGAAATTCTAGTGTTGAAATGTGCAAAGGAAGAAATGGAGCGTAGCACAGGATCAACTTCACGTGGTTCCAATAAACGTCGTTTATGTATTGATCGCAATTTACTGCAAGGACATAAAATTTTATTTCGAGATTATTTTGCGGAACCACCAGTGTACCCAGCTGAAATGTTCCTTAGGAGATTTCGCATGCGTCGTGATGAGTTCATTCGCATTCAAACTGTTGTCGAAGCTCGTGAACCCTATTTTCATCAGAGAAGAAATGCAGCCGGAAAGCTTGGATTGTCTTCTCTACAGAAGATAATTGCAGCATTGAGAATGCTTGCTTACGGGCTAGCTGCAGATTTTATGGATGAATATGTCAGAATTGGAGAAAGCACTGCTATAAAAAGTCTAAAAAATTTCGTAAAAGCTGTAGTTTCTACATTTGGTGACAAGTATATAAGGTCACCAAATAGTGAGGACATTGATAGGATGCTTGCACTCGGCGAACGACGCGATTTTCTTGGAATGCTGGGAAGTATCGATTGCATGCATTTGAAATGGAAGAACTGTCCGAGTGCTTGGAAAGGTATGTTTTCTAGTCACATTCATGAACCAACCATCATTTTAGAAGCTATTGCATCACAGGATCTTTTGATTTGGCATGCATTTTTCGGGCTACCTGGGTCTCACAATGACATCAATGTGTTAGAGCGATCTTCGGTGTTTTCTGAACTTACTCATGGACGAGCTTCTACAGTGAACTATTCTATTAATGGCCATAATTACACAATGGGTTTTTATTTGGCCGATGGCATTTATCCTCAATGGGTTACATTCGTGAAAACGATCTCTCTACCACAAAACAATAAAGCCAAACATTTTGCAATGTGTCAAGAGTCGGCAAGAAAGGATGTTGAGAGTGCATTTGGAGTGCTCCAATCACGATTCGCAATCGTGCAAGGTCCTGCACGATTTTTCAAGCGTGAGACACTTAAAGATATTATGATGGCATGTATTATCATGCATAATATGATCATGGAAGATGAACGACACATGTATCTTCAACCAGACATTACTAGATATGAGCAAATCAGTGAAGATCCACCCATGACTATTTCGCATGATCATACCCCCAAGCTTACAGAGTTCATTCGGCGACACCATGATATTAGAAACATAGAGGTGCATTCCCAACTTCAAAGTGATCTCGTCGAGCATTTGTGGAACTTGCACAGTCAGGCGCAACTTTAATATCGAGCTATATATGTTTGTGTTATGTTTTCTTTAAAGCTTGTCGTAATTATTATAATTCAATTAAGAATGTAACTGTTATTATGTATTAAGTCAATGTTGTAAGAATATAGCGGCTATTTTGTAATTTTTTAAAGAGTAGAAGTTGTCCCTTTTCTCAATATCTACTTTCCTCAATATTTTATCAATAGTTCTACTCACAAATGAGTCTGTGACATTAATTCTCAAAATTACCCTAGACTATTGCAACAAACCCAACAGAAATGGAACAAAAGCAACTAAATTAGATACATTCATGCTCATAAAAATTACGAATCCATCCTCTTAGCTAAGATTTTTGCTTGAAGTGAGGCAAAATACTTTCTTTGCACATTATTCAAGGTGTTCAAATCTATCATCATGATTTGCATATCTTTCTCCCTCTGTTGCATTGCAAGTTGATCTCGTTATATGTCAATTTTGGCCTTCGCAGCTTGAGCCTTCTCTCTCTCCGCCAAAGCCGTCTGTAGTTGAACATCAAGCTTTTCATTCTCCACGGCCAAGTGCTCTAGCCATTGTTTTTCAAATTGCGCCATTCTATTTTCATCTCTAAGCTTCTTATCTTCCGCCCACTTACAGTAGATCTCATCGAATCCGGATGAGTGATTGTCTTTACCTCCACCCTTTTTTTGTCTCTCCTTCGCGGCCTTATGACCTAGTGGCCTTTCCAAGTCAACAAATCTTGATACGGATGCGTCATCTTCATCCAAATTTATCGCATCTTGTGTGGATTGAGTGCATGAACCGGATTGCTTTCTTTTAGAAGTTTGACCAACTTGAGCAATCCATTTTGGTTGATGCCTTAGTTTGTTCCAACAATGCTCGAATTGAAAATTGCTGTTTTGAATACTCAAATACATCTTTTTAGCCTCTTCAATCTACAAAGAACCAACAAATATAACTCTGTTTCAAGACAAGATATCTTATAGTGAACTTACTATAAATGACTCATAGTTACCTTATCTTGTTCATTGCAACCGGATGGTCGTGACGCCTCAATTTGAGCTAAAAATCACATGAACTTGTTCACCGCAAGTTGAATGCTTGACCAACGATTGCTTAGAGACTTTTCAGAGCGGTTTGGGTACTTTGATATTGTGTACTCATCATAATAACACTTGACTCTTTCCAAAACGTTGTTCCCTTTTGATCAGTCCCATGAATAGCATCCAAACTCGTATTTAACCATGCCGAGACAAGTATAGTATCTTCTCCTATGGAGAAATTCCTAGCCCACACCACTCTCTTGACTTTGCTTGTTTCATCCACTTGGATTGGAGAGTTCGTACCAAACTGTGACTCTTGTCGGTTACGTTGAGTTCCATCTTCACATAGAGCATTGTAGAAATCCTCACTTCTTTGAGAGTCCATAATTATCAACAATAGTTTAACTATTGCAATCTGTGAAGGTAATGTGCATTAGATGGATGCAGTAGAGGTGAAGGAGATAGAACAACTATATTTTCACTTATTTGAGAAAATTCAGGCACAAGCAAACTCAATTTTCATAATTTGCATTGCTCACAGTTTGCAAACACGCCAAAAGAACCATCAAAGCCAAGATTCTACTAATAATTTAACCTTATGAACTCAATTTTCACAATTCTCAGTGAGTAGCATTAAAATACATTAAAACACCAAAATAGTTGGTTTCTTTTACATCAATCCAACATTAGAGCAATTGACAGAATGCAACATTTCACAATTCCCTAATAGAGCAGCGCAATTGACAGAATCCAACATTAAGCATGCATATACTTCCTTTTAAATCAAATTCAATCGCCATCATCATAGGTGCTACCAAAGCAATTGACAGAACCCAACATTTCTTTTACATCAATTTCAATCACCATCATCAAATTCAATCTTTTACATCAAATTCAACTAGCCCATTGCTCACAGTTTGCAAAACCGCAGAAATCGATCAATCGATCAATCGATCAAGGTGCTGCCTTACTTGGATTGGAGAAGATGGCTGACGAGGACAGTCACCGAGGATGGTCGTCAGTGGTTGACGGTGGTTGACGAGGACGGTCGCCGCCGTCATATTCGAGGAGGACGGTGACCGTCGATTGTATGGGGGTGAAGAGAAGATCGGGGGTGATGAGAGGGTTGTCGGTCTCGTTCAGAGGAGAGGGAGAGAGGTAAAAGAGAGAGGGCACCCTCCTAGCTGCTTTGTTCTCCTCGCCCCCTCTACCCCCACCTCTCCTCCTCCAATCTCCTCCCCGACTCCCACACCCTCCCGCCCCTCAAAGCAAGCTCCCTCGCCCCCACCAATGGTGGTGGTTGCTGAGAATGGTCATCGGTGGTTGACGAGGACGGTTGCCAGCGTCTTGGTCGAGGCGGATGGTCGCCGGTGGTAAGATGGGGTGGAAGAGGAGATCGGGTGGAAGGCTGCCGGTCTCGTCCAGAGGAGAGGGAGAGAGGTAAAAGAGATGGTGAAAAGTAGTTGTGAATTAAATATCACAACTACCCATTTTTTTAGACTAAAATAAAGGATCGGGTATGCTACAGTGCTCCCCCACATGTAGGGGAGCATTGTTCATCTACCCGGTTATAGGGGAGAAGTAGGGTATCTGATGCAGCTGGAAATTTAGACATTTCCCTACTGTTGCTACCCGGTTATAGGGAAGGGCATGGGATAGGGCATCTAATGCGGATGCCCTAAGCTACAACATTATCAGGGCTC
>OY986966.1:19757578-19883032 GCA_963920575.1 Narthecium ossifragum
TACAGTATTTTAGTGCTACTGCATAAAAAAAATCGATTGTAGGTTCATAATATCATTTCACTGGTTTTAATTGTTCAAAAGTCAAGAACTCCATGATATCCAAAAACATTTTTTATTTTTTAAAATAGAGGCTTCATCTTAATGTTATATTAATTCGGTATATCTAAATAATCATGTCTCTAACTATCATGTGTATATAGTGATTTTGACTATGAAATCACAATTGATATACCAATGTATCTCGAAGAGAGACTCTTTAGATGACATTCACTTAATCTTGTGTTCTTATAATAATAGTCTTGATACAATCCTAAATAAGAAAGCAAGAATAGTTGTCCAGTTTTTCTACAATGACTCATGATACAATATTTGGGCAAGAAAACTTCTGATAAATCTATGTGAATCTAACAAGAAATGTACATAATGTTTAAGAATGCCTGACCTGTTATAAGCACTTTTTTCCTTAAAAAATAGTGAAGTCATCAATTTTGCAATCAACCAGAGATCTATGAAGAGCCCCTACCTTTTCAACAACCACACTTCCATTATCGATGACTTGTAAAAAAATCAAGTAAAAAATTTCTAGAATGCATAATCAGACAAACCTTTAAGAAATTTTCTAGAATGCAAAGTCTATGTTCAATCTCACCTCTTGTTTCGGATCTCTGGATCATCCACAGGGAGAGTAGGTCGGAGTTGTGCATCATCCATGCCCTCCATCCCAGCAAAGTCCAGCTAAAAAAAGCAAGTAAAAAAATCAAGTGCAAAAATTAGAAAGTTTGGTTGAGAAAGATTGCCTCCATCGCATGTAAAAAAATCAAGTAAAAAACAGAAGGATTTCTTCACCTGGTCGTCGGGATAGGAGAGGAGGGTTGGTTGCCGGAGCCGACGTTGGTCGGTGGAGAAGCGGCGCGAAGAAGGGACAACGAAGAAGGGACGGCGGCAGCGCGAGATGGAGGGTGGACGGCGGCAGCACGAGATGGAGGCGAGGTCTAGGGCACGGGCGGCGTGGGTCTAGGGCACGGGCGGCTAGGGAATGGGGGGAGGATGGGCTCGGGGGGGGGGGGAGGTCGGGCCTAGGACGTCGGAGGCGAGCTGGCGGCGAGGTCTAGGGCACGGACGGGATGGAGGGAGGATGGGCTCGGGGGAGATGGCTGGGTAGAGACCTAAGTGAAGGAGAGAAGAAATGTGAAGACTGGCTGTATCTGGACCGTCCGATCAGATTGTACGGTCCAGATTGGAGTTTGATGGTTAAGACTTGTAAAACTAGTTTTATCCTGAAAATTACCCTATATATATATATATATATATATATATATATATATATATATATATATATATATATATATATAGAGAGAGAGAGAGAGAGAGAGAGAGAGATAGCATGCTACTAAATCACATGAAAATTATGCATACTTCACAATCAATTGCTAATTAAGCAAGAATACTAGTAACTTAAATAAGCACGTTGAAATCAAGGGATTAATTCCCCAAAACCTATCAAATCAAGCATGCAATACCTAGATTTTACTAAGAACATCAATTCAAGGGTATTAAATGGTTTAAGTAGGTTACAATTGAATAATCATATCTTAATTACATATAATCATCAAAGAGAAGTGTATAACCTATATTTCTCTACGCCCGTCCAATTAATACAAAACTTAGCATGCATGTTCATTAATGGTTTTCAAAAAACATACCCGAAATTCAATCCCAACGAACTACGAACGAATGAAAATAGATGAAAACCACCCATTTCGGTATTCGGCTAAAAAAAATAAAAGAGGAGATGAAATCTTGTCGATTCAGCGTCCAAATGACGTCAAAATTGAAATCAAACTTAATCAGATATTGAATTGCATGCTAGGAACATCATGTCCAAGAATTGGATCTATTTGACATCTAATTTCCACTTAATTAACTAACTAATTTCATATTTTCTGTTTCGTAACAACTCCGAAGACAATTCATCAAAATTCGTATATAAATCCAAAAATTATGAAACCAACGGTAATTGAAGTAGATTCAAGGATCTACAACTTTCATCTTGATGATCAGACGAGATCATGCACGTACGAGTCAGGATCTCAGATCGGATGAAAACAGGGTTTGGATAGCAATCCGAGAAAAACATCTATAAATCCAGCTTAAATCCAAATAAATCACATGAAGGCTAGATCAGACATTAAGCAAGCAAAGAGGAATAATCTAACACAATGTGTCGCGCCTCGACCCGCAAAAGCCCAACTGGGTCAGGCAACACGAACCGAAACCTAACGAAACGTGGAAAATTTGGTGAGGGTTCCCTCTAACCTATTGGTCTCCCTAGCAAGTCATCAAAAACATGCTCAAATTAAAAACTATAAATTTACAGATGCCTCAAACCACAGATTACAAAACCCAAGTTTAATATACATATCCTCGGAGAGAGGAAGATTCGAACACAATATATAAACACTCCCGTAGGAGACAAATTAACAAAGGGTTTAAAGCAATGAGGGATCACCACTCCTCAGACGCCGCCGACCAACTGCCCTGTAGGGGCCATCGAAGAGGAGCTAACGCCTGCATCTGTAAAATGCAGCCCAGGTAGGAGTGAGCAACTAAGCTCAGCAGGGAAACTACACTACGACACACAGAAGGAAGAGGGAAACGTAACAGTGTCACCCTCTACTAAAGTCTGGGTGTACACATGGGTCCCATAACCACACCGCGTGTCCCTGAGGTCCACAATCATGATCTTCCAGAAGAACTGGTCACATGATGGGTCATGCTTAGTAAGCAGGAACCGACACTGCTGACTCACAAGAAGGAAACCGGCACAGCTTGCGGGAAATGACACCGCTGAGTAGGCACTCCCTCTACTCAAGAGTCGTCATAGCTGGACACCGGCTACACCTCAGAACTCGACTAGAGATCGACACGACCTCTACAATCATCAATCCACAGGTGTACGAGTCATCTAGGCCTATCATCGAATTCGACTTTACATCATAATTCAAACCTGGTCCAAACTACCCGACCCCGGTCCTAGGGCTAAATCCGAGCTTCCAAGCCTCGGGACGGCGACCGACAGATCGCCCACGCCCTAACCTTATGCAACTAATGCACAACAAGGATGCATGCGATGAACATACGCATAAACAACAGTTAAGCATGCAACAATATGCGATGATAGCATAACAAGGTCTGGGCTCGTCACTCTACCGGCCCCCGGGTGGTGAACATATATTTTAGGTCTGAAACTGCTGCAGTGTTACACCATCAACTACCAGCCAGTTCACCAGCAACCTGCAACGGGAAGTAGCCCCGCAAACAACAGACGGCAAATCACACAGATAAAGGCCCTCGGCGCACGCCCGCATGCAAGGCTATGGAAAGAAGTAGGGCCACTCGCCCACTTATTCTAAACATCCTATGAGTCATCACTCTTCTAGTTCACCACTACCCCTAATATGGGGTTAACATGCTTAGTGATATGTACAATGTATAAAGCTATAAGAAAACCGTGCATACAAAGCCCCACGAGCAAAGCCAATGAAAACTCCTCTCTGTGACCAAAGGATCGATCTTTTCCTAAGAAAAGATCGATCTTCCAAGTAACAGAGAGCACCCTTCCTGTTGAGCCAAAGAAGATCGATCGTGCTCGGGCTCAGCATGACCAACAATGAAGGATTCGGTGAGAAATACCGTCGAAAAACTCTACCACATCCCACAAAACCCTGAGATCTGGTAGTACGAAGGGCCACGAGTCCAAAACCGGTAAGCATGCTACAAACTAACAAACATGCAGCAAGATCCAAGCAAAACAAATCACAAACAACTCAAACTTACAAAAAAAACCGGAAAACAAGTAGGTAGGAATCCCTACCTAGGCAAGAGCTGCTTCAATTCCAGCTGCTAAGCCTTGGATCGTCCTCAATCACTACAAAATCTAGCCATATTTGAGCTCAAGAACCCCGGATTTCAAAAGGATTCAAGGGAGAAGGTTACATCCATTTTATAGACAAACGAACCGACCTATGAATGATCAATCTTTCCCTGCGAAAAGATCGATCCTTCATGACGATCGCGCCTTGACTTTCTGGCATCAAAAGATCAATCTTCTAGCAAGAAAAGATCGATCCCTTAGGTGCAGAAAGCTAGACTTGGGCTAAAACACAAGCCCAAGCCCGGATCTTTCGATCCCAGGTCTACCTAACCGTTCTAATCAAACACTAACACAAACATAGTCAGTGTGTGCACACCCGGGTGTGGAACAAATCGGCAATGCGTAATTTACCAAATTGCCCTTGCGGTCTACAACGAGCCACAGGGGTGGAGGGACAGGTCCTCACACAATGAAATCAACAAACAAGCAAACCAAACTCTAAATAAACCCTAAACATAGGTTTGGGCGTAGAAACCTACCTTAATACGCTAAAACCGGCGTTAACCCTTGCTAATCCGCCGTCCTCCCTTGCCGTCGCCGCCTCCAGGTCATTGGGGATTGTCGGAAGTCCACCCTTCTCGCTCGAAGGGAAGAGGAAGAATGAGAGGAAGGAGATTGGGTCGAAGGGGGAGGAAGAGGTCCCGATGCTAGAGAGAGGTGAGGCAGAGCTAGGGAGGAGCGGTGGCCGGCGGTGGTGGCGTAGAAGCTCTGGGGAAGAGGAGGAGCCGACGCGATCGCGAGCGGGGGGGGTGATGAGTGCATGAAAGTGCACTCTGAACAACCTTAAAACCATCTCAATTGCTATATCTTCACCCTTAATCAACTTCTTTAGCACTATTTTTATACTTTTATATGCTTCACATAGTTGTGTGGAAAATGCAGGAAATTGGAGCTAAAAGAAGCTGAAAAGAGTATATGGATCAACTTCAACAATTAATCTGTACCCGCTCATGAAGAATCAGATGATGTGCCATATATGGTTGGAAAGCTCTTGAAGTCTAGATTCTGGGGAATTTTACGGTTCATGATTCCGAGTTTTCTAGAAGATGTTACGGCAATTTCAGTACCGATGCGCAGTCTGAATGGCAGAAAGGAAAATAAGCTGGAAGTCCGAGCGATCCGCCGATCGATCGGACCTGACAAAATCGTGACAGAACATGCGTTATTTGGCTGAATATGATCCGATCGATCCCTCCTTCGCTTCCATAGGGTCCGATCGATCCGACACCAATGGTCCGATCGATCGGACTCGGAAAAAGTCAAAAACAGCGGATTTTTACTCAACCAATCGATCCAACATACATAATCCGATCGATCGGACTTGGGAATTAAAGGGTGACAGAACGTATGCTTTTTAAAGGAGCAGAGTTCGATCGATCCGTCCATCGATCGGACACGGGCGAAGTTAGAAGATTGGAGATTTCAAGAGACCGATCGATCCAACATCCCGAGAAGGATCGATCGGACTTGCCCAGTGACGAAAATCAACGGTTTTGATTAATCCGAGTTTACTAATTCTTGGATCCTATAAATAGGAAACTTAGGGCTAATCAAAGGGGACTTCTTGGACGTTTTTGGAGGCTCTTTTCAGGAGTTTTTCAAGAGGAAAAAGATGGAGACATCTCCATCTATGGCCGAGTAATCCAAGGGCATGGCGGACGGATGATCTAGCGAGGATTAGGGCTTCTTCTCCAACAGTGGTTCATAGTTTTTAATCTTTATTGTTAAACTCTTCTTATGTATTGGATCTTCACAGATTGCTTTGTGGTTAAACATTATTATAAATCCAGTCATGCTTCTTTTATGATATTGTGATCCCATAGTTATCTCCTTTGATTCTCCTACCGAGTCTCGTGAGACCTTTGCTATGCATTGCCCGTAGTGACAGTTGGTATTGTGTATTCTTAGGGATCTGGTTAGATAAGGTTGGGGCTCTATACCGAGAGATCTTTGCTATGCATTGCCGATTGTGAGAGTTGGTATTGTGTATTCTTAGAGATCCGGTTAGAGTTAGGGCTTTGTCCCGATGAACTTTTGCTGCGCGTTGCCTGTAGTGACAGCCGGTATCGTGTATTCTTAGGTTTGGTTGGATGAAGTTAGAACTATAAAAAGGAGGAACCAATCGTAGGAAGAGACATTTATATTTTATCAGATTCATAATTCTATATCTTCCGGTTAAGGCGATTGGGATGTGAATCCCTTAACTGAGTATTATATGAACCATTGAGAAGAGGAGAACCTTAATCCGAGTGAAGTGATTCTTGAAGCCTAGCCTTATCAAAAGCCTGATATCTTTAGTTAACATTACATTATCATTAATCCTTTGATCTAATTTAATTTAGTTAGCTTTCTTCATTGTTTTCAACTCATTGTTATCTGTGTTTCTGGATCTTTCCTGCTTGTCTCTCTGTGGGATTCGACCTCTCTTATGTTGTACTGCACCGCGACCGCTGTGCATGACACATTTGAGCGACATCAAAAATTGTCACCCCCCAACCAGCTTATTGCTAGTCTCTAGCAATTCAAAGCGCATAGAATATAATTAAGCACACTAACGGTTCAAGAATGTAGACATGCATGATAAAAATTCTACCTTATCAAGTCGATAGTGTTTTATGCAGTACAGAGCATGAAAACTTCTTATACTCATACACATACTACCAACATATGAAATCAACTTCTACACATCAAAACATGCTAATCACCATCCAGAAGAACACATGTGACGTGACAAATAAATGTTACGTGCAGAAGCAACTTCTACCCACCATTAGTCCAAACTCACTACTATCTTCATGACCAATTATCCAACCCTCGCACTTTAAGTATAGCATGCTCTTTCTTTGTTTTGTTCTTTTCAACCATCAGACATTTTGCCTTTTTACGCGAGCACTATCCGCTTCTTGAGGCGCAGAGACCCGGTTACTTAGCAAAACACATAGTAGTTTTTTTTTTTTTTTCGCTATAAGTGGTTCTACCTTTTTACGCGAGCTCCCCGCTTCCTGAGGCAAGAACACCCGGTTACTCAGTAGATCACTTAATAGTTGTTTAGGCACAGCTTTATCAAGCTCCAGAACTTTTTCTGTTTTTTTTTCTGCATGCAATACTCAACACTAACTAATGTTAAAATCATGGTCTCGATGGACAATAGCATGCTCATTCCTCTAGTGAGTATAATTACCACTGCACATAAAGTGTTTGTGTGTGGATCACATGATGTTATACGTTCATGTTATCACGCATGCAATCAATGTATTGGTCAATCCATATGAAAGCAACATGCATAATAAGCATAAAAATTTCAGCTCATGTACAATTTCTAGTAACATAATCAATTCAACACTATTAAACTCAATAAGATAGCATGCATAAGGTCATGCATGCCTACACCCCCTAACCTGAAATTCACATTGTCCTCAATGTGTGCTAATCATGTAAATAAGCAGAAGGGTATTGGCTGAATTTTCATATATGACAGAAATAAAAATAGTAAATCGAAATAAGAGCGAGGCCACCTGACAGATTAAGCAAATATCTCCTCAAGGCTCCTCATGGTGGCCGAAATCTTCATCTCAATGATGGCTGGCCAAAATCTCCAACGGTAGGCAGAGACTGCTCGAGCACCTAAAAATAAAAGCAAAACAACCGAAAACAAAAGCAAACATGCAAGCACACAATATAAAAATAACTCAAGCATTCTCAAGCATACAAGAAAGCAAATCGAACAAGCTAAACTACTGTATACAAAACAAGGATTTTTAACCGCGCCCTTGGCGGCCGTGCCCTAGCACGATGATATGCAAAATCAGTAAGTGCCATGCCCTGGAAGGTTAACGATAGTAATATCACCAAGAGTAGTTTACCATGTGAATCCAAGTGACATATGACAAGTAGGAGAGCTAACTTTTGCATTCCAACTCCAATAAACAAGATATTTGGATCTCTCAAATCGAAATGTGTGTCATCATTATGCTCAAGTGTCAGTGACTTATCCAATGACCTATCAATAATGTCATCATGCTCGTGGTCAAGGATGGTAAGATCACAAAATCTGAAATAAATCCGTCGAAGTTTAAAAATATCTATCAAGGTCATGTTCTTCCTGACTATGCAAGGAGATGAAATAAACACTGGAAATATACCTTGCGGCTTAGAAGCATTGACTTGAAGTTCAGCCGATGGAGGTTCAACAAATACCTGGTCGTGGTGGTCTTGGAAATCTTCCAGATCTTCCTCGTTGCTGGCCGGCCCGTACTGGAGTACTTCGTCTTCTTCCATATGATGTGTCCATCCGAGTTCGTGCACGCTAAAAGATGTGATTACCTCGCATAGTTGGCGTGCTTTCTTCTCGTCCTTCATAAGTAACTGCAGAAGGAAAGAGTCAAAATTAGGCTTTGTTTTAGCCTCCTTAACTAAGTCCGAAATCTCTGTCATAGAAAGCTGAGCAGAAACATGTGCATCTTCAGCATCAGAAGCATGAACATGTGCATTGCTAACATTGGAATCATGAGCATAGGCATAGTGAATGTTAGTATCATGAGCATGCGTATTAGTGCAAAAATCATGTACATATGCATCACACATTAGATTTAATAGCTTGTGCATCAATAGGACTAGAATTTTGAACCTGCACACTAGTACTATAGTCATGAACATATACATCATCAACATGAACATCTTGAGTACGTGCACCATAAGCATTAAAATCATGGATGTATGCATCAGAAGCACTAAAGTCATCGACACATGCATCATACGTGTTAGGCACATCAACATCCACATCATGGGAAGTAGCAACATAAGTATCATGCACATAATCATCATAAGCACTAGGATAAGAGTAGAAAGGCTCATTGTGTTGCTGATAGCTGCTGGACGTTAAGGCGACATTGGAATGCTTGTAGGATTTGGCATTGGAATGATCATGATAACCATCCCAGCGCCCCGGAACCGTCTGTGTATAAGTCGTCTCCACAAGCTCATCCAAATACCTCATAGCTTCATCAGAATCAATCTGCAAAAACTCACCCCTGCATTTTGTTTCAAGAATTTGACGTTCATGCTTAGTTAATCCATAATAAAAATAGCTAACTAAACGCCAATTAGGATAACCATGTTGAGGGCATGAAGCTATTAAACTGGTAAATCGCTGCCATGCATCACATAATGACTCATTATCCTTTTGTGCAAAGGATGAAATTTTTGTTTTCAATGCATTACTCATATAAGTAGAACGATACTCATTGACAGAAACATGACTCGCTCTATTCTCCTCTCTCAATTCGTATATGCTTTTCTTACGAACTGTTGTTTGAGACATTCCATCTCTCGACTTCATAGAACATGATCTCAAATAGTATTGATATAATCCATTTTCCATCTTTTCTTTTCTTTTCTTTTCTTTTTTTTTTTTTTTTGGTCAGTTTTCTTTTTACCAAGTAAAAATAAAACGAAAATTCAAAACAAAACTAAAAAGAAAATAAAGAAAACTAAGGAAAAAGAAATAAAAATCCAAAGAAAAGGGAAAAAAAAAAGTTACCGCCTTCGATGTCTTCAATCATCATGATCTGTTGATTCTGGCGCTTTTCTGAACCGTCTCCCCGGCAACGGCGCCAATTTTTGATGTCGCTCAAATATGTCACGCACAGCGGTCGCGGTGCAGTACAGCATAAGAGAGGTCGAATCCCACAGAGAGACAAGCAGGAAAGATCCAGAAACACAGATAACAATGAGTTGAAAACAATGAAGAAAGCTAACTAAATTAAATTAGATCAAAGGATTAATGATAATATAATGTTAATTAAAGATATCAGGCTTTTGATAAGGCTAGGCTTCAAGAATCACTTCACTCGGATTAAGGTTCTCCTCTTCTCAATGGTTCATATAATACTCAGTTAAGGGATTCACATCCCAATCGCCTTAACCGGAAGATATAGAATTATGAATCTGATAAAATATAAATGTCTCTTCCTACGATTGGTTCCTCCTTTTTATAGTTCTAACTTCATCCAACCAAACCTAAGAATACATGATACCGGCTGTCACTACAGACAACGCGCAGCAAAAGTTCATCGGGACAAAGCCCTAACTCTAACCGGATCTCTAAGAATACACAATATCAACTCTCACAATCGGCAATGCATAGCAAAGATCTCTCGGTATAGAGCCCCAACCTTATCTAACCAGATCCCTAAGAATACACAATACCAGCTGTCACTACGGGCAATGCATAGCAAAGGTCTCACGAGACTCGGTAGGAGAATCAAAGGAGATAACTATGGGATCACAATATCATAAAAGAAGCATGACTGGATTTATAATAATGTTTAACCACAAAGCAATCTGTGAAGATCCAATACATAAGAAGAGTTTAACAATAAAGATTAAAAACTATGAACCACTGTTGGAGAAGAAGCCCTAGTCCTCGCTAGATCATCCGTCCGCCATGCCCGTGGATTACTCGGCCATAGATGGAGATGTCTCCATCTTTTTCCTCTTGAAAAACTCCTGAAAAGAGCCTCCAAAAACGTCCAAGAAGTCCCCTTTGATTAGCCCTAAGTTTCCTATTTATAGGGTCCAAGAATTAGTAAACTCGGATTAATCAAAACCGTTGATTTTCGTCACTGGGCAAGTCCGATCGATCCTTCTCGGGATGTTGGATCGATCGGTCTCTTGAAATCTCCAATCTTCTAACTTCGCCTGTGTCCGATCGATGGACGGATCGATCGAACTCTGCTCCTTTAAAAAGCATACGTTCTGTCACCCTTTAATTCCCAAGTCCGATCGATCGGATTATGTATGTTGGATCGATTGGTTGAGTAAAAATCCGCTGTTTTTGACTTTTTCCGAGTCCGATCGATCGGACCATTGGTGTCGGATCGATCGGACCCTATGGGAACGAAGGAGGGATCGATCGGATCATATTCAGCCAAATAACGCATGTTCTGTCACAATTTTGTCAGGTCCGATCGATCGGCGGATCGCTCGGACTTCCAGCTTATTTTCCTTTCTGCCATTCAGACTGCGCATCGGTACTGAAATTGCCGTAACTTCTTCTAGGAAACTCGGAATCACGAACCGTAAAATTCCCCAGAATCTAGACTTCAAGAGATTTCCAACCATATATGGCACATCAGGGGGGGGCGAGATCACGCGCGAGCACGAGGGAGAAGAAAAGGGGAAGAGAGAGAAAGAAGGGGGGTTTAGCCAAGTCAATTTAATCGGACTCGGTCCGATTAAACCCCAAATTGCGATACCTCAACGCAATTTCACCCGGATCTGTTCGATCACGAACGCTCCTACTGGGTCTATTCAATCACGTACATTAGTAAAGGCTGTGTGTGCACTACGTGGGTGTGAAACTGACCAACAAGACACAATTTTACCAAATCTCCCTTGGGTCCAAAAACAACAATGCAATCGACCGATCGCATCCAACACGAAACAAAGCCAACCGACCCCATGGGTTCGACCCACGCGGTCGAAATAGGTATAGAGGTACAGGTCCTCACAGAGAACCATTGAGGAGATCCTTAATGGTTGACCTTTGCATCTAAATACCACTGCAATGATCAGATCCGCTTACTATCTTGGGTACTTTCTCCTTTTTCTTTCCTTTTTGTTGATAGTATTGTGGATTTTTATTCTAATAAATAGATGTTGACCATTAATAGTGATGTGTTGTTTCAGGTGTGAAACAAGGATAGTAAATGATGCCCATCAGTTTTTAATCAGACCATTCTTAGGCATCATGGCCTCTTTGAATTCTTTATAGAGATCAACACGAACCCCAGTTACGTTGACATGCTTAGGATCTTGGCTTACCATGACTTCAATACCTCCCCCTCATGGCTTCTCTCTTTGCCCTCCTAACATGTGCAAGGTACTATCATAAGTTATTTTGTGACACATCATAGCTCTCTGTGATGGATTACTAATGTTTGATCCTATGATGAACATAGAAAGATCATAGAGAGGATACAAGTATCGGTGTTCGCGGAGGGTAAAAAAGCATCAGTGTTCGTGGAGGGTAGAAAGCAATTCATTTATCTTTGTGATGGCAAAGGAGACTTCTACCCATCGTTGAAGCAGTGGGGAGTGAACTGCATGCATGATGGCAAGGAAGAACCGTCCATCGTGATGCCGAGGAAGAACTACCCTATGTGGTCTCATATTGTCATATGTTTTATGCATTTTTATGATTTATTAACAAGAGAAATGTAAAACCGTGTACGTGTGCGTACTGGTACTTATATATAAGGGAAACGGTTACCCCACGTCTGGGTGGTTACCTGCCGGGTGGCAGGGTCCCACCTAGTCCATTATGGTTGTAACCTATACATGCAGTCCAGTGAATTACAAAATACACCTCATCACTATAGGTTCTTTTATTATAATAGTATTGCAACCTAGAGCTTTCTATTAGCTCTTCTCTATAACTAAAAGTACAATTGCATGACAAAGTAACCATAACTATAAACTACATCTACATTATAAACTACACCTCATGTCTATTGACTCTCTTATTATAGTAGTTTTACAACCTAGAGATAGTCGGTGCTTGTTCTATGATAACTAGACTAAATCCGTATAACAAAATAAAAGCAGGAGAAACTTAAGGCATGTTTGGATACCGCGGTATCCACAGGACCGTATTCGCGCCCGCGAATACCGTCCACGGCGTCCGCACGGAATCCGCGCAGAATCCAAACGGTGGGATCCCAAAAATGGGATCCGTGCGTCCAACGGATTCCACGAATCCGCTGGGATCCCTGGGTGCCAAACGCACCCTTAAACATGAGAGTCTCATTTAAAGACAACAATGCCCTCATACATTTACCAAGTAAATAATACATTATGAGGGATATTTAAATAAAAGAGAGGACTAAGTTCAAAAACATCCCATCTATTAAATAATAAGACAAAATGACAAAAAGGGGAGCTGGACGAGGACACGGAATTTTTTGCGTATTGATACCTTCATGTTCACTTTTTGCATATCTATATCCAAGCCTTGTTTTTCATACCCCTCAGCCAATGAAATGACCGAATAGTCCCCACTTTCCCATGGTATCATACATGTCATGGCATGCATTAATTGCTACTTTCCTGCATGTGTATCATGGACATTAATGGGCATTAATGACGCTTTCACGTGGCAACATGCTATTGGCCAATGCTATTATTAAATCTAAAATAAGCAAAAGAATACGTGAGAAGATCGTCGTATGTAAATATATTTCTATGAATTATTCCTATGCGTGGTTATGTGGGTTTCTGCGAGCTATCAAGGTGTTTTTTATACGTGTTTTTTGTTGTTTTTATGCATTGTTAATGTATTTTCCATACGCTGTTAAGGTGTTTCCTATCGTGAGCAATTAAAGTGTTTTTATGCATACTTTTTGTTGTTTTTAGACGTTGTTAAGGTGTTTTTCACTGTGAGCAGCTAATGTGTTTTTATGCATACTTTTTGTTGTTTTTATGCACTGTTAAGGTATTTTCCATGCGCTGTTAAGGTCTTTTCCATCGTGAGCAGTTAAGGTGTTTTTATGCCTACCTTTTGTTGTTTTTATGCGCTATTAAGGTGTTTTCCATCGTGAGCAATTAAAGTGTTTTTATGCGTACTTTTTGTTGTTTTTTTGTATTGTTAAGGTGTTGATCCAGACCTTGCGAGTGTAAGAGCCACCGATGAAAGGGTGTGTGAGCATGGTGTTGATTCAGACCTGGGTGCAGATGTGGGGGAGAGACAAGCGGCCATAGTCGGACGCACATGGGCGGAGGTGGTGACCTCTCCTCTTCTCCGGGATGAAGAGATCTCTAAGCCCGACCTCCAGACCCTTGGGCTACACTTCAACGACACTCTGCTGCTCAGCAAACAAGCTGTGCTGGTGAGCAGAAATAACAGGCAAAGTCGTTAACAGCGTATGGCAAACAACTTAACAACGCATGGAAAACACCTTAACATCGCATAAAAATAACAAAAAGTACGCATAAAAACACATTAACTGCTTACGGTGGAAAACACCTTAACAACGCATAAAAACAACAAAAAGTACATATAAAAACACCTTAACTGCTCACGATGGAAAGCACCTTAACAGCGCATGGAAAACACTTTAACAGTACATAAAAACAACAAAAAGTACGTATAAAAACACCTTAACTATTCACGATGGAAAACACCTTCACAACACATAAAAACAACAAAAAGTACGTATAAAAACACCTTAACTGCTCACGATGGAAAACACCTTAACAACGCATGAAAAATACCTTAACAACGCATAAAAACAGCAAAAAGTACGCATAAAAAACACCTTAAAAACCCACATAACCACGTATAGAAATATATTTACATACGGCGGTGTTCTCAAGTATTATTTTATTTATTTTAGATTTAATAATACCATTGGCCAATAGCATGTTGCCATGTGAAGGCATCATTAATGCCCATTAATGTTCATGGTACACATGTAGGAAAGTAGCAGTTAATGTATGACTTTGCATGTATGATGCAATGGGAAAAGTGAGGGCTATTCGGTCTTTTCATTGACCGAGGGGTATAAGATTGTAAAAAAAATAAGGCTTGATTATAGATATGTAAAAAGTGAACATAAAAGGTATTAAAAATCCCCGAGGACGCCTAACTCGTTTTTATCCGGGGATAGATAAAGTACAATGGGGGAATATTTAAACAAACACCTATGAAAAATGTTGGTATTTTGGTAGGTGGCGTTAAGTCACCTGAAAGGACGTTACGTGCAAATAGGGGTCCACTGGAGCGTTTTTTCGTAATATTTTAGGCTTTAGCCCCATCACCCGTCCGCGCTACCCAACTTCCAACCGCCGGCCCCGCCCTCCCCCGCAACACCTGGGTCCCGAGGACCCGCGCTTCTTCTTCTCCATCGAGGTCCTCTCTCTCTCATGATCCTCTCCATCTCTCTCAGCCGATACCAACAGTCGTTTCCCTCTTCGTGTGATCTGATCGGATCGGCGTCCGGCAATGATCGCGGCAACCGTTTGCCGATGACGGAGGAAGAGCATGGCGAGCAATCGATCCACGGAGGAATTAGGGGATCAAAATGGTACGATCCTTCCTTTTTTATTCAAAGCAGCTGTCACTTAGATCTACTTTGTCTTCTCTTCGATTTCTCTGGCAATGCGAAGGGTTCGCGGCTCTGGAACTTATTTTACCCCAATTATTATCTAGAGTATGGTTGACTATTTATTGGTTTTCTAGTCTTTTGTTTTGATTGCCTCCCTCCTTTATACCTTCTTATATTTGCTATTTTACCTTCAGTAAGAAAGAATTTTTTTTTAATTATCCTCTCGAGGAGTAATACAATGTGGTTGGAGGAGAGTTGATTTCATTGCCATTCTCGTGAAGAAGTGATGATGTTAAACCAGTAACTATTCCAATTGGTTGACAACAATGCCCACTGATCCTCCCTTTCACGTGGCTAGAACCCCAAAATGGTTTGGAGGCATCAGGAATAAGGACTGGATTTCTAATACACTGCAACGTGATGCTTTAACAAAGCTTGAATATAACCTGGAGTTTTTATAGTGCCCTTTGCACACATGTTCATTACAGGCCGCAAATTTCTTTCTTGTCTCTAAATCTGAATTCTACTTCAAATCATTCAAGTTCTCTAGGTTTCTAGCCGTGCACGTTCTCATTCTTCTAATTAGGAAAAGAACTGAAAACCCTGCAAACTCAAGTCCATATTTGGAGGAAGTCAGAAAAAGTGGGTGCAGTTTAATGGCAGTAAGACCGTATATCGTCTGTAAGAGCCTTTTCTCACTGTATAATCATGCTTGATTTTGCGCCACATCCATTCATAACATTATATTCTCTAATCAGGCTTGGTCATAACAATTCTTCTCGCTATGCTTTTTATATTTGTCTTTATTGGGTTCCTTGATCCAAAACCTACCAAGTGTTTTGTTTTGCCTCTTTTGATGAAGTCATTGTTACTTAAAAAACAAAAGCCTTAAACTACCTCGGTACCTCCCGATCCCTCCCTCTCCTCCTCCATTCATCCAATGCCCGACACCTACCTCCCAATCCCTCTCCACTGGTGCTCTCCTCTTCTCTGTTCATCTGATATCAACAGCCATGGACATTGACTCACAGATCTCCTCCAGTCCTCCCACCTCTTCTTTGGTTTATTTTTTCTTCCCTATGCCAATGCCAACACCAACACCAACATTGGTGCCAAGCTCTCCTCCTTTGCCCTTGACATTTCCGAGCTCTCCTCATCCCCTCCCTCTCTTCTCTTTTCCTTTATCTGTCTCACAGTCATTCACTCTATGCTGGAGGCACCACCACCACAGTGCCGAATATCAGCACCATTCATGCCAACTACACATATTGTGCCGACAAAGGCCATTTGACACGAGCCGCTGGCACAGAAATCTTTGATCTTAATCATTTTTTGGAGAGATTTTGTTATTATGTCTTGCTTCAGAAATGATCACCTATAATGCATTTAGGCGGGTTTTTCTTCCAGAAGAAAGCATCAACTGCATGATTCCCAACCTCAACCACATGATCACCAAGCTGGTTTGGCAGTCTACAGAAAGCAGAACGAAGATTTCATATCAAAAGGCAAATATGGATTGTTCCCGTAATCCTAGACCACTGAAAGACAGCTATCCTCTAGTGTTTGGTTAAGCATATATGTTCCATCTGTGGGATGCTACTATATACTTGGTCAGAACTAGTGTTAGCTTCTCTTGTCTGCTCTTGTGTGTGCCAGTTACTCATACGTGGTTTGTACATATCAATGTATGTAGTGGAGGGAAAGGAAGGTGAAAAACTGAAGGTAACTTAACTAATCTTATTCTCAAGGAGATTTGATACTGGATGATGTCGCTAACTACACGCTCTTGTCGAAGATGGATCGAAAGGCAGTATATCTGCTGATTAGCTATTCGCTTTGTATATAGTAGTCATGACCTACTTTTCATCTAAAGACATGGAAAGGCTTTTGTTCTTGTTTGTTACCTTGTAAACATATTCTCTGTCTAGAGATGTGGTCTGAGTCAAGGATAATGTGTTCTTGCATTGAAGAAAAAAGTGCTCTTGATTTTCAATATGTAAAGTTTTGCAACATGCCTTTGGTTATTTCTGAGGTAGATAATCTCATTAAAGCTTGTATATGTGACAAAAACAATGTTTGCTGGCTTTATCCCTTTTAGAGTGTCTGAGTTTGTAAATCATGACTAAATCTAACCGATGACGCTGCTTTCCTTTTCACAGCTTCTGCAGATCCATCGGAAAGGCTGGAATTTCTATTGAGTCAACCAGAAAACAGATTTTGTGCTGATTGTGGATCACCAGATCCAAAATGGGTGTATGTCTCTGGTTCTTGGTTCTTGGTTATTGGTTCTTGATATGGGTGACCAACTCATCACTCATGCAATTCATACAATAACTTGCCTATCCCTAGAGGATTTGTGTCTTATATTTATAATTAACATATTTCATGACTAAGAGATGTGCTCTGTAAGAATTATCTCGTGAGTAAGATAGATGTCATTATTCATATTCACACAGGTCAATGAATTTTTTTCGACATTTTATAGAACAGTATAGCGTTTTTTATATATGCCATTGCAAATAAGATTATAGATACTTATACTTTCTCTGTATCCACTTCTGTGTCTCACATAACTGTATACCGAACATTTCAGATCTATTTAGGAAAGGATGAGTAGGTTTTCTTCAAAAATGTAATTGTCAATGAAATTCTTCATATAAATCGAAATTGTCACATACTGTGTTGATAATACATTCTTGATAAATCGGCACTTTCTAGTATGTTATCTTTTTTTCTTGTATACATGTCATTTTTTAAAAGAAATCATGTGAACTGTAAAAGGTGTACTATGCTTGCAGTAGTTCATTTTTTCTGTTTTTCCTTATTTTTGGTCCTCCATATTTGTTAACACGGACTTATTATTAAACCTGACCAACTTAGGTCCTTGAGTCATGGAGTCTTTATTTGTATCAAGTGTTCTGGCATTCACAGGAGCCTTGGAGTTCATATCTCGAAGGTACTTAATCTTAACCTCTTTGTATCATTACAGGAAATCAGTGTTAGTTTCCGATACATGATTCTCATTTGATTATAGCAAGTTCTCAAAGTTCTCATGATTTCAACTAACGTGTGCATGCTTGAGTTTAGGTCCCAGAATATTGTAAACGTAAAATTTTACATGGCTGTTAACCTTAGTTGATATTGAAACATATAAGCTGTTATGCATTTATATAGTTGAAGATTAGAAAGCTGTTAAAGGACATCATGGACAAAACGTTCAAGGTGAAATTGCTAAAAATAAGTCAGGTATTCCATAAGAATGTATAGAATGCAAATCATTAGAGAGATTGATAAAACAAACTTGCAAGACAAGAAGGAGGTAAAGACTGGATAAAATGGTGGAGGGAAATTTGGACAAAATATCTGTTTAAAAAAATTGATTAGAGTGCAGTGCTAAAAGACTGAGAATCACAATGAACTTTTAAGAAAGAACCTACTAGAGATTAAGGCTTTGAGGTAAATTAAAAATACATCCCTTCTCATGTGTAAAAACTGAAACAGAATAGAGCGAAAGAAATCATTTCCATTCAATTTAATAGTGTATTCAATTTAATGGAGTATTCAATCATTTCCTCCTGAAGAGGCTTTGTGCCGTTGGCACGAGATCTGTGCCGAGTGCTGGTGCAATGCATGCCGTCGGCACGTATCATGCTAGCCAAAGACCAGGACGCAATCCTAGCTCCTGACAATGATACGGTGATACGACCCCATGCTCTAAGCAAAGATATACCTAACCAAAATTTTTGTGCATGGGTTAAGTTATAGCAGAAAAAGAATGCCAAATGTATGTTTTTGTTTCTAGATATTGCATTTTTTCTTCTTTTGATTTTTGATAAATTTTTGTTCATACAATGTAAACAAAGATGAATTAATTTGTTAAGAGTTATGTATTGCCGGATCCCTCATTTGTTGAGCAGTGCCACTGACCATGTCACATCGTCTATGTATGTGTGCCACACATTTTTCGATGCATCTGAAGAGAAATTGTCTGGCTTAAGACCACTAATTTGACTCCAAGTATAATTCTTCTGGAAGCTCTGAAACAGAATCTGCATGAAAAATGGAATTGTGTACACCTATCGAGCTTGTTTCTTTTAACAATTATCTCTAGAAGACTGCCACATGATTTCGAACATTCATATATGTTCCCATGCAATAGCTTCCATATAGAAATGATTGCTTTTGCGTGCATTACCTCCCAACATAAATTAAATCCAAAAATTTTCCTTCAGGTTCTGTCTGTGAAATTAGATGAGTGGAGTCATGATCAAGTTGATTCTTTGGCTGACAGTGGTGGAAATGCTGCTGTAAATATGAGATATGAAGCTTTTATACCTGATAGCATTAACAAGCCCAGACCAGATTCTTCTATTGAAGAACGATCTGATTTCATCAGGTATGTCTAATATGTGGCTTGTCATAGTGGTCTGAGTTTTTTATAATATTCTAAATAATCATATTATATCTTGAATGTTCAGGAGAAAATATGAGCTGCAGCAATTTATGAACTCTAATCTACAGATTGTGTGCGCACGTCCTATTTCAAGCACGTCCTTTGCTAACAATGTATCCAGCAATAAACACTTTGAAAAGCAACACACTGGCCTCCGTCATGGACTAGGTCATGCATTTCGGAATAGCTGGAGAAGAAAGGAAACTGAGCAGAAGGCAGCAAAAAGAATGGTGTGATTGTTAATCAGTTAAATCATTATGTGGAGTATGACATGGTTCATGCTTGTCCAATTTTTGGTATTGGAATTTTCTTTTCCCTTTTTTTTTAGCTTATAATTGTTCAACCTTCTGTAGATGGGCATGGTGGAATTTGTTGGATTGATTAAGGTTAATATTATAAGGGGTACCAATCTTGCTGTTCGAGATATGATGAGTAGCGATCCTTACGTAATATTAACAATGGGACACCAAGTAAGAGAATTTAAACTTGCTAAATATACCTTTTGTGTTGGATGTATTATGCTCTATTCATGCATGCCTAGCTGTTTAACCTTTGGTTCAACTGTTGCAGTCAATGAAAACACGGGTGATAAGGAGCAGTTTAAATCCTGTGTGGAATGAAAGGCTAATGCTGTCAATTCCAGATCCTATTCCACCATTGAAGCTAGTAAGTTGATGCTTTATCACATGTTTTCTGGTTAATTGGCTTAATAGTTTTACAGTTCTCGGGTGAAACTTAAATTTGATCCTGCTATGAGTTTTTGCTTTTACTAAACTTCCACATTGCTTTCTTGACCTTTGCTTCCAAAGCATATTAATCAGAAGGTGGTTCTCTTTCTTGTTGGATTCAGCTCTTCTACTTATACTAAACTTTAAAATTTGCCATCCTTTAGAGCCTTCATTTATTTTCTGGATATTAGCCCCTCTATTGCATATTTTGATAGCTACTGTGAGTAATCAATAGCATGGATTGCCATGCCAGTGGCATGCGCCGTGCCGGAAACCCTCTGGTACGGTACCTGCTGCCAGCACACGCCGTGCCGGACCAGCACGGAGCGTGCCGGTCCATATGAGTGAAATTCACTCGTATTCAACATCTCTAATTGGCCAAATATAATCTCTTATACCAGAGCAGAGTGAAAACATATCAAAGTAGTATAATACAACACATGACACATAATCAACAGCTCAATACATCTCTTATATGAGCACACACCAAGCTCTTTCTCAGACTAACCATAATCTGTCATCTGGTGGTCTAAGATAAATGTTTCTAGTAGAACTCAGGCGCCTCATATATTGAGGGAAAGTCATATAATGAGAATAATAGACTTCAAACTCTCTAATGAGCGATTGTTACTCTACAACATCACGCTGAGAATCAATGACAGTTTCAGGAGCTTGTCATTTAACCCAAACTAAAAGAGGCAGATTCAACTATGATAATGATTTCATAGTCATTATTAGATGAGGTTGCTACTTAGCTGCCTTTCACTTAAAGGTATAGCTTTTCTAAAGCAGGTTCCATGCTGCCTTCATTTTGGAGTGTGGCAGGCCATATGATTATATCACCTTTTAATCATTTGCTTTTGTACTGGAATCATTCCACATGAAGAACATATCTGTCAGCTTATCCTTGTAATTGCATGTACTGACATCGTAAATAGGAAATTTTAATCTGGCTTGCTATCTACTGAGATCAATTTTCCAAGATCAACTTACTTATCCTTCAGACTTTCCTGGAAGGTCTCGTTGGTGATGTAGCTCTTGTCACTATGAGATAACTCTTGGCTTAAAGTTCAGATTAAAGAAGGCCAAAAGATTCCTGATGCGGCCATAACATGAGACTTCTACACATTTCCGTTGTTGCACACAACTAGAGCAAAGATAGACATTCCAGTCAATAAAGTTAACTGGGTCTTTTTTGTGATGGATATCTGTTGTTTTCTCTTAGATGGTCCACTGGAAAGCTTTATCTTCAAAGTTTTTATAAAATCAGAGGATTTCTTTCATTAAGCAAGTATCATCATGCACATAGATAGGTTGAACTACACCTATACCTATGTTAATGAAGACACATGCATATGCATGGAGTTGGACTTCGCATTTAGGGTTCTTTGGCTACAAAAAAAAAGTCTACATTTAGGTGTGTCGATAGGCTGCGGGCTGTAGAGGTCTAAGATCCTAGCCAACAATTCTAGTGACACCTACATCCATAGCGTCCTATATCCTAATTTCATCTTCTGATCTTATGCAGTGCAGGAGCATTGTATATGTCCACTATTTCTTTACACAGGCAATCAGCAACTCATTTTGCTTCTCTCTACCTGTAATTTGATTCATAATTTCTGCATCTCTCTTTGCAGCAAGTATACGACAAGGATACGTTCACAACGGATGACCGAATGGGCGAGGCCGAAATAGATATCCAACCTCTGGTCTCGGCAGCCAAAGCTTACGAGAACTCCACACTCTCAGAGTCTATGCAACTAGGGAAATGGCTGGCAACTAATGACAACACCCTGGTCAAAGACAGTATTATCTCGCTTGCCGATGGCCGAGTAAAACAGGATATAACCTTGAGGCTTCAAAATGTGGAGCGTGGTGAACTGGAAATTGAACTTGAATGTGTTCCCCTCAGTCAATAGTGTAGTAAAAAATATCTTATAAAACAAGAAGGTTCAGTTATTTAACTCCCACAATAAATCTATACGTTTAACCCATTTCCTTGTGTTTAATTGTATCATGTTCCAAGTTGCTGTGAACCACAGATAGAACTCATGTTACCTGGATTTGTTATGTAGATCTACCCAGGTTAATGATGTCATCAGAGTGGTCACTTCTGTATGATGCCTAGAACATGCTGTACTCATTTAGTTGCAAGCCACAAGTAATGAAATGCATTTTGTACCAAAAGGATGGCCTAGCATCTATCAAACTTTCATTATTTTCCTAATAAACATGCAGGCCAACTAATCATCCTTATATGACAGGATGGTTATAAGTCATATTGTCCTAGGTGGCGGGAGAATGTTTTAGGTGGTGTTTATGTGGTATGATAATCCTAGGTTGAGGGGATTTAGTGGGAGGGAATTATTGGGTGGTTATTGGGGTGGGGTTGATGGTTATCCTGTCAGGTGGTAAAGGTCACCACTAGCGTATCTATGTGATTCACCAACCATCTTTTTTTGTGTGTCAATCATCACATCCGTCTTTCTTTTTTTTACGAGATAAAGCCGGAAGGCTAAGCACCCTTACACTCTACCTAAAGCTAGTGGCCCATCATCATCGACAGACTTCGTGAAACAAGCATCGACACTATCAGGCCACAGAGTTAGCTCGAGAATTTGCAAGCCCTTGGGATAAACATAAAACCAACATTATGAGTTGAGCATCCATCATCTACAACTGCTTCAGTAGCTCAAGTGGTAATATCGATTTGAGCTAAAGAATAGGTCTTTGGTTCAAATCTCTAAGGCCAGATAAAGATGGATCGAGAAGCCCATGACAAATAATGTGTGTGAACTTCGCGATTGATCCAGCTTGAATGAAGCGGGGGCACAGCCTAAGACACTGGTGAGAAAATTTCCTTCCCTTTTTCCGACTACACTAAAAACTCCTTGATAGTCATTTAAGAGATCATACTAGGAACACCTGCTATGAAAAGTGACATTTGGTACTGAAAGAGGAGACCAGCGGATAAAAGGCTATTTTTTATTACTTACCCAATTTCATCTCCATAATTCAAGGCTCAACCAATCTAAAACATAAAAAATATCTTGTAAAACAACACAGTCAACACTATAACTCTGCAGAATTTTTGCATGAGCATCTGCGCTTCATGATTGATCTAAGCAGCATAGTAGCAGGAGGCCAACTCGAATATTCACAAATTCTCATTGAACATCTCTCAACTCCTTTTACTAAGCTTTACAGTACATCTGATTTATACCATCCAAAAAATAGATTACCTCCTCGTGTTTATCTTCAGAAATCCTAGCATCTTTCAAATCTATCATTCGGATATCCTACAAGGCATGTCATGGCAAACTAATCCTCTCATGCTAGAAAAGATATCAGTAACATATTTTGAAAGTGCTCTTCTTCATAAATATAAGATTTTGTTTTCTTTTATTTTCTTTTGAAAAGATGAGTCGAAGCTATAGTCACACGGCTGATCTACAGATCTCCTCCAGGGAACCCACCCCGAGCAGCACGAGCTATCAAGGATGTATTGAAATTAAGTAAAATGGCCACACATCCTTTGCTTCAACTTAAATTCCAGAGTCGAACATGGCACAACAACCATAAGAAGTCACCATGGCACAGTCAATAAATCTCAAGCCATGTAGACTCTGGAAAAAACGTGTCAAAAGATGATGTACAATCCAAGAGAAAGAAAAGAACTAATAATGCTCGCAGCTTCTGTATTTATTTAACAACAAAGAACAACAATCCAACTCCTCTTCAATAATACAGATCAACAGCAGCATCAAACACTGCACATAAGTAAAGCGAAGCAGCAATATTTACAAACACATTTCACTTCCAGAATCAACCAAGCTTCAAGCACGAAGCTTTCGAGAATCAAGTTAGCCAGTGATTCGAAAAGCCCTCACCTTCAAAACTTTTAATTCACATTTTCCAGTACTCATCATTTCGGTAGGATTCGAACTTTTCCTTCAATCAATTGCCAAACAATCAAGCAAACGATTCCATGTAAAAATTCTTGTTTGTAATTGGTTTCTAGGTAAAGAATTACTTCAGTTCAGTCATAGGAGGAGGGGGAGGAGGTGCAGCAGTTAGGGCATCGTACCAATCCGTTCTCGTTACACTCCCCGCACCGGTGCATCCGTCCCTCGTCCTCGACGAAAACCTTGCGGCTGCCACTGCACGCGCCGCAGGGCACGAACCGCACGCCACCACAAACTCCACAGACGAACCCTCCGGGTTCCAGCTTGGGTGCCCCTTTCAGGATGCGCGCGAGCTCGCCGGACTCATGGAGCTGCCGCACCTCTTCGGCCCCTCCGATCCAACGCCCGCCGAAGAAGAGCTGGGGGAGGAGCGGCGGCGTGGGTTTCCGCTCGACGGTCTTCGATCCTTCGCCTCCGTGGTGGGGTTGGAGAAGGGATTGGAGCACCCGGAGGTAGGAAGCATCCATCGAGACGTCCCGCTCGTCCACGGCGACGCGGAGGCCACGGAGGATGGCACGCACGGAGCAGCAGTCTTCGTGAGTGCGCCGGATACCACGGAGAGAGGTCGTGTAGAGCACCACCTCCTCCACCGGCGCGGCGGAGAAAGATGGGAAAGGGCGCTGCTTTCCACTACTAGCCTTGCTATACGCACTAGGGTTTTCGTACTGGTGGCAGGAGAAGGATCGGTTGAGGGCCGTAACAGCCGGGAGCTTCTTGTTGTTACTCGAGATGGGGGAGGTGATGAACGGGGAGTCATCGAGGCCATCCATGAGCTCCCAGGCGTCGATGACGGCGTTGGGGGAAGAAGAGGGCTGGTCTCGGTCTCCTATTTCTTCGGGAGACGTGGGTTGGTGGTGGTCGAAGAGGAGGAGGGAGCCGTAGGTGGTGGATGTGAGGGAGACGAGGTGATGGGAGTCCCCGCGGTGGAGCGGGGGGTGGTGGATCACGACCGGGAACCGGTTCTTGTTAGTCGTCGGCGGCGGCGGAGGATTAGGAACAGCGGCGGCGGTGGTGGTGGTGGTGGTGGGAGGAGAGACAATGCGGGAGGAGGGATGGTCGCGGGAGGTGACGCAGCCCATGGGAGGAGGAGGCGTGCGAGATTGTAAGAGTCGTCTTTTATTATGGAAAGCAAAGAGCTTTGCTTCTGGATTATTCTTTCATTAGTGGAATCGCTCTTAGGAAACGTGGATAAAAGTGTGGTTTGTTTTGGTTTCCAAGATAAGTAAACAAAAGACGCGGGAAAGCGAGGGAGGGAAAGGGACAAACACCGAGGAAATCTTTCCTAGACTTGACTCCACGGCTACTTCGCTATGTAAGGTTGGGATTTTGACTTCTTTTCTTTTTTAAAAAAACTAAAATCAACTTTTGGTCCCCGTAAAAAATTACCATTGTGATAATATAAGTACATGAAGTTTATTTCTAACCATTTTAGTATCCAATTTTATTAAAGAAGATCGATCCTTTTTCCATCCAGATCGATCTTGGTCGGGAAAAATCCAGTTTCTGAAGTTCACGGAGAGAAGAAGATCGATCTGATCCCAAAAAAGATCCATCCATTTTGGCGTTGCGGGGAATATTAATGGATAAGGTCTAATCCAAGTTAGGGCTATCTTAGAACTATAAATAGACCTTTTTGGTGGAATTTTTGGGGGACTTCTATAGACGAATTTTCTTCATTTCTTAGGGTTTTTCCTTGCTTCCTCTCCACAAATCTAGGTTAGAATCTTAAGATTTGACCCATGGGTGGAGCGTTTCATCAACTTTCATCGACGGATCTTCTCTTTAAGATGAGTAACTAAACTGTAGCCTATGAATTTCTATGACGTATTAAAGATATTATCTAGGGTTTCCTATGGATTGGAGCATGTATTCTTTTGATGGTTTTTAATGGATGAATCATTTATTTCTATATCTTTTTTGTGTTGATTTATATTACGGATGAATGATTTGTTCTATTGTGCTCTAGATCTAGGTCTTGTGCATGTTAGAGACTAGGGATCGATGGAATTGTTTCATGATACTTTCATGCTAGAACCATGATTGATCTATGTTTATGAATCCTAAACCCTAGATTAAAATTATAGGAGTGTTAGAACCACTACCTTACTGCTAGAACCACAGAGACCTATATTCATAACCTATCATTTATTCCTATTATTATTGATTTGGCTTCCACGAAGTGCTAGAACCACTTTGATTTATTCACCAAATATCCATTCTTTGATGTTAGTCATTCCAACGAAGAATTCTTACGAATGTTTGTTGAGTGATAGGTAGATCTAGCCATTCTTCTATCAACCTTTGGTAAACTATTTATGATCTATGGATTTGCTCTTATTCTAGGAAAACCTACATAGTTCTTGATTACGGATTAGAAATTCCTAGCTTATTCTCATCGGATTATTATTCTAAATTAATTTCATTCTAGTTAAGAGTAGTTTAAAGAAAAAAATCATTTCCTTTTCCTAACTTTTGCTTTAGAACTATATAAGGTAATTAGACTTAATATTTCTTTTCCCTGTGGATCGACTCGGATTCATTGCTATCTACTCATAAAGTAGTAATTAGTGATTCGGATTATAAATTTCTAATTTTGGCGTTCTTGTTAAGACCACGACACTTTTCAAGGCGCGTCAAAATTTTGGCGCCTATATTCCTAACCTATCATTTATTCTTATTATTATTGATTTGCCTTTCTCGAAGTGCTAGAACCACTTTGATTTATTCATCAAATATCCATTCTTTGATGTTAGTCATTCCAACAAAGAATTCTTACGAATCTTTGTTGAGTGATAGATAGATCTAGTCATTCTTCTATCAACCTTTGGGAAACCATTTATGATCTATGGATTTGCTCTTATTCTAGAAAAACCTAGATAGTTCTTGATTACGGATTAGAAATTCCTAACTTATTCTCATCAGAATATTATTCCAAATTAGTTTAATTCTAGTTAAGAGTAGTTTAAAGACCATAATCATTTCCTTTTCCTAACTTTTGCTTTAGAACTATATAAGGTAATTAGACTTAATATTTCTTTTCCCTGTGGATCGACTCGAATTCATTGCTATCTACTCATAAAGTAGTAATTAGTGATTCGGATTATAAATTTCTAATTTTGGCGTTCTTGTTAAGACCACGACACTTTTCAAGGCGTGTCAGCATGCAACACATGTGATGATATAAGTAGGGTCTGGGCTCAGCATGCTGCCAGTCCAGGGTGGTGAGCAAGTAAGTAAGTCAAGGAACTGTTGTAGTGATAACACCACCAACTGCCAGCCAGCTCACAGAGAAAAACTTGCAACGGGAAACAACCCCGACAAACACGGCTATCAATACAACATAACTATGCCCTCGACACACGCCGGCATGCGAGGCTAAGGAAACCAGGAGGGCAACCAACCCGTTTATTCTACACATCCCGGGAGTCATCAGTCTCCCGGTTCACCACTACCCCTCAATATGGGGCTAACATGCTTAACCATATGTACAAGGTATAAAGCGATAAAGAAAACCCGTGCATAGGGGTGAGCAGAACCGAACCGAACTCGAAGAACTGAACCGAACCCGAAAAATCGAACCGAACCCGAAGAACCGAACCGAACCGAATTAGTTCGGTCCATTTAGTTTGGTTTTCAGTTTTTCGGTTCGGTTTGGTTTTGGCATGTATGAAAAGTTCGAGTTTCGGTTCGGGTTTGGTTCTTTAAAAAAAATTCGGTTCGGTTCGGGTTAAAACCGAAGTTTTCATACATGCCTTAACCTATGAATCTATGAACCTTTGGTCTAACCCGATCAAGGTGACCCGGTCTAACCAAGTAACCAACTAATAGCCCCGATGATGAGGAAAAGGGCAAAAGGCCTTCACTCCTTCAGGCTTCAGCCTTCTCATGATGATGCCCTAGCCCCAAGGTCCCTAAGCCCTAACCCCTAATTACGTCGCCGCCTCCCGGCTCTCCCTCTCTTCCAAGCTCTCCCCCTGTCGAGAGCCCAACACCAACACCGCTGGCCTCCTTCCTCGACCTCATCACCGCCCGCTCGCCCTCGTTGTCATCTGCCCGCGGCCCTCTCTCGTCGCCATCCGCTCGCGTTGCCGTCCGCCCACTTTGCTGCCGGCCCTCGTTGACATCCACCCTCGTTGCCTACTACCCTCTATGTATAAAAGGTACTCATTGTGTCTTTGCTTCTTCCTCTTCTCATCTTTTCTCCGGCGACACCATAATTGGTGACTGGTGCCCTCATCCTTCTTTAATGGATTTATGATTTATCAGGATTTTTCATTTGAAAAAGCTTCGAAATTCTTGGCATTTGATAAGATTTTTCTGCTCTAGGTTGGTATTTAAATAGAATGATAGGAATGTGATATATGGATTAAATCAGTTTGATTTTGATGAGTTAATGAATGAATTGATTTTTTCCAAATGTTCTAGAATTTATAGACACTGAGCAAAATCTAAAAATCTTCATTAGTGCATAGTAACCATTTATCTTCATTAGTGCATAGTAACCACTTATCGCCATTTTTGTACTTTCTACGTAGTTTGCTATAAAAACTTTTGTGGGCTTTGTTTAATTTCTCATTGTTGATCGTTAAGCATCTAAGTTTTAGTTTTCTAGAGAATCATGTAGGTTTATGTTGTGTTCATTGATGGATTTGATTGTTTCGTTGTTTGCATTTACGATGTGGCAACCCATCTTTTGTTTGGAGGGTTCTAACGTGAGTGTAATAGTTTGAGCATAATGTAAAGAGTGCAGTCAGTTGTCTACTAAGTGCATAATTCGCTTCCCAATGGCTCCTGCAACCCATCCTCTCACTTCCCAACGGCTCCTGTGATAGCTTTAGCATGTGTATCTCGTCATGTTCAGATTTGCTTCAATTTGTAGTTGCTATATCTTCAGATCTGATATCCTCCTTTGACATGACTTCTCATTTTCTATCTCATTCACTTTCACGAGAATCAAATAAGAAAGATAGTATTGATGAAGCCTCCATTGTCGCACCATCCACCGACGCTGAAACTAGTGGGACTAAAATAGTAGCACAGAATAAAAAAAAGAGAAAAGAAATGGGGTTAAAGGCAAAAAGAAAAGCAATACAGTCAATGTCAGAAGTTTGGACACACTTTGAAAAAATCATTGATCCTACTGATGGGAAACAAAGAAGCAAGTGCATCTATTGTCAGAAAACTTTTCATTCTGATCTAGTAACAAATGGAACATTGTCACTTAAGAAGCACATGTGAAAATGCAAAATGGCTCCTCGCTCAAGTGGCCAACAAATAGAAATAAGCTTTGTAAGGGCTGAAGATGGAGATGGAACTGTTGTTAGCATGTGGAAGTTTAATCAAGAATATTGTAGACAGGCATTAGCTCATATGATCATACTTAATTAATGAGCTACCTTTCAAGTTTGTTGAGTGATAAGTCACTAATTATTCACAATTAAACCCCTTAAATTACCTTTGTTAGGCCTAGAGTAGTTGTGTTTAATAGTTTATTAGTTGATTTCAGGTTTAATCATGATTTGAGAAGAAATATAAGAATTTTGACAAAAAGGATGAATTTATGTGATAAAAACTGCTTCGTCGGCTGTCAGGAGAATATTCTCTATATATTCTGTATAAGTCCAAATATTCTGAAAATGTAGTAGATGGTAAAAGCCTTCAAGACCTACAACTTTCATGTTGGACATTTTGCGAGAAGCCTGATGGATTAATACCAGTTTTGAAGAAGATAAAGATATATAGCTGCTGGAAAACTGGTCCGTCGATGCTCAGGAAAATATTCACCAAATATTCCAGATAAGTCCAAATAATGTCACATCTTCGAGACATGACAGAAGGCTTCCTAATCTACATCTTTCATGTAAGCACATTTCCAAATTCCGGACGGGTTGAACCCAGTCGCGACCGGAAGAGGCTATCAGAATTAAACCAGAAAATTCGAGTTGCACTAGAGGTCCAACTCAACCCATAACCCTAATTCCGGGAACACACCTATAAGAAGGTGTTGGCTGGCCGAAAATAAGCATCTTTTCGACAATCTTTGGAGAAGGAAGAAGAAGACGGAGAGGATGTGGATGGTGACAACTTCTTATTCCAACTCGATGGCTTTAATCTAAAAGATGAGTTGCTAATTATTGTACTTAGGATTATTCATGAAACCCTAGTGTAGTTTTGGTTTTTCTTTAGTTGGATTCTTGTGAACTTTTCGATGCATGATCTCATGAATATGGTTTTATTGTTAATAGAGTTGAAGGAACAGAGTTCCCTTGACGTACTTTCAGTCCTACATGATTTTTGTGATTGATTGTAGAGATTTATGAGATGGTTTTCATGAAGTTATTGGTTTGCTTTTGAGATAAGCTATGCTACACGAAGATAGGTTGTGCCAAGGTCATTAGTAGTAGTATAATTTAATGTATTCGTAGGACCAAAGACAATCTATGCCAATTAAAGATAGGTTATGCTATTGGGAACATTAACTTTCTTTTAGGGCTTCATGTGAGCTTGTAGCCATATGATCCATAATGTTGAGAGAAGGGAACAAGATGATAACTAGATAAAACTAATAATGAAAGTAGGGCGGATTGAGTAATTCCTAAGTAACTACTCCACTGATTCAAATTGATCAACCTTTTATCTCTTTTATTTATTAGTTTAGATAACTTTATTCTATCTTTGATTCTTTTCCTTAATTTTAGGGTTTCAAGAATTGATTTCAGTTTCCAACGTTTTCCCTGTGGATCCACTCCCGACTTCACCGCTATCTAATAGTGTAGTGATTGAATAAGGATTATAATTTTAAGGTTTTGAGAATTGATTTCAGTTTTCAACGTTTTTCCTGTGGATCCACTCCCGATTTCACCGCTATTCTACCTAATAGTTTGTGAGCGATCAATTTTTGGTGCTGTTGCCGGGAAATTCGACGGTTAATTGATTGATTTTCTCTTGACTCTTTTTCTTTGATTAATTCGTTTTTTATCTTTCTTATCTTTCCCTTTATTTATTTTACATTTTTTTAGGAATTCTCTAACAATTTTTCTGATTTTTACATCTACTAAATTTGATTTTCTAGGACTTGGACCTGCATCCCATCGCCAAGAGCGATCGGTCGGACACGGGAGTGACCGATCAGGACTGTGTAGTCTGGTAAGTTTGTTCTAAACTCCGAGTTATTTTATCTAGCTGTTTGAGATGCTTCTGCAAGTCGCACAAAAGCACGTATCAGCGACAGTCGTCTCTTGGACCAGCCCACTGTTTGTATTTCTTATCTTTGGTATGGTCCTTATTTATGTGATCTTGCATGCATGTCTAATTTTTATATGCCACCGGGTGCCATGTACCATGATGATTTGCCTTTTAGTTATGGACCCGCTTACAATAATTACACATATGATTTCTCTAATCCGACATATAATTCACATGCATATGCTTATAATCCGAATTTTAGAGATCACACATACCCTAGTTGGCAATTTCAAGTTTACCAACCTCCTAACATTCAACCATGGAACATAGAACCACCGGACCAAGATTTTACACCTAATTTTGCACCGTCATATCTTTTTCAAGCACAACCTCGACAACAATACTGGTATGAGCCGCCTATTCACCCTGCATCACAAGCACAAGAAGAGCCAACTTTGGATGATATTCTTAAGGTAATGGAAGAGATTAATAATTCCTTAGTAGAATTTCATAAATCCTTGGCTGAGGATAGACTTTCTAGGGAACGTGACAAAATTGAGAACCCCTTCACTGAACAGTTACAAATACAACAACAACCATTTATAATTGATCAAGTTAAAAACTCACAATTTATAGACAAGCTAGAAGTCCCGTCTAGACAACTAGCTAACGTAAGTCACTTTTTTGATGATATAGTGGATGGATATGATTCTATGCCTCTTCTTTATGATGACAATAATCGTGATGCTTATCTTTCTAATGATGTTGATACATGCTATAATGCTTGTGATGCTTTTCCAGTTCATGATGCTATTAATAATGTTTTGTCAACTGCTGAAAATATTGTTTTCCCAACTTTGGATGATACAGCTCATGATGTTGATGAATGCTACCCGGTTGTACATTCTGGACCTTATATGTATTTCGGTCATTCTTATGAAGCAAGTTTTTTTAATGATAGTGATGATGAGGGTTGTTATGCTAAATTATCGGTTGTTCATGATGACAATATGTCTATTTACAATGATCATAATGAGGATGAGCATATTAGTGAGACCCCCTGTCAGGAACCTCAAGTTGAACTTCTACATGATAAGTTGAATGATGATGATGTGCGTATTAGTGATAAACATAATGAGGATGAGGGTGTTAGCAATATTTCTTCTCTAGAGCCTCAATTTGAGATTCTATCTTTAATATCATCCCCATTAGTTGAACTTTGTGAGGAGAAGAACCTTGTTATGAGTGAAGACTATGCCAATTCCTATCGTCCTTTCATCAAAAATCGTATCAAAATTTTCAATTATATGTTTGCTAAGGACTTTTGTTTATTTTTTTATCAAGCATGTCTGCATACCTTCACCATGATTCGGGCCATGTATTTTTTCACATGGAACCATCGACCTCCAAAATTTTGTTTCATGAGCGTCTAGCAAAATACGTAAACTTACGCGCTTTCTGGGAGGCAACCCAGTTTTTAGGATTTTTCTTTAGCTTTTTAGAATGTTATTTAATTGTTACATTTTTCCCATGATTTTTAGGATTTTCCTCATATTTTTCCTGGAATATTTCTCCACCTTTTTCCTATTTTTCAATATTTTCCGCCGGATTTTCTCTCTCTTCCTGATCGGCTCTCTAGCGGGCCGGGACATCATCGTCCCGGCTCTGCTGCAACTGGATCGGCTCGTCCTCGAGCCGCTGATCTCCGCCACCTCTCAAGCCTGCCCCGGCCATCCCCGTCCCTCCAAAACTTCACCTAGACCTCCGCCAACCTCCTTACTACCTTTCTCTGCCTCCTCCGCCCTCATCCCTCTCTCCTACGACGCCGGTGAACCTCTCCGCCTTCCCAAGCCGCCGTCGTTCTCCTCATCCATGACCTCCCACCGCCTTATACCACCTCCAGAAGCTTCCTTAGGTTGTCACGATCCTTCCCACACCATCAAAATCCTTCATTTCTTCCTGGATCACCGGAATCAAACTCCGGTGACTATACCTCGCCGTCCCCCTCCAATCCACCCCTTTCCGACCACAATCCTTTAATCAAACCCCACAGGAGTTTTCACAGAGCCCCTACGTTCCATCCTCCACTATCCTCTACCTCCATTGATGTCTGGATCGTCGGAACCCACTTCCGACGATCCTTAACCGCGCCGGCCACCTCTAATCTCCCACCTGAGAGCTTTAATTCCACAATCAGACTACATAGATGAGTTCACCAGGCCACCATGATTCTTCCTGTACCTTTCAAATCCTCCGGCGACGACGTTTCATCGTCAATCCATCGCCGGTGAGCTTTCAGCCGTCTGATTCTTCTTGGATGTGATCCAGGTGCCACAGTGATCTGATTTTTGATCGGACAGTATAGATCTTCAATCAGAACCATGTTGAACATTCTTTGATCTTCTAGACGTCCTAGAGCAACATCCGATGTTAAATTCTCCTTATTTTCGCCGATTTCGTTTCTGATCTCGCCGCGGACGATCGTCGTGTGTGTGATGATGTTTTATGCGGATGATAATTGATGGTCGCCCTGCTTGGATATTTTGGTCCTTTATTTTCTTATCTGTGATGTCTAGAAGATTATTTTTGTGTGATGAATGTTTATACAAATCAATTTATCATGAAAATACAAAGGAGACTCTGCCGAAATTTTCTATGATTCTAATACCTTTTTGGACTTTTATTTGTTATATTTGATCTTTTTGGAAAGGTATATATTTCTGTGACAGGTTATGGTGGGGAAGGAAGTATTTATTCAATTATGACGGTGCCTAAACTTAAATTGGAAGAGAGAGAAATCTATTTTTGGGGCGTTCATTATAGTTATCTCTACCCTTTATTCTTTGATTTATTTTTATGACTTAGTGTAATTGGAGACAATTACGTTTAAGTTGGAGGGTAGCATTCATAAATTCCATGCTCATTTTTTTTATGGAAGCCAAATACTATACATCCCTTGAATTATTTCAAAAGACTGAAATTATGATAGGATTTGACAAAGATGCATGTTTTAGAAATTTATCTTATGAATTATTCTCAAACTTGTATGTCATATAAGGGATAGTAAATCTTTGTTATGCATGATATTGTTTCTACATTTTAACACTTTTACCATGATCTAAGGATAGCTTGACATATCCTAATTCACATGTTCACTTCCACATGTTAAGGAGTTGATATTAGATTCAAAGCATGATACTGGGATAGATTTATAATTCCATGTCATGGCACAGAAAATACATAAACACATGCAATTATTTAAGTATGTGAAAAAAAGAGAAAAAAAAAGGACTTTCAACTTAGTAACCAGGCAGTGTGCCTAACCAGCGTGGTGTTCACGTAAAACAGTTGAATTTCTTGAAAAAAAAAGAAAAAAAAATAAGGGTTTCATACTTAGTAACCGGGCAAGGTGCCTAACAAGGTGTGTTGTTCGCGTAAAACAGTTGAAATTCCTGTCAGAAAAAAAAAACCAGAGATTGCTATGTGATAAGTGGAAAATATGTGCTGAATAGGATTGTGATCTTGAATAGTTGAAGTGTTTAGATATAATTGATGCTCTGAAGCATATGGAACCCCATTCACACACAGGAGTGTTAAAGTTATTTTTAATCATGATTAAATATGTTGAAGTGTTGGAAATATGTTGTGACATGTTTTAATTTACTATATTTTTATGTGACTATGAGTTGAAAGGTTTATTCATGAATATTATTTCTATTTCATGCATTAGAGTTGATGAAAATTATAATTAGTTTCTAATGATATAATCAAGGATTGCATAGATGTTTGTGGGTGTCATCCCTAAAAACCCTCAGGAAACTATAACTCCTCCACTAAGGTAACCCAGAGGTTTAAAGGCTTGTTGCACATGCTAAGTGCAATCCTGAGACCTGCGAAAGTAGCTAGTTAGATTTACTGCTTTCTTTTTATCTTTCTTTGCTCGAGGACTAGCAAAGTATAAGTTGGGGGTGTGATAAGTCACTAATTATTCATAATTAAACCCCTTAAATGACCTTTGTTAGGCCTAGAGTAGTTGTATTTAATAGTTTGTTAGTTGATTTCAGGTTTAATCATGATTTGAGAAGAAATATAAGAATTTCGACTAAAGGATGAATTTATGTGATAAAGACTACTTCGTCGCCTGTCAGGAGAATATTCTCTATATATTCTGTATAAGCCTAACTATTCTGGAAATTTAGTACGTGGTAGAAGACTTCAAGACCTACAATTTTCATGTTGGACATTTTGCGAGACGCCTGATGGATTAATACCATTTGTGAAGAAGATAAAGATATATAGCTGCTAGAAAACTGATCCGTCGATGTTCAGGACAATATTCGCCAAATATTCCAGATAAGTCAAAATAATGTCAAATCTTTGGGATAGGACAGAAGGTGTCCTAATCTACATCGTTCATGTTGAGCACATTTCCAAATTCTAGGCGGGTTGAACCCAGTCGCGACCGGAAGAGGCTGTCAGAATTAAATCAGGAAATCCGAGTTGCACTAGAGGTCCAACTCAACCCATAACTCTAATTCCGGGAATACACCTATAAGAAGGTGTTGGCTGGCCGAAAATAAGCATCTTTTTGACAATCTTTGGCGGAGGAAGAAGAAGACGGAGAGGATGTGGATGGTGACAGCTTCTTATTCCAACTCGATGGCTTTCATCCAAAAGATGAGTTGCTAATTATTGTACTTAGGATTATTCACGAGTGTAGTTTTGGTTTTTCTTTAGTTGGATTCTTGTGAACTTATCGATGCATGATCTCATGAATATGGTTTTATTGTTAATAGAGTTGAAGGAACAGAGTTCCCTTGACGTACTTTCAGTCCTACATGATTTCTGTGATTGATTGTAGAGATTATGAGATGGTTTTCATGAAGTTATTGGTTTGCCTTTGAGATAAGCTATGCTACGCGAAGATAGGTTGTGCCAAGGTCATTAAGAGTAGTATAATTTAATGTAATCGTAGGACCAAAAACAATCTATGCCAATTAAAGTTAGGTTATGCTATTGGGAACATTAACTTTCTTTTAGGGATTCATGTGAGCTTGTAGCCATATGATCCATAATGTTGAGAGAAGGGAATAAGATGATAACTAGAGAAGACTAATAATGAAACTAGGGCGGATTAAGTAAGTCCTAAGTAACTACTCCATTGATTCAAATTGATCAACCTTTTATCTCTTTTATTTATTAGTTTAGATAACTTTATTCTATCTTTGATTCTTTTTCTTAGTTTTAGGGTTTCGAGAATTGATTTCAGTTTCTAATGTTTTCCCTGTGGATCGACTCCCGACTTCACCGCTATTCTACCTAGTAGTGTAGTGATTGAATAAGGATTATAAATTTATATTTGATTGAGTTTGCAACGTTTTAACAACAACGTTTGTGAGTGATCATTGAGACAGAGGACTTTAAGGAGTTTTGTAAAGCATTAAGGCCAAGATTCCATTTGTGCTTGAGGTGGACAATTAGAAGGGATTGTCACAATCTTTTTGATGAGGAAAGGACAAAATTGAAGTTCTTTAAGGAGAGAGACCAAAGGATTTCTCTTACTACAGACACATGGACATCACTTCAAAGGATCAATTATATGTGTCTTACGGCTCACTTCATTGATAGTGATTGGAAATTACACAAAAAAATAATAAATTTTTGTCCAATCACAAGTCATAAAGGTGAAGTTATTGGTAGGCTACTTGAGAAGTGCTTGAAAGATTGGGGGATACGGAAGATCTTTACGGTGACAGTGGATAATGCATCCTCAAATGATTCAACTCTCAGGTACTTGAAGAGGAAATCGATGAGTGTCTTGGATGGAGACTACATGCATATGAGGTGTGTGGTGCATATCATGAACTTAATAGTTGGTGTAGGATTAAGTGATATGGGCACATAAGTTGGTGTAAAATTTGTGAAGCAGTCACCTATGAGGTTACAAAAGTTCAAAGAATGTGTGGAGCTTGAGAAAATACAAAGCAAGAGCTTGTTGAGCCTAGATGTGAGCATTAGGTGGAACTCTATTTATATGATGTTGGATGCCGCTCAGAAGTTTGGAACTGCATTTGAGAGGTTTGAAGAGATAGAGTCGCAGATTCGAATTGAACTTGAGAATAATGGGGGAGAAGGAATGCCTACTGCATAAGATTGGGAAAATGTTAGAAGGTTAGTGGAATTCTTGGGGCACTTTTATGAGCTAACATTGAAAGTGTCAGGTACTTCTTATGTCACATCAAGTAGCTTCTTCCATGAACTTAGTATGTTGTCTGGTTTGTTGCAAGAATGGAGCAATGGTAATGACATTGGATTGTGCTCCATGGCTACCAAAATAAAAGATAAGTTTGACAAATATTGGGGACCAAATAGTGATAGATTGAACATATTGACATTTATGCCGGTTCTATTTGATCCAAGGTACAAGTTAAGATATACTATCCTTGCAATAGATGAAATGTATGGAATTGAAGATGGTGAAAAGATTGTTAAAAACATCAAAGATGTCACATACAAAATGTTTGAGTACATAAAATTGGCCTCACCTGAAAGCAGTGGTTCGGTTACAAGTGAGGCATCCAATACATCTCAAATGCCTATGGATGAAGAAGTACTAATTCCAAATCAATTCAAGGCCAAGGTACTTTCTAGACTAAGGAGATTACAATTAGAAGCTGCTGGTGGAGGTAGTAAATCAGAGTTGGATAAGTATTTAGATGAAGCTAATGAAAAAGATTGTGATAATTTTGATATTTTACTATGGTGGAAGTACAATTCCTCTAGATTCCCTATATTGTCGGCCATGGCTCATGACCCTCATAGTGATTCCAATTTCAACTATAGCTTCGGAATCTGCCTTTAGCACCGGTGGGAGAGTTCTAGATGCCTTTAGAAGTTCTCATACTCCTAAGATAGCGGAGGCCCTAATTTGCGTACAAGATTGGCTACGGAGCTCTTCGAAGCTTCAATCTATGGTTGTGGAGAAAGATTTGATAGAACAAGAAACATTTGAACATGCTATCTTACTAAATTTAGTCCATATAATTGCTTTTCTTCATTTTTGTTTGTATTATTACTCTTTGCTAATCACTTATTCACTTATCTTTATTGGCATATAATTTTCAGAATTAATAAAGCTTGATACAGTGGAGGGTACAGGTGGTGGTCGTAGATTGGATACTAGCCTTGAATAGCACACAAATGAGTATGAGATTTCTTCTCTTATTACATTTGCTTCATCTCTTGTGCATCTGGGATCTTATTGCAGCTTGCTCTGATATTTTAAATCTTGGATCTTGGTCATGGGTTGTTTGTGGCTTATTCTATTGTTTGTAGCTTATTACAAGTTAGAGTCCTTGGAGTCAGCTTAATGAGATTCTATATTTGAACATTGTCAATCACAACAAAGCCCCGCGGGTAAGAACCGACGAAAACACCTCCATGCCACTAAAATGATCGATCATTTTCAAGGAATGATCGATCTTCTTAATGAAACAGAAGTTTCATCCTGGTCGAGCCAAAAAGGATCGATCATCCTGTTGATCCTAACCTTGTTTTGATGATGCCAATATACATTAAATGATAAAATATATGTTTAATATTTATTACCCCTTTAATTGGAAGCCTTAAATTCAATATTTGAGTATTTATTGTGCTGACGGTCGATGTATGGATCGATCGCGGGAATGCGACGTTCGATCCATGGATTGACCGTGGGATTGCACGGTGGATGCACCAAACTTGGCTTTATGAAATGTTGGCTCACGGTCGATCGGAGCATCGACCCTGGGAAGCCATTTTCTTGACAGAGCCTCACGACCGATACGACGGTCGACGGACCGGTCGACCGTGGTGGTTTAGACTTTGTGTTTTTAAATGTTGTAGGCTCATAGACGATCCAACGGACGATGCGATGGTCGACCGTGGAGTATAATGATGAAAAGTGAAGAAGCGATGGTCGATTAGAGCATCGACCCTGGGAAACATTTTTCACAACAGAGCCTGACGGTTGATACGGCAGTCGATGGATGAATCGACCGTGGCTCAAAAAGGCTGAGTTTTTGTATATGACGGTCGATGTCACGAACGATGCATGGATCGACCACCATCAACGTACAGAGTAAAAACTACTAGCCGTTGGAGGTTCTTTTTGAGCTGGATGAAGGCCAGATATAAGTAGTTCTTTGTTGTAAACTTGCAAGTATTATTATTGATATTATTGAGATCATCTGAGCAAGTCTAAGCAAGAGTTTACTACTCATTCCCTTTAGAGCTACAACCTTTGTAAATCTTCTTCGAGTTTGGAAAAGTACTTTGAGAGTAATCCAACAGCTATTGGCTGTGATTGTAAGGTCACCAAGCACCGGGAAGCTTGGAGGAAAAGCTTGTAAAGATTTACAAGTAGTGGAACCTCAAGAAGGACCTTGAGAGAAGTGGATGTAGACCAATAGTTGGGTCGAACCACTATAAAAATCGGTGCTATCTCTCTAACCCTTCTTTCATATAATTGTTGCATACTAATTTATTTTAGTTTCATTTCATCTACAAGCATTTAAGGTGTTAGATCTCTCCTACCTAATTATTCCATTAATCTAGTTTTTCGAAGAGAGTCCAAATTCACCCCCCTCTTGGACCTTCAATTAGGATCAGAGCAAGGTTTCTATTTTAGTGGTGTAACAACCCATAGAGGATCCTATCTAGAGATGAAAAACGTAGAGGGACAAGCTACGAATAGGCCACCCTACTTCAATGGTTCGAATTATAATTACTGGAAAACGAAAATGGAGTTTTTTATACAATCTACGGACTATGAGGTTTGGATGATGATAGAGGATGGACCCATTATTCCAAAAACTAAAAGTGAGTATACCCCAACTGACTTAAGGTGTGAGGATCTGTCCCTCCATTCCTGGGTCGAGCCCATGGCTCGTTGTGGACCGCAAGGGCAATTTGGTAAATTATTCCTTGTCAGTTTGTTTCACACTCGCGTGGTGCACACACAACTCCTATGTTTGATTTATGCGTTTGCTAGAACCCTAGGTGGGCTTGGGATCGAAAGATCTAAGCTCGGGCGCGTAGAAGCCTGTTTTTAGGCAGCTGGCGGCCTATTGGAGATCGATCGGACCTGTGTCGGTGGCTGATGTGTCCGAATAAGGACACGAACCGACTTAACCCGGCCAGTCCGACCTATCGGTCCCTGGAGCGATCGATCCGACTTCCCCTGTTTTTCCGGTTTGCTTCCCGTGTTGTTCTTCCCCTCCGGCCACCGTTTTGGGTGCTTGAAGGCTTGTTGAACTCATGGCAGCGAGAGGAAGATCCTTGGCTTGGTTGGAAGCCGCCTTGGTGGCCGTACCGCGGGGAATCAGCTGAGAAGTGTGTTTCCGGTAGGTTTCTACCTACTTGGGTTAATAAGGGCGTTTTCTCTAGATCTAGCAAGTAGATCTAGCTGTTCTTGGTGTTATTGGATACCTCTTGCTTAGCATAATTTATGATATGCGTTTCATAAGATTTGATTGAGTTTTAGTAGGCTTTTAGCATGTTTAATCTTGGATTTTCCGGTTTCTCTGTTCTTGAAGAACAGCCGGTTTACGGCGTATGTTCCAGCGTGTACGTACATTATTTGGACTTATGATGAACATGAGAGTTGTAGATCTTTGAATCTACTCTCAGACCCAACTGGTTTCATAATTTTATGATTTGCATATGATTTGTTATGAATTTCCTACGGACGGGCTGCGTTAAAGCAATTAAAGGTAATTAGTGAGATTAGTGGTTTTGATTAGTGTTTTTCGGATAATCTAGCCGTCTGATGTTTTCCGATTTTGAATATGTTGATCCCAGCATGTCTATCTGCGGGTTTCTAAGTTGGCTCTCGAATCCGACGTCGTTTGGACGCCAGATCAACGAGATCACTTAGCCCCTAATTAGAGGATCTCGTTGGTTTTAATAATATTATATGTGTTGAACATATAATGTTATATTATATATTCATATGAGTTTTCGGGGTTGCTTCCCGTTGCAGGAGTCTGCGGTTGACGGTCGCGGTGCCGTCGTAATGTCGGGACCCGCTGCGGATTGGCTAGCAGTGGTTGGTAGTACCGCTGCAGCGATCCAGTTGGACTTGTATGTTATCTTTATCATACTGTTGCATGCTTACCTCTTATTTGTGTATGATCATAGCATGCATTATGTTGCGTATTAGATGCATAAGGATAGGGCGTGGGCGATGGGTCGATCGCCGATCCGAGGCTTTCGGGTAGCTCGGATTTAGCTCTAGGACCGTGGCGGGTAGCAAGTTCCAGGTTGGATTGTAGTATTCAGTCAATTTCGATGATAGGCTTAGATGACTTGAATATATTTTGATCGATGATTTAGAGGTTGTGTCGGTCTCGAGTCGGGTTTTGAGGTATAGCCGGTGTCCAGTTATAACGACTCAAAAGTAGAGGGTGTGCCTACTCAGCGGTATCATTTCCCGCCAGCAGTGCCAGTTACCTGCTTGTGAGTCAGCAGTGTTGTTTCCTGCTTGCTGAGCATGACCCATCATGTGACCAGTTCTTCTAGAACATCATGATCGTGGACCTCAGGGACACGCGGTGGGCATATGGGGCCCCTGTGTACACTCGAACCCTACTAAGCTTTATACTCACTCCTACCCGAGCTGCGTTTTGCAGGTGCAGGCGTCAGCTCTTCTTCAGTAGCCCCCTGGCAGGTGTTTGGTGGCGCGGCGGCGTCTGGCGGTGCTGAGGAGCGGTGATCATCTGTCTACCTTTTTTGTTAGTTAGTCTCATACGGGAGTATTTTTTACAAATGTAAACCCTTTTGAGGATTTGAATATTATAATTTTTTTTTTGAGGTTGTTAATCTTAGTTTTAAATAAGGGTGTTTATGAATTGTTTAGGGAGACCAGTAGGTTAGAGGGAACCCCTCGCCAAAATTATTCCACATTAGTTAGGTTCCGGTTCGCGTTGCCCGGCCCGGTTGGGCCTTTACTGGTCGGGGCGTGACAGCGTTTTACAGCCGTGATGGCAGTGATCCGCCAGAAAACTCCAAGATTAAGCGTGCTTGCCTTGGAGTGGTCCCGGGATGGGTGATCCACTGGGAAGTTTTCCCAGATTTCTACGGTGAGCCAAAAGCGGACAATATTGTATCAGGTGGGGCCCTCGGGTGGATCCTGGATGAAGCCCGTAGGCCCTGGGCGGCCCCGGACGGCGGGGGCCGTTACAGATAGTATCAGAGCATGTTGTAGGTCTGTTAGCCGGATTGTGTCAATGAGTACGCTGGGCCTCTAAGGGGGTTGGGTTGTGAGACCCTGGGTACCTAGGTGTCAGTGTTCGTCTGAAGGGTGTGTGGCAGAACCAGGCAACCTGGTAAGCAACCCCACGTAGATAATAACTATATTAGTAACCCTTAACACAACGCGTTTTAAAGCCGTGATGACAGTGATCCGTCAGAAAACTCCAAGGTTAAACGTGCTTGCCTTGTAGCGGTCCCGGGATGGGTGACCTAATAGAAAGTTTTCTCAGATTTCTGCAGTGAGCCAAAAGAGGGTGGGGCTCTGGGTGGATCTTGGATAGAGCCCACGAGCCCTGGGTGGCCCTGGACGGCGGGGGCCATTACATAAGGAGCCTCTAAATCAATGCTAAGGCCAAAAACTACTTATTTTGTGCCCTTATCCAAATGAGTTTAATAGAGTTTCCCGATGCAAATCGGCTAAAGAGATATGGGAAAAACTTGAGGTTACATATGAGACAACTAGCCGAGTTAAAGAATCCAGAATTAGTATGCTGGTGCATGAATATGAACTTTTTTACATAAAGGATAATGAAACTATTAGTGAGATGTTTACTCGTTTTACTAATATCATGAATGTTCTTGAATCATTTGGAAGAACTTATGCTAATGATGAGGTTGTGAGAAAGATTCTTAGGTGTCTACCTGAGTCTTGGGATCCTAAAGTGACAGCGATCGAAGAAGCCAAGGATCTATCCAAGTTGTCACTCGATGAGCTCATGGGTTCCCTCATGACCTATGAGATGAACTTGAAGAGAAGCAATGAAGAAGGAGATAAAAAGAAGAAGACGGTTGCTTTCAAGTCATCTAACAAATACTCATCCGATTCAAGTGAAGGAGATGACGCTGAAGAATTGGCGATGATATCAAGAAGAATTCAAAAGATCTTCAGGCGCCAAGAAGGAAAGAAATTCTTCAAGAAGAAATTCCCCAAAGGTGAAAAATACAATCCTACTTCTTCTAACTCAAATGAAATCATATGTTATGAGTGTAGGAAGCCGGGACACATCAAGTTTGATTGCCCTCAATTCAAGAAGCCTTCAAAGAAGGAGTTCAAGAAAAATAAAGCCATGATGGCTACTTGAGGAGAAAGTAATGTGGAGACCTCATCCGATGAAGAAGAACAAGATGTAGCCAACATATGCTTAATGGGACACGGAGATGTGGAAGAAGAGGAAAATGAGGTAGAAGATGAACTTGCATTTGAAGAGCTTTTTATGCTTATCATGCTTTAGCTAATGATTTCAAGTTCCTTAAAAAGAAATACTATGCTACTTGTAAGGACTTGAAGAAAGCAGAAGAAGAAAAATTAGATGTCATGCATAGGATTGGAATCTTAGAAAAAGGAAACAAATGCATGCTAGACAACTCTTGTGACACTAGTGACACATTTGAGAAGGAACTCAAGGACACTCAATATGAGCTCACCATATTGAAGAACACAAACTATAATATGTAAAAGGAACTCATCTACTTGAGGAAATCCAAGAGAGATCTCACTCTTGAGGTTGATGACTTAAAAATTACCCTATCTAAATTCATGAAGAGTAGAGACAAGCTAGATGAGATCTTTGATAGCCAAAGGAGCTCCTTAAACAAGGAAGGAATTGGCTACAATTCTGGGAAGATGAACAACCAAAAGAAGACTAACTTTGTTAAACTTCTTCTCATCCTCCTAAGTTAGCAAAAACACCTATATGTCATTATTGTTGCAAAGTAGGTAACATTGAACCTAGTTGCTGTCTCATGAGGGATGCTAATGCTAAGAAAATTTGGACACCTAGACACACATCTTCTTCTCTTATGCATAGTGCTAATGCAAATGAACCCAAAAAGATTTGGGTACCAAAACTTATTTGTAAGAGTGTATGAGATCCAAGATCAAGACCAACACAAATACTAAAAGATGATACCTTGATAGTGGATGCTCAAGACACATGACGGGAGAAAGGAGCATGTTCTCAACCTTTCAATCCAAAGATGGAGGAATGGTGTCCTTTGGAGACAATGCAAAAGGAAAAATAATTGGCATTGGCAATGTTGATAAAACCTCTTCCATTATTATTGAAAATGTTCTCTTGGTTGAAGGTTTGAAACATAATTTGCTTAGCATTAGTCAATTATGTGATAGAGGTAACAAAATTATTTTTGATGATTCAAAATGCTATGTTAAGAATGCTTTTAGTGATAAAATCTTGCTAGTAGGACATCGTGATGGTAATGTATACACCTTTTATCTTGATGATCATGTTTGCCATGATGATGTATGCCTTAGTGCCTTAAATGATAATTCTTGGTTATGACATAGAAGGCTTGGACATGCACACATGGATTTAATATCCAAACTTTCTCGAAAAGACCTTGTTTTTGGATTTCTCAAGATCAAATTTGAGAAAGATAAGATTTGTGATGCATTACAAAGGGGAAAACAAGTAAAATCCTCTTTCAAACCTAAAGATGTAGTTTCTGCCACAAGAGCAATAAAACTCATTCACATAGACCTTTTTGGACCAACCAAAGCTACAAGCTTAGGTGGTAGCTTATATGGTTTTGTACTAGTAGATGATTAGACTAGATACACATGGGTGATTTTTCTTGCACACTGATGGGACGTGGAAAGTGTCGTGGCTTAACGCGCCCGATCAAAATTACAAATTTATAATCAAACTACTAACTAACTACTTTGGGGGTATCTAGCGGTGAGTCCGAGTCGAATCCATAGGGAATACGTAAGGAAACAATTAAACTACTTACCTCAATCTAAGTGTTCCTACAAGAAAAATGAAAAAAATGGTTTTGGGTTTTAGGATATGATAGCTAGGAAAGTATGTAAATGATTCAATGGATAGAAAGATGTTCTAGGGAATCCCAATCCGGATTAGGCTCAATCATAGCTTTCTAATGGATCAAGATGTGCAATCCTATCGAGACACTACAATATCGACTACCTTGTGGCTAACAAAGGCCGTCGCTAACGAATAACCGGATAAGGACTATCCGTCGCAAAAGGTGTACGCTAGAATGTCGGCGATCGAGGGATTAGCTACGATCATCGCTAACGAGAGGTCGGGTTAGGATCATCTCGTCGCAAGGAATTGGGTTGTATGGAATATGGTAATGGATCGAGGTGGTTCTAGCATCTCGAATCCAAAGCACTATAAAAGATAGGATAGATGCTAGGTTAGATGTGAATTGGAGTGGTTCTAGCATAACCAAGTCCCTAACCTAGAGCCAAGACTCCCATCAACACAAGTGGTCATGGTTCTAGCACAACCTACTTATTGGGGAATATCAACAAACACCTATTAGGCACAAGGTTCTAGCTTATGCAAACCAAAGAATTCATCCATCCAACATTAGAATCCCACTACAAACATATAGAAATGAAGAATAAATTCATACAACTTGTCTCATAAGGATTACAACATCCAAATCCAAAGAAAACTACAAATAAAAACCTAAAACATCATGATATTCCACTAGGTAAATAGATTAGCTACTCATCTTCGATGGAGAAGCCATGGAGAAGAGATGAATCCTCCTCTTCTTCATCAATCTCCTCCCTCTTGGATGAGAGCTCCCTTCCTTGCCCAAGGGGGTTGCGCTTTTCCTTAGCCTCTTCTTGTCCAAAAGAATCCCCAATAAGAGCCCAAAGTTTGGTATTTATAGCCCTCAATCTTCTCCCCTTTGGATTACATCTGGGCCCTTCATTTTGCTTAACTGGCACTGAAAGATCGATCTTCTAGGGGTGAAGATCGATCTTTGTATCTCATAAAACTGGCTGCGCCCGAAGAAGATCGATCTTCTATATGGAGAAGATCGATCTTTTGAATTACTGCTCTCTGTCATCTCTGCTACAGTACAAAGATCGATCTTTTATACACAAAAGATCGATCTTCTTTTCTGCATATTATCTCTTTTGCCATTCAACATTGCGCATTGATACCAAAAATGCCATAACTTCATCTAGGAAACTCGGAATCATGAACCGTAAAATTCTCCAAAAACTAGACTTCCAGAGCTTTTCAATCATATATGGTACATTATTTGGTTGTTCTTGAGAAGGTACAGTTTAATCTTTGAAGTTGACCCATGTACCTAAATGTGCTCGAATAGGCTCGTTTAACCTCCAAAGTTGATCTAACTTCTGTTGAGCACTCTTGTACCTGAAATACCATGAAGATTATTAGAAATACCTTACTCGAAGACTAATAAAGGTAAATTAAGGGGTTAATTTATATACTTTCACGTCTCATCACACACAAAGATGAAGTCTTTGAGGAATTCACCAACTTTTATAGAAGAGTCCAAAATGAGAAAGGTATTCTCATTACATGCATTAGAAGTGACCATGGAGGAGAATTCAAGAATTCTCATCTAGAAAAGTTTTGCAATGACAACAGGATTTCCCATAACTTCTCATCACCTAGAACCCCTCAACAAAATGGTATTGTTGAAAGGAAAAATCAGACCTTACAAGACATGCCTAGAACTCTATTATGTGAGAATAATCTTCCTAAGTACTTTTGGGCCGAAGCAATTAATATTTCTTACCATGTGATCAATAGAGTAACATTGAGACCTATTTTGAAGAAAACCCCCTATGAGCTTTGGAAAGGAAGAATTCTAAATATTGGGTACTTTAGACCTTTTGGTCGCAAGTGTTTCATCTTAAACAATAGGAACGATAATCTTAGAAAATTTAATGTTAGATCCGATGAAGGAGTTTTTCTTGGATACTCGGAGAGAAGCAAAAGTTATTGAATCTTCAATAAAAAGACCTTAGTGGTTGAAGAATCAATGCATGCTACATTTGATGAAATGATTATTGCTCCTAATAGAATTGATGGTAAAGATGATGATATTTCTAATGTCAAATCAAAAGATGTTGATGAATTGAATCATAGATTTGAGGAATCCCTTGAAATTACACCTAGTGATCAACATCATGATTTGCCTAAAGATTGGAAATATGCATCCTCACACCCAAAGGAATTGATAATTGGTGAACCATCAAAATGAATCCAAACTAGATCTTCGTTAAATGCATGTGCAAATCTAGCCTTCCTATCCCAAATTGAGCACAAAACGATTGAGGAAGCACTAGAGGATGATTATTGGATCTTAGCAATGCAAGAAGAGTTAAATCAATTTGAAAGAAATGAAGTTTGGAATTTGGTACCTAGACCTTATGATCATCCCTTCATTGGTACTAAATGGGTTTTTAGAAACAAAATGGATGAATAGGGGACAATTACAATGAACAAAGCTAGACTTGTTGCAAAAGGGTGAAATCAACAAGAAGGAATTGATTTTGATGAGTCTTTTGCACTGGTAGCTAGACTTGAGGCAATAAGACTACTTCTAGCTTTTGCATCTTACAAAGATTTCAAATTGTATTAAATGGATGTTAAGAGTGCCTTCTTGAATGGTTTCCTAAAGGAAGAAGTCTATGTTGAACAACCCCTCGGATTTGAGGACTACAAATTGAGAGATCATGTATTCAAGCTCACTAAAGCCTTTTATGAATTAAAACAAGATCCTAGAGCTTGGTATGAAAGGCTTAGCAAATTCTTGATGGATAATGATTTTTGTAGAGGAAAAATTGATACTACATTATTTACCAAATCAAAAGGAAAAGATTTGCTCTTGATTCAAATTTATGTTGATGATATTATTTTTGGTTCTACAAATGATAAACTTTGTGAAGAATTTATCACGTGTATACAAAGTGAGTTTGAGATGAGTTTGATGGGTGAACTCAATTATTTTCTTGGTTTACAAATCATACAAACTCGATGAGGGATCTTTGTTAATCAAGCCAAATACACTAGAGACCTACTCAGGAAGTATGATTTTGTCCAATCCAAAATTTATAGAACCCTCATGTGTAAAAACACTCAAATTAGACAAGGATGAAGATGGGAAACCCGTTGATCAAACACTTTATTGAGGGATGATTGGTCCTTTACTTTATTTGACCGCTAGTAGACCGGACATCATGTTTAGTGTTTGCCTTTGTGCTAGATATCAATCTTGTCCGAAGAAATCACATTTGGTTGCGGTTAAAAGGATCTTTAGATATCTATTAGGAACCCAAAACTATGGTTTGTGGTATTGATCGCTCACAAACGTCGTCGTTAAAACGTATGCAAAACGCAATTTAGAATTTATAATCCTTCAATCAATACTACTGTACAAACGTAGAACAATGGTGAGATCCGGAGTCGAACCACAGGGAAAGCTTGTTTAACAAACGAAAAAATCAAATTAAATCTCTAAACTCAAGTCCTAAGACAAAGAAAAGGAGTTTCAATGGTTTTGTTATCTAAGGAATTAAACTACTGAAAAAAACAATGAAAAGGTTGGGATAAATCAATGAGAGAAAACCTAGGGATTATTCAATCCACTTTAGTTTCACTTCCTGTATTCTCTAATTATACTCTTGTTTCTTATCTCGACATTATGAATTCACAGCTTCTTAAGCTTACATGAATCCCTAAAATAATGCGATTGTTTCCCCAAGGCATAACCTATCCAAACTTAGCATAGATTATCTTCGAACTTAATCTGAGTACAACCTATCTTCATCTAGCATAGATTATCTCAAAGGCATCTACAAAACCAACATAAAAATCATCCTACGAATCTCTACCATCAAGCACAGCAATCAAGTAGGTCTGAATGTACGTCGAGGAACTCTGTTCCCTCAACTCTTTATAAAATAAAACCATATTCATAGGAACATGTCTTCGAAAAGATAACAAGAATCAAACTAGAAAATACAAAGAAGCTAACTAAAACTTCATGAGATCCCTAAGTATAGAGTTTAGCCACTCATCTTTTGGATGAGATCCATGTATTCGATGAAGAAGGTTAGGGATCCACGCCGCATCTCCGTCTTCTTCTCCAATCTGAATCTCTCTGTTTTTCTCTCTATCTAGGCCTCCCAATTTCCAGCCACAAAGCCCTTTTTATATCTTAATTCCCGGATTAGGGTTTTAGGGTTGAGTTAGACCACAAGTGCAACTCGGATTCCTGGTTCAACCCTGACAGCTTCTTCCAATCGTGCCTGGGTTCAACCCGTCCAGAATTTGGGAACGAGTTCAACACGAAAGATGTAGATTTGGAAGTCTTCTGTCCTCTTCAGAAGAGTTTACAATATTTGGACTTATCTATAATATTTGGCGAATATTCTCCTGGGCGTCGACGGACCAGTCTTCCAGTAGCTAAATATCTTCATCTTCTTCAAAACTGCTATCCATCCATCAGGAATCTCTGAAAGTGTCCAACATGAAAGTTGTATATCTTGATGTCTTCTAGATGTCACCCAAATTTCAGAATATTTGGACATAAGAATAATTTCTGGTGAATATTATGCTAACAGTCGACAGAGCAGTGTATTTCAGCATATTAACCGAATTTCTTGCATTTCTTCTCAAAGCATGATTAAACCTGAAATCAACTAACAAGCTATCAAATACAAACACTCTCGGGCTAACAAATGTAAATTACGGGGTTTAAGTATGAATATTCAGTGACTCATCACACCCTCCAACTTACACTTTGCTAGTCCTCGAGCAAAGAAAATATAAAAAGAAAGCTATAAATCTAACTAGCCACTTTCGTAGGTCTCACATTTGCACTTAGCATGTGCAACAAGCCTTTAAACCCCTGGGTTACCCCAGTGGAGGAGTTATAGTCTCCTGAGGGTTTTCAGGGATGACACCCACAAACATCTATACATTCCCTTGAATATATCATTAGAAATCAATTATGATATTCATCAATTCTAATGCATGAAATAGAAATAATATCCATGAATACATCCTTCAACTCACAGTCACATAAAAATATGGTAAATCAAAACATGTCATAACATATTTCCAACACTTCAACATATTTAATCATGATTAAACATAACTTTAACACTCCTGTGTGTGAATGGGATTCCACATGTTTCAGAGCATCAATTATATCTAAACACTTCAACAATTCAAGATCACACTTCTATCCAAGCACATATCTTCCACTTATCACATAACAATATTTGTTTTTATTCATTTTTTTCATCAGGAATTTCAACTGTTTTACGCGAACAACACACCTTGTTAGGCACCTTGCCCGGTTACTAAGTATGAAACCCTTCTTTTCTCTTTTTTTTTCAAGAAATCCAACCGTTTTACGCGAACACCATGCTGGCTAGGCACGCTGCCCGGTTACTGAGTTGAAAATCCGTTTTTTTCGCATACTCAGATAATTGCGTGTTCATGTATTTTCTGTGCCATGACATAGAATTGTAAATCTATCCTAGTATCATGTTTAGAATCTAATATCAACCCCATAACATGTGGAAGTGAACATGTGCATTAGGATATGTCAAGTTATCCTTAAATCATGGTAAAAGTGTTAAAGTATAAAAATAGTGTCATGCATAGCAAAATTTACTATCTCTTATGTGACATACAAGTCTCAGAATAATCCATAAAATAAATTTCTAAAACCTGCATCTTTGTCAAATCATATCATAATTTCATCCTGTTGACATATTTCAAGGGATGTATAATACTAAAAATTAAATTCCTAGAATCTACCCCCCAACTTGAATGTAATTGTCCCCAATTACACGAAGTCATAAAAATAAAGCAAGGAAAAAAGGTAGAGATCACCGTAGATATCGCGCTATAAGTAGTTGGCTCACATGGAAGACGATCACCACACCGCCCATAAGAAGAATATGTCGCTATGGAATAAATTCATGTCTCTAGAAGAGATTAAACGGATAAAACCATAGAAATCATGAAACATTAGAGACATATATAACAACTGAATAATAACCCCCTGATGGATCATATAAGATTTGCAACATGCGCCGTTAAATGAGTTCGAGAGGAACACCTGCCATAAAACACACCTTTCCAAAAGATCAAATATAATAGACTGAGAAATATAGCCAAAGGAAAGTTCAAAGTTATAAAGGGAACACTTGGCAGAAGATCCTATGGCTTTATTAAGCATAAACAATGATGTTCCAACATCGACATGAATCCAACGTAACATAGAAAATCTAATCCAAAAAAAAAGCCCACTGCTCTAGCATCTCTATAGCAAACCATCTCACCACGATAAAAGAAAACTAGAAAAACAACCAGCCACGAAGAGAGTCCTAAAGAAACTAAATCAGCAAAACTCCTCAGTCGTCATCCGTCTCATCCTCGCTATCTTCATCGGCAAACTCAAAATCACTAGACATCGGGGTCAGCGGACGATCAGGATCATCCGATGCATACGGTGAATCAGGAGGCGTGAGAAGAGCAGGATCAATGAGGGAACATGGTGGGACGACGAGCTTGAAACCGCCGGGACTCTCGAAGGAGACCCAAGCATCGTCAAGGTTTGGAGCATGCTGAATATCATAAACAATGTGGGCAAGCAAACCTGCTGGAGGTAACGGCCCATAGAACTCAAAACCATTAGGATAGGCGTCAGAGGACTCACCAGGTGCATCGTTTTCAGACCGAACTCTAGGCGAAAAACATAAGACTGTGGGTGGCGATGGTGGTGTTGGAGAATCGGCAGTGCTCATCGAGTCCTCATCGGGGGAGAACCACGACGCTTGCGATATTGGAGAGCCAGGTGGGAAGTCGGACATCGGGGAGTGGGGCGGACTATCATCAGAATAGGAGGAGGAGTGGCTCGATCGAGACATCTCGGGAGTCAGTTCTCTGGCTGAGTGGTCGAAGACGAAGGAACTTGAACAACGATGGACACAATGGAAACTTGGGAAAACAGAGGAAGAACAGAGTAAAAACGGGATGAAGGAGGAAGGTTGATGATCAAAGAAGAAAAGATGCCCTAGGAAGTCAGGAACGGACGGATTTAAATAGAGGATAAGCTCCAATTTGAGTTAGAGTACGAAATCGAGTAGGAATAGGATTGAAATCCGAGTAAAGTTCCGTTTGAGCAGAAAAAACAATATTGGTGGTCGATCCCACGGTCGACCGTGGGAGTGGGTGATGTTGTGATACGAAGGCGACGGTCGACCGTGATATGAGAAACAAGCCGACGGTCGATCGGTCGATCGACCGTGAAATGCAAAAATACGCCGACGGTCGATCGGTCGATCGACCGTGACTGATAGGATTGGTGTGGAGGCGCTGACGGTCGATCCTGGCATCGACCCGGTGAAGCTTTATTTTTGACAGAGCCGCACGGACGAAGCAGCGGTCGTTGCGACGGTCGACCGTGATCTAGGAAATCGATTTTCGAAATAAAATCACAGAAAATCATAGAAAAATCGGAAAAATCACGGAAAAATCCTAAAAATCAAAGAAAATTTTTCAAAGCTAAGGAAGAATCATAAAACTGGGTTGCCTCCCAGGAAACGCGTAATTTTACGTCTTTCGCTTGACGTCCATAAAAGGATCACTTAAAGCATGGATCCGTCAGCTCGACGGACTCAATAACCTCACCATGAACGATGTCCTCCACATAAGGCTTTAATCTGTGCCCATTAACAGTGAAAATCTCATTCGTGTGTGGATTGCGGATTTCTACTGCACCATGCGTGAATACGTTATTTATGATAAAAGGCCCAGACCACCTAGAACGTAATTTACTAGGAAAAAGGCGCAATTTGGCATTGAAAAGCCACACTTTCTGCCCAATAACAAAAGTCCTTCTCGAAATGTGTTTATCATGAAAAGCTTTTGTTTTGTCTTTATAAATTTTGGAATTCAAGTAGGCCTCATTGCGAATTTCCTCAAGTTCACATAAACTAAGCTTCCTATGTGTTGTGACGGCATTGGTATTAGTATTAAGCTTTTTAATGGCCCACATAGCTCGATGCTCTAATTCAACAGGTAAATGACAAGGCTTACCGAATACTAATCGATAAGGGAACATACCAATAGGCGTTTTATAAACAGTCCTGTAAGCCCACAGTGCATCGTCTAGCTTTATGGCCCAATCTGTGCGGTCAATGCGAACGGTTTTCTCTAAGATACGCTTGATTTCCCTATTAGAAAGTTCTACTTGACCACTGGTTTGATGATGATAAGGGGTGGCTACCTTATGAGTAATAGGGTACTTTCTAAGAAGGGAAGCAAAATGTTGATTATTGAAATGAGAACCACCATCACTAATAATCGTACGAGGACAACCAAATCGAGAAAAGATATTACTTTGCAGAAATTTAACCACAACTTTATGATCATTCGACTTGGTTGCTATAGCTTCTACCCATTTAGACACGTAGTCAACAGCTACAAGGATATACTGAAAACCAAAGGAAGGTGGAAAGGGGCCCATGAAGTCAATGCCCCAAATATAAAAAATATCGGCAACTAAGATCGGAGTTTGAGGCATTTCATTCCTACGAGAAATGTTTCCAGTCTTTTGACACCTAATACAGGAGTGGCAAAAACTATGAGCATCCTTAAAAATCGTCGGCCAATAGAATCCACTTTGTAAAACTTTTGCAGCAGTTTTCTTTCTTGAGAAATGACCACCACATACATGTGTATGACAGAAAGTGAGAATATCATGAACTTCAGACTCGGGCACACACCTACGGATAACTTGGTCAGAGCAGTGCTTAAATAACTCAGGGTCTTCCCATATATAATATTTAATCTGGGAAAAGAATCTGTCTTTGGCATTTTTAGACCAAGAATCAGGAAGCTTGTCGGAAACAAGAAAATTAACTATATGGGCATACCACGGTTGTGAAAAATGAGTCACCTGAAAGAGATGCTCGTCTGGAAAGGCGGTATTAACAGGAGTGTTATCAAGAATGTGTTCCAAAGGAATGCGGGACAAGTGATCAGCAACTACATTTTCTGAACCCTTCTTATCCCTAATCTCTAGATCAAATTCTTGCAAAAGCAAGATCCAACGAATCAGTCTAGGTTTGGCATCCTTTTTGGCTAGAAGATATCGCAGAGCGGCATGATCAGTATAGATAACGATTTTGGAACCTAGGAGATAGGAACGGAACTTTTCCAATGCAAAAATTAGTGCTAACAATTCCTTCTCAGTAGTTGTATAATTTAATTGAGATTCAGAGAGGGTCTTACTGGCATAATAAATCACATGTGGGAATTTACTTACTCGTTGTCCTAACACAGCTCCTATTGCAGAATCAGAGGCATCGCACATTAGTTCGAATGGTAAGGAATAATCAGGTGAATGAACGAAAGGTGCGGTAGACAGTAAATCACAAATAGTCTTGAAAGCAGTCAAACACGCATCATTGAAGACAAAGGGGATATCCTTGGCTAGTAATTCACATAAGGGTCGTGAAATTTTAGAAAAATCTTTGATGAAACGACGGTAAAATCCAGCATGACCCAGAAAAGAGTGAATTTGACGCACAGAAGTCGATGGAGGTAATTTAGAAATTAACTCAACTTTAGCCCTATCGACCTCTATACCACGTTTTGAAACAATGTGCCCTAACACGATTTCTTCTTAAACCATGAAGTGACTCTTTTCCGAACTAAGGACAAGATTGGATTCAATGCATCGCTCAAGAACTTTAGAGAGATTGTCTAAACAAGATTCAAAAGAATTTCCAAACACCGAAAAATCATCCATAAAGACTTCAAGAAATTTATCAATCATGTCAGAGAAGATGGCCATCATACACCTTTGAAATGTCGCAGGTGCATTACAAAGACCAAAAGGCATCCTTTGATAAGCAAAAGTACCGAAAGGGTAAGTAAAAGTAGTCTTCTCTTGATCTTGAGGGTCAACTGCAACTTGGTTATACCCTGAATATCCATCTAGAAAACAGTAATAGCTCTGGCCGGAAAGTCTTTCTAAGATTTGATCAATGAAAGGAAGAGGGAAGTGATCTTTTCTAGTCAAAGCATTAAGTTTCCTATAATCAATACAAACACGCCATCCTGTAGTTTGGCGCATCGGGATTTGCTCTCCTTTATCATTTTCCATTACAGTTAGACCAGATTTCTTAGGTACTACCTGTGTAAGGCTAACCCACTGGCTATCAGAAATTGGGTATATAATACCCGCATCCAACAGTTTCACCACTTTTTTCTTCACTACCTCTTTCATATTCGGATTTAGACGGCGTTGCATTTCCCTAACAGTTTTAGAATCATCCTCTAAGTGAATCTTATGCATACAAATCGAGGGATCGATACCTTTCAAATCAGTGACTGTCCAACCTATAGCTTTCCTATGATCCTTAAGAACATTAACAAGTTGACTCTCCTGATCAGAAGATAAAGATGAAGAAATGATAACGGGAAGAGTAGAGTTTAATCCAAGGAAAACATATTTGAGAGTTTTAGGTAGTGGTTTAAGTTCAAGTTCAGGTGGTGACTCTAGTGAAGTAAGGGCAGGAGTTGATGAGAGTGATGGAAGGGGTTCAACAACCCAAGAGATGATTTCTCAGTCATTTTCAGAATTGTGACTGATCGGTCGCTCAGGTGTGCGATCGGTCGGATCTGGCGCGACCGGTCGCTCAGGTGTGCGATCGGTCGGTCCAGAATCCATTTGTGTTCCAATATCATCGTTTGACTGTGCAATTCTTATACTAACATCATTCTCATCATCTACATCATATTCATGCAGACTAGCAGTCAATCCATCATTATATAATTTCATGTCATAATCATCATGATTAACATCATACTCACTCACAATTTCAGACAGTTTATCGGTTATCATAGAATGAGATTTATCATCAATACATTCAGTCAAAACATCAACATTATAACATTCATCATCATCAGGCTCAGGCAAACATGTAGTTTTAAAAATATTTAATTTAACATGCATGTGCCCAAAAGAAACATCCATCACCCCAGTTCTACAATTTATGCAGGCATTGGCAGTGGCCAAAAAGGGACGTCCTAGGATAATGGGTACAGTCTTTTTGCAGTGGATAGCGGGTTCCATGTCTAAGACAACAAAGTCCACAGGAAAGAAGAAATTGTCCACTTTGACTAAAACATCTTCTAAGATACCTCTAGGTGTCTTAATGGACCTATCAGCTAATTGCAAAATCACAGGTGTCGGTTTAAGTTCCCCCATCCCAAATTTCTTATACAGGTAATAAGGCATAAGGTTAACACTGGCACCTAAGTCAAGTAGGGCACCATCTATATGGTAGTCTCCTATATAACAAGGTATTGTAGGGGTACCATGATCTTTTAGTTTGGGAGGTGTATCATGTTTTAAAATTGAACTAACCTGCTCAGTGAGGAAGATCTTTGTAGACACTTTGGATTTAGCCTGGCGTTTATGGGTGCACAGATCCTTAAGAAATTTGGCATAAGAAGGAATCTGTCTAATTGCATCAAGTAAAGGAATGTTGATGTTGACTTGTTTAAAAGTTTCAAGGATCTCTTCGGCAGTTTTTCGGGCTTTTATGGTTGAAGAAGCGTCCTTAAGAGCTGCTGGAAAAGGCACTTTAGGAATATATTTAGATGGATCAGGTTCTCTAGGATCAGCTGGGCCATTATTGGGAAAAAAATCAGAATCATCCTGGGATGGACGATTGATCGTCGCATCGGGCATTTGATTGTTCAGACTTACTGATTCACCTATTTGATTGTCTACCATTTTACCACTTCTGAGGGTCACCACGGCTTTGGCACTCTCAAAGTTTTTGCTTTCTACATAGTGCTGGCCTCTGGGGTTTGTCACCGATTGACTTGGTAAATGACCTTCCTCTCTTCTGGCTATAGTGTTAGAAAGTTGGCCCAGTGAATTCTCAAGTTTAGCAATGGATTGGGTATTAGAATTACACTGGTTCTCTATTCTAGAAACTTAATTCTGAATTTTAGAGACTTCACTCGTCAAATCATGTCTTATGCCACTAATGTTTTCATTAATGTTGGAATTGATGTTGTCATTCATGACAGTCATAGCCGAAAGGAGGGAACTTAAAGTTGGTTCAGAGGTGGATTGGGTTTGAGGTGCTAAAGCTGATTGTCGAGGGTACCCAGGATTTGGATTTGCAGAAGGTTTAGGTGGGTACTTAAAGGTAGAAGGATTGGTTGTGTTGCGTTGCCCTAGAAAATTACTTGATTGTTGCGGCTTCCAACTAAAATTAGGATGGTTTCTCCAACCTGGATTGTAGGTATTAGAATAAGGGTTGTTCTGAGGTTTGGGAAAATCATAGGTTGCATTAACTTGTTCCTGAACAAAGTCAGGGAAATTGGGGGCCAGATGACAATCAGTAATATGGTGATCAGAATTAAGGCAAAGAGCACAGGTTTCAAGGGAAGTGTTAGGCAATTGTTGAGCAAGAGATTGGCATGTTTTCAACTAGTTTAAGTCTTTAGTTAGGAGGGCTACTTGTGCGGAGAGACTTTGGAATTCAGAAATTTCATGAATTCCCCGAGAATTACGAACAATGGTAGACCGACTCCTAGAGACTGAGGCATTGTGTTCTGAATTTTCAGCCATATTATCATACATTTTCCAAAGGGCAGTCCATGGCTTACTAATAACAACACCCCCGCAACAGGCTTCAACCATTGTCCTATAACGATCGTTAAGACCATTATAAAATGAATGGGCTAGTTGCCACTCAGGTACCTCATGATGGGGACACTCTCTAAGAATATCCTTAAATCTTTCCCAAGCTTCATGAAACATCTCATTTTCATTTTGCTTAAAAGAGATAATCATGGTTCGATAATTTTGAGTTTGAATGATCGGGAAATATTTCTTAAGGAAAGCATCTTGAAGTTGGTCCCATGTTGAAATCGAATTTGGAGCTAAGGTTTGGAGCCAATGTTTAGCCTTATCTTTCAAAGAAAAAGGGAAGAGTTTGAGTCTAAAGGCATCATCATTAAAATGCTGAAGTTTGAACATGGAAAGGATTTCAAGAAAGCTCGCAATGTGTCCATAAGGATCCTCATTTTCACGCCCATAGAAAGAAGGTAAAGTTGTAATCTAGTTAGGCTTAATCTCATAATGGGTAGCATTGATAGTAGGTGGGTTGATACAAGTAGCATAGGTATAAGGTCCAGGTAGGAAGTGATTCCTAATTAGGACTTTTCTATTATTGTGATCATTTCCACCCCTACCCATATTATCATTAGGGTCAATGACATGTTCCTCATGTTCAGCCATTAAGGATTGCAAGGTGCTTATGGCATCCTGGTAATTACTTAAAGATTTTTGTGTTAAGGTTCTAGCTATTCGAAGTGTGGCCTCTATTTCTAGATCCAAAGGTTCCAACGGATTATGTAGGGATCGTCTACCTTGCATGCAAGATCACACCAAAAAGAGAAAAAGAAAACGAAATATTCGGAGGAGAGGAGAAAATTCGGAAAACAAAGATTGAAAGTAAAGAAATTTAAAACAATAAAACTAACCTGACTACGCTCACGGTCGACCATGGAGAGCTCGCGGTCGACCGTGGCTTGCTCGCGGTCGACCGTGGAACTATGCAACCTTACTTGATGACGCGGCTGTCGATCCTCGTATCGACCATGAGAGGCTATTTGTGAGGGCCCGTCCCTCAGACCTGACTCGACCATGTGGGTCGAGAGCTGGTTTCCTGTTGGTTTGGTTTCTCGTCGGGCACGATCAGGCGATCGTGTGGCGGTTTGGACCCTTGGGGCATTTTGGTAAATATGCTTCTTAGTGGTCGGTTTCACACCCGCGTTTCACACACTGACTTTGATTGATGTATGTGTTTGATTAGAATCCCTAGGGTGCGTCCGATCGGAGGATCGGAGCTCGATCGGGAAAGATCGATTTGGACGGCTGAGATAGATTTGGAATTTCTATAAAAGGGCTGTCTCTTTCTTCTCTTTCCTTCTCTTCTTCTCTTGTCATTTTCTCCTCTCTCTCTCCTTCGGCTGAGTTAGGGTTTGGAGATTTGGGCTTCGGATCGCGGATCTTGCCGGCTTGACCAGCGGGACGCATGGAGGAGCTACCCTACTTGCTCAAGTAGGTGTTTCTACCTCGATCCTTGGATCGGGTTCCCTAGGATAGGGTTTTATGTACTTTCGCTATAGGAATACATGTTAGAATGTTGTGTAACTGTGAGGACCCGTACCTCCAACCCGGTCCGATCGCGTCGGTCAAGGGTCTGGTTCGTTTGGTTTGGCTTGGTTGGCCTTGTTTCGTGATCCCCTTTGATCGTTGCGGCTCCGGGGGTAATTTGGTAAATTACCCTAGGCGGAGTTGGTTTCACACACGCGTAGCGCACACACGGCCTTGTAATGATGTATGTGTTTGAATAGATCTTTAGGTGTGCCTCAGATCGAAGGATCTGAGTTCGATCGCGAGGATCGAGGCTTGATCAGTCAGGATCTAGTCTGACTAATCGGACGGCCAAGATCTGTTATTAACCCTTCATATTAATTGGTTAATAAAACCCGTTTAAACCCTAAGAGAACTGTAGCCTCTAAACCATCGCGTGCAGAGAGATAATAAGGGTGGCGGTTCAGCTGAGAGAGAGAGGAGAGGAGTCCGGCGTCGGTGTTCAGCGGCCGGAGGAGAGGAAGCGGGCACACATCCTGTCCGATGACGACGTCCACGGCGACGACGGAGAGGAACGAGGCGGCGGCTGAGCTTTGCAGCGGCGGCGACGTGCGTTTGGCGGCGAGCTCGGGGACAACCGCGACCGGAGAAGAAGAAGAAGGACGAGATCTCGACGCCAGAGGTAGGATTTCTAGCCTAAACTTGGTTTAGACTCTACTAGCATAGCTTAGGCCATAGGATTGCATCTATGCTATGTTTGCCCTGTTTTTTCGATGAGGATATGTGCCGTTTTTCTCTTGGTTTTCCGGCGATGCGATCTGCTCATGCTTGGTTTTCCTTGGCTTTTCCGGCGTTGTCTTGCCCCATCTTTCAGTGCGACGCCAAGCCATGCCCGGCCAGCTTCCAGCAATCTTTCCCCTCACCCCTATTCCCCATGGCCTCGACTATCTCTCTGCTGCCATGGATTTGCCTTTGTGACCTCTGTTCTTTGATGGATGGTTAGATTAACTGCTGGTGCTTGGGTTTCTGGTTTCGTTCTCTCGTTTGAGGGATTTCAACTCCTCTGTTTTGGACGGACAGCTCCTCTCTTCCACTGTTTCCTCGATGCTTCTCTTTCCCTGCTCTTGGTTGGCCTTCTACTCGAGTTCTGCGAATCCCATTAGAGCTTTTGATGTTTGGGGCTGGGTGCTGGTATAGGTTTCCGACTTAGTTGCATGCCAAGGAGTTGGCTGGAGACTTAGCCATCGGGTCTGTCTTATGGGATTCACTGGTGTTCTTCTCTTCTCTGTTCTGCACTGCTCATCCTCTCTCCCCGTCCTAGATTCCTCTGTTGCTCTCAGTGTTTCTACCCCCTGTTTCATGCCCATACCTACTCTGGCTTCCCTAAGCTGGTTTCATTTGATGTATGGTATACAATGCATAGTTCCTCCTTGCTCGGAGGGTGTATCGATATTAAGCTCTGAGGTGAAGCTATTGGGTTGCCGGGATTGTTGGCTTGGAGGGTGATTGTCCAATTCCTTGATTCCCTGCCAACTCCAGCTATGCTAGGTCCTTTGTTTACTTGCTAAAGTGTTTGGCTATCATGATACTGTTGGTTCAGTTTATCTATCATGATGGTATTTGTATGTCGTATAGCCTGTGCAGGCCTAGTAGTTTATTCCCTATCTATTCAAGTCCTTTGATCAAATGCTGCTTTCCAGTTAGTAGAGTTGCAAGTGAAATATTCAATTCTATATTGATCCTGTAGCATGTTCAAACCTATGGGCCGACAGTGTGCCTTGTCTTCGGATTCTTTCTCTGTGAGTGATGTGTCTTGGTGTATTGTAGCCTTTGGCTTGTTGATACCGGCTTCTAACCGCGGCTTTGCTATAGCGCCGTTGCGCTGCCGGAATTCCTGAGAACCGGGTTTGGTTCTGTATAAGCTACTGGACAATTGAATGACGATTTGGCATGTAGAGACACCTAGGCCTAGTTGTTTGTATAGGCTCATGCATGTTGTATGCATTAGAAGCATTAAGGCTAGGTGGTAGGCGATGGATTCGATCGCCGATCCGGGATTCTCGGGTAGCCCGGATCTAGCCCTAGGACCGGGGTTTGGGTAGTTGAGGATTAGGACTTGATTGTCATCGAATGATCATACTTGATATCATTTGAGGTTATTGTTATAGTCGACCATGTTGGATTATATATTTATATTTGAGGTGTAGAGGTCGTGTCGGTCTCCAAGGCCAAGTGCTAAGGATGGTTGTCGATGCATTCCCAGACATGTGTGTCCCCGCGAGAGATGGTATGACTGGGCAGGGTGGTACCTGGACAGGAGCCCGCAGTCTTTGTTTCCTCTCGTCTGTTCTTGGGTAAGGGTGATCCCGCATGGTACCGTTCCCCTGTTGGTGCTTAGGGTGATCTTGGTAACATGTTCAAGAGAGAGGTTCATGACGGGAGCCCTTGGGACATCGATAGGGTTATGGGACCCTTGGCATACCTTAGGCTTAGGCGGAGAACGACACAGTTGCAGTTTCCCTTCCTTTCTGTGCGACGTAGAGTAGAACCCTACTGGGCATTGTTGCTCACCCTACCTGGGCTGCATCGGCGATGCAGGTCGATGCAGTTCTTTCTTTCAGGTGTTTCTCTAGAAGATGGCGCGGTATTTCGAGGCGATCGAGGACTTGGAGCGTCGAGGAGTTCTTCTACTTATAATTTACAGTTTTAATCAGAGATGTACAAATTGATGTATAACATGATGTATTCAAGGATATAATTGTAAGATTATTAATTCAGTTGTATTTGAGAAATATTGTAATATTCTTTGATATAAATGTTGAGGAATGTGAGAGTGTTGAAATTGTCAAATTATCCAATGTACAGGTTTCCTGTGTTATAATTATAAAGGGGATTTTGTCGAAATTTTCATGAATTTGAGGATTAAATTGTTTTAATTCATAGCAGTTATATACTTGTGCGCCAGTTGATGATGTAAACAGGTTTAGGTGGTTCACGTCTCGATCTGGATGGGTTTTCTGGGTCGGGGCGTGACAGTAACTCTGTGTATGGGTAGTGTAACTCATCTCCGGTATTCCTACGCTGAGATTTCAGTATTTGAATGGTTGGTTTCCGTATTATCGTCGTTTTATCGGTTTTCGTCCATTTGGACCTAGATAGGAGATTTAACCGTCAAAATCTGGATTTCCTCATTCCATTAGCTTTCCCATTGTTAAATACACTTGCTTACAAAATCTCATTTAATTCCAACATGATTTGATACTTGAAATCCAAAGAAATGGATTTTCGGCACTGTTCTGATGAACTGTGCCAAGGCTCGACGGTCGATCAGTGCATCGACCGTCAAGTGTTGTTTTACCCTTTCTGGGCCTGACGGTCGACCGTCGGATCGACCGTCGCATCGACCGTCGGGCTCTGTCGGGATTTTGGGCTCCCACGGTCGATGGATCGATCGACCGCGGGATCTTCTCCTTTTTGCCTTTTACCTGACGGTCGACCGTCGGATTGACCGTCGCATCGACCGTCAGGCGCTGTTTGGTTTTGGACTTCTCAGGGTCGATGGGTGGATCGACCGTCGCCCTTGGTTTCCTTCGCATGGGTCTCACGGTCGATCGCCGGATCGACCGTGACATCGTCCGTGGTCTCACGATCGATCCTAGGATCGACCGTGACATCGTCCGTGACCCTTTTGAGCTTGGTTTTTCGGGTCTTTCTTGGATGATTTGAATTGTGATTAGTATCTGAATATGTTGGGGAGTATGTAGGAGGATTGCATGAAGTTTTCAAAGGATTTTCATCGGGTTTGAGAATTGATTCGGGTAACCCCGTTTTTGGGTGAAGCTATGGCTTGTTTGCATTTAAATACATGTATGATTGTAGTTAGATGCTTAATTGATTGCTTAGCCATTAACTAGCTATGAGTGCTAGTTAATGAGAAATTGTGGAACCTTAGCCTCTTGCCGGCGAGTGCCGAGGGCTATTATATATCTGTTGGACTTGTAACTGCTGATGTGACATATAGAGACATCTAGGATAAATGTTTGCCTAGGCTCATGCATTGTATGCATTAGAAGCATTTGAGGTTAGGCGGGCGATGGTTTGGGTCGCCGATCCGAAGCTCTTGGGTAGCTCGGATCTAGCCTTAGGGCCGTGGCTGGGTAGTCAGGAATAGGGTGTGATCTTGTATCATTTGAATCTCTTGTGATTGAGGATTGTGATAGTTGGCATTGAATCAGTGTTTGAGGTTTAGAGGTCGTGTTGTCTTCCAAGGCCAAGTGCTAAGGATGCAATCGATGTGTTCCCGACGTGGTCCCCAGGCAGTGGCATCCCTGCTGGGTAAGGGTGATCCTGCATGGTACTGTTCCCCTGTCAGTGCTTAGGGTGATCTTGGTAGAGTGACCAAGAGAGAGGTTCATGACAGGAGCCCTTGGGACATCGGTGGGTTATGGGACCCGTGGCATCCGTTAGACTTAGGCTGGGAGACAACACTGTTATTGTTTTCCTCCTTTCAGTGTGCCGTAGAGTAGAACCCTACTGAGCTTATCGCTCACTCCTACCCGGGCTGCGTTTGCAGGTGCAGGCGGCAGTTCTTCCTCGGTGGAGCCGGCAGGATCAGCTTTTGGCGGCGCGAGCACATCCAGGGGCGCTTGAGGTTGCTGCAGGATGATCTGTTGTACATTTTGGATATTTATGTATATGTTGTTGTAAACATTCTGAGGATTTTGGATCATGTATATATGTCTTTACCTTGGGAGTATTAGAATGGAATTCTGATCTGTACAACTTGATGATATATTATAATTGAATCTGTTTCGCCTCTGGAATACAACTGTTAAATTTATCCGTCTTTTCCGTTTTGTACTGCGCCGATTGGAGATGAATAGTGATAGTAACCCTCACGCCCCGTCCTGGATGGGTTTTCTGGGTCGGGGTGTGACATTGTTTTTGTGACAGAGCCTGACTGTCGATGTCGCGGTCGATATCGCGGTCGACCGTGGCTTTCATAGAGGATGACGGTCGATCCGGCGGTCGATGTCGCGGTCAACCGTCAGTAGTCTTCAACGTAAGATCGTTCCAACGCTGCAATAATTCCAGAAAATTATCAAAAAAAATCCTTAAAAATTGTAAAATAACGTAAATAAAATTAAAAATCTAACTACGCTCAGAAAAAGAGTTAAAAGAAGATTAAATCGATACTCCATTGTAAATCAAAAGATTTTCCCCGGCAATGACGACAAAAATTGATCGCTCACAAACGTCGTCGTTAAAACGTATGCAAAACGCAATTTAGAATTTATAATCCTTCAATCAATACTACTCTACAAACGTAGAATAATGGTGAGATCCGGAGTCGAACCACAGGAAAAGCTTTTTTAACAAACGAAGAAATCAAATTAAATCTCTAAACTCAAGTCCTAAGACAAAGAAAAGGAGTTTCAATGGTTTTGTTATCTAAGGAATTAAACTACTGAAAAAAACAATGAAAAGGTTGGGATAAATCAATGAAAGAAAATCTAGGGATTATTCAATCCACTTTAGTTTCACTTCCTGTATTCTCTAATTATCCTCTTGTTTCTTATCTCGACATTATGAATTCACAGCTTCTTAAGCTTACATGAAACCCTAAAATAATGCGATTGTTTCCCCAAGGCATAACCTATCCAAACTTAGCATAGATTGTCTTCGAACTTAATCTGAGTACAACCTATCTTCATCTAGCATAGATTATCTCAAAGGCATCCACAAAAGCAACATAAAAATCATCTTACGAATCTCTACCATCAAGTACAGCAATCAAGTAGGTTTGAATGTACGTCGAGGAACTCTGTTCCCTCAACTTTTTATAAAATAAAACCATATTCATAGGATCATGTCTTTAAAAAGATAACAAGAATCAAACTAGAAAATACAAAGAAGCTACACTAAAGCTTCATGAGATCCCTAAGCATAGAGTTTAGCCACTCATCTTTTGGATGAGATCCATGTATTCGATGAAGAAGGTTAGGGATCCACGCCGCATCTCCGTCTTCTTCTCCAATCTGAATCTCTCTGTTTTTCTCTCTATCGAGGCCTCCCAATTTCCAGCCACAAAGCCCTTTTTATATCTTAATTCCCGGATTAGGGTTTTAGGGTTGAGTTAGACCACAAGTGCAACTCGGATTCCTGGTTCAACCCTGACAGCTTCTTCCAATCGCGCCTGGGTTCAACCCGTCCAGAATTTGGGAAAGAGTCTTCTGTCCTCTTCCGAAGAGGTTACAATATTTGAACTTATCTAGAATATTTAGCGAATATTCTCCTAGGCGTCGACGGACCAGTCTTCCAGGAGCTAAATATCTTCATCTTCTTCAAAACTGCTATCCATCCATCAGGAATCTCTGAAAGTGTCCAACATGAAAGTTGTACATCTTGATGTCTTCTAGATGTCACCCAAATTTCAGAATATTTAGACATAAGAATAATTTCTGGTGAATATTATGCTAACAGTCGACAGAGCAGTGTATTTCAGCATATTAACCGAATTTCTTGCATTTCTTCTCAAAGCATGATTAAACCTGAAATCAACTAACAAGCTATCAAATACAAACACTCTCGGGCTAAAAAATGTAAATTACGGGGTTTAAGTATGAATATTCAGTGACTCATCAGGTATCCTATAAGATCATCTTTTGATCTAATTGGCTACTCCGATGTAGATTTTGTCGGATGTAGGCTTGATAGAAAATGTACAAGTGGTACATGTCACTTTCTTGGTCATGCACTTGTTTCTTGGTTCTCCAATAAGCAAAATTCAGTTGCTTTATCCACCGTCGAAGCAGAATACATCGCGGCGGGTAGTTGTTGTGCACAATTACTTTGGATGAAAATGCAATTGGTAGATTACAACATAAATGTAGGTAAAATGCCCATTAAATGTGACAACACTAGTGTTATAAGCCTATCCAAGAATCCCATCTTACATTGTAGAACAAAGCACATAGAATTTCGACACCATTTCCTTCGTGATCACACACAGAAAGGAGATATTGCACTTGAATTTGTTAGCACCGAGCATCAAATTGCGGATATTCTAATCAAACCCTTGAGTGAAGACAGGTTCCTATATCTATTAAAGGAGCTTGGGATGTCCAATGGATATCCAAACTAAAGGAACTAAAAGGAAAAGGTATGGTCACCTCTTTATCTACTATTTCATGCCACGTCCTACTTGAGTGCCAAAATTTTGAATTATTAAGAAATTTTGTTGTTTGATGATGTGATTTAGCTCATAATATTTAGTTACACGTGTATGCAAAGTTTTGTGATGTTTTGATTTAAAAAAGATTTCAAATTGAATTTCAAAATTCATTTTCTAGAACTGACGGTCGATCCAAACTTCCTGACGGTCGACCGCGAGTACATTTTTGTTTTTCACATATCGCGCTTGACGATCGACCGCCAACGTCTTAGGACCGACCATGAGATTTTCTTTTTACACATATTATGCGCTGACGGTCGACCGCCAACTTCTTAGGATCGACCGTGATACTTTAATTTTACACATTGTTCGCGACGGTTGACCGCCAATGTCTAGGGTGGACCGCCAATGTCTAGGGTCGATCGCCACGGATCATGTGACAACTTAAGTGAGGGCTTTTCAGTCATTTTCACGTCTCCCCTTATAAACATCCCACCCGATCAAACATCCATTCTTCTCTTGGTTCGACCGTGCCGTAGTCCCTCTCCATCGACCGTGCTCCTCTGGTTCGACCACTCCCTGCTCCTCTCCTCTCAAAACCCTAACCTACTCGTGCACCATGCCTCGCACCAAGAATGCCGGACCTCCTCCACCTCCGGCGCCGACTCCTCCACCTGAAGCTCTGACACAAGCTGAAAAGAGGGAGCAAACAGTAGCAAAGAAAATGTCAGGGACGAAGAAAACCAAAGGTTCACTTGGAGGGTCCTCATCCATGCCTTCATCTACTCCTTCCTTCGATGATTACCTCTTCCTAGACACGGAAAGGTATAACTCTTGGCCTGAATTTAGGGAAAAATTTGTGGTTTCGGGTAGAGCCTTAAGATGCCCATAAGAAGAGAATTTGTTGTGGAGAGATTTTTTACGAATATGGGTTCGAAGGATTTTTTAGATTTGCCCAAGTACATGTATCCAGACATGGTGAGATATTTTTATTCCAATATTAGTGAGGATATTGACGATGAAGGAAATGTGGCCATTAGTAGCTATGTTTATGGAAATGAAATCAAGATTATTATAGAAGGGCTAAATGAGATACTAAATGCACCAAATCAAGGGGAGTGCACGTATTTTACTTCATATGAGGATCTCCCAATATTTGATAGGGATAAGCAAGGGAGAAAGGCCATCCTTACACCTAGCTGGGTTGACAAAATTCCCATAGAATTAAATGACCTAAATCAATACTATAGGGAGCTTGCCTATTTTCTAGGAACAAACTTGTTTCCCAAGGTTGGCCACCATGATCACTTGAAACTCATTCATATTTCTATCCTTTCTTGCATGGTTAGACAGAAACCTCAAAACTTAGGCTATATAATTATCAAGGAGATACTTAACCTTACCGCTAGGCAATCCCTACCCTTTGGAGGGCTCCTAACTAAAATCTTCCAAACCCTTACCCTCCACCTTGCTATTGAAAATAGAAAACCTCTTTCTCAACCCTTCAGTAAATCCACCTATACTAGAATGTTGAAAACCAAATGAGCCTTAGGTTTTATTGTTCATGACCTTATGGTGAATGATGAGGAAGGAGAACATCAAGGAGAGCATGATGAGGAAGATTTGGGGGAAGAGAAAGGAGAGCCTAGACTTCAAGAACATCAAGGTGAATCCTCCCAGCCGAGCTCGTCGCACCACAACACAAAGACTTGATGACCTAGAAGCAAGATTGGAAAGGATGGAAGTCAATCAATGTGACATCAAGGCTTCCCAAGCACAGATCACTAAAGATCAAGTGAAGATGTCCAAGCAACTTGAAGACATTTTTACTTACATCAAAAATGAATTTTCACCTTCCACACCTTCAGTTGATTGATCCTAAATCCCCATCCATGTTACTTCTTTTTTATGATGCCAAAGGGGGAGAAAAAGTGTGATGAATGTTGAAAACAATTGCCCTACATTTCATATTTTCAGTTGATTGATCCTAAATCCCCATCCACATTACTTCTTTTTTATGATGTCAAAGGGGGAGAAAAAGTGTGATGAATGTTGAAAATAATTGCCCTACATTTCATATTTTTATTCTTGTATTTTGGAAAACCTTGTTTTTGAAATGAAACTCTTGTAATCCAAAGTTTTCCAAATGTTTTTGAATGAAAGTGTTGTAATGAATGTATTGGAATCTTTTGAATGTATTGGAATCTTTTGAATGAAAGGCACTGTTGTTGGATATTGTAAATCTTTTTATCATAATACAATGTTGTTGAATAGTGTTAAGATGTATTAGTACATAATTTTTTATCTCCAATATGAACTATTCCATGATAGCCTATATTCATTCTTTTTAAAAGAATTGAACATGCTAAAATGTAAGCTATATAGTTATTATATCTTAAAATTAACTTTTCCTATCCTTTTAGTGATATATAACTTGTGTGCATCCATGGTATTCAATTTAGAACTCTTTTTAAGAAAGAATTGGATGCATAGATTAAGGGGGAGCTTAAATATTTTATCATCACATTTAAAAGGGCTGTCATCATCAAAAAGGGGGAGATTGTTGATCCTAACCTTGTTTTGATGATGCTAATATACATTAAATGATAAAATATATGTTTAATATTTATAACCCCTTTAATTGGAAGCCTTAAATTCAATATTTGAGGATTTATTGTGATGACGGTCGATGCATTGATCGACCGTGGGAATCCGACGATCGATCCATGGATCGACCGTGGGGTAGCATGGTGGATGCACCAAACTTGGCTTTATGAAATGCTAGCTCGCGGTCGATCAAAGCATCGACCCTGGGAAGTCATTTTCTTGACAGAGCCTCACGGTCGATGGACTGGTCGACCGTGGTGGTTTGCAGTTTGTGTTTTTCAATGTTGTTGGCTCACGGACGATCCGACGGACGATGCGACGGTCGACCGTGGAGTATGATGGTGAAAAGTGAAGAAGCGACGGTCGATCATAGCATCGACCCTGGGAAGCATTTTTCACAACAGAGCCTGACGGTCGATGGGTGGATCTACCACGGCTCAAAAAGGCTGAATTTTTGTACATGACGGTCGATGTCACGGACGATGCATGGATCGACCGCCAGCAACGCGCAGAGTAAAAAACTAGCCGTTGTTGAGTTGGAGGGAGCTGTTGAAGGTTCTTTTTGAGCTAGATGAAGGCCAGATATAAGTAGCTCTTTGTTGTAAACTTACAAGTATTATTATTGATATTATTGAAATCATCTGAGCAAGTCTAAGCAAGTGTTTACTACTCATTCCCTTTAGAGCTACAACCTTTGTAAATCTTCTTCGAGTGTGAAGAAGTACTTTGAGAGTAATCCAACAACTGTTGGCTCTCCTACCTGATTTTTTCATTAATCTAGTTTTTCAAAAAGAGTCCAATTCACCCCCCTCTTGGACCTTCACATCCCTCCCGGATGATCGATCATCTTCGTGACCCAGGACCCCGTCTATGCCAACCAAGAAAATGATCGATCAATCTCCACCAGATGATCGATCATGTATGGGCCATGCATGACGTCCCAAGGATGAGTGATCGATCATTCCTCAAGAATTGATCGATCATTCATCAAGAATGATCGATCTTGTTGGGTTCTTCGACGAGCCGGAGAAAGAAATACCGTCAGAAAACTCTACCAAACCTCACAAAACCCTGGGATCTGGTAGTACGAAGGACCACGAGTCCAAAACTGGTACTTGCACTGAACACCAACATGCATACAAGTAGACCTACTCAAAAGATCGCGAGCAAACCCAAAGCTTCAAAAAACTGGATTTCTATGTAGGTAAGATCCCTACCTAGACTAGATGTGAGGACATGTCCCTCTACTCCTGGGTCGACCGCCTGGGTCGAGCCCGTGGCTCGTTAGCTTGTTTTACGTCGAGTGCGCGATCCAGTGGATTGTATTATTTCTGAGACCGCAAGTGCAATTTAGTAAATTACGCCTTGTCGGTTTGTTTCACACCCGCGTTGTGCACACACAGCCCCTATGTTTGATTTATGTGTTTGCTAGAACCCTAAACGGGCTTGGGATTGAAATATCCAAGCGCGGGCGCACAGAAGCCTGTTTTTAGGGCAGTTGGCGGCCCGTGTGCGATCGGTCGCTCCGACCGATCGGGCCTGTGTACGATCGATCGCTCCTGGAATCGATGAGGTCGTTTAGCATCTAATTAGAGGATCTTAGTGATTTAAATAATATTATACTATATGTTCATTTGTGTTTTCAGAATTGCTTCCCGTGACAGAAGTCCACAGATTGACGATTATCATCAACGTGCACACATTACATCCCAGGCTCCCAGCAGTTAGATGAGCTAGGTAGGCCCTTCCAGTAACAATCGGACATACGGACATGCTGGAAGTTGGGGTTCAAAAAAAAAAGCATTTAGCTCGAATGGACCAAAAATTGGCTAGATTTGCAGAAAACAAGCTAACAAGCTATGGAACAAAAGGAAGAAGTCAAGTCATAAACAGGCTGGAATTTGAACAGCCTATGATAGGACAAACTCATAACTCTCAATGATGTGTTGTCAAAAACACTACATGGGATATTGCATCTGGCAGGACCTGAGGATCTGATATTAAAAACCCCAAAATAGTAAGCAACTGATAATTCCCTCAGTAATGAGAACTATTATAGCATCTGAAGAAACAGGAGGACGAAAAAAGAATGCAAGCAAAAGTTGATTTCTTCCTTTTGCCCAAGAAAGGAACAACTTTTGCTTAGAATACTGATGTTGATAATTCCCTCAGTAATGATAGGATGCAAGCAAAAGTTGTTCATTACTGTTCCGAGGACCAAGCTTAGAATCAACCAAGGAACAACCTATTCTCTGCCTCACCATTGATATCCTTCCTAAAAAAAAAGTTCTCCGTGATAGCTTTTCCACAATTTCTGTCAACAATCGGATATCTAAGGCGCAGTATAATGTTGACTCCAATGAAAAAGTACCTCAAGTACAAATCAAACAACAAAACTCTAGATTAACTAGCCAAATAGGTCAATCCTAAGATGAAAAATCGGAGTAAACAAGTAATTCAACTCAACATAAGGAAGAAACTCTAGATTCCTTTGTTATCTTACTTATTCCATATAAACTCCTCCACTGCGCTTCCATCCAAAATGATCATTCACCTAGTACGAGACCAACAAAGAGATCTTTCAGACACTAACAGTAATTGATCATAAAGTAGGAATCGGCACAAATAAAGTTCAGTTGGCCCAATACTAAGCCCACCCAGCATCCTCTTTGATACCGAGACTCTGCGGTCAAAAATAATTTTAGCCATCTTGAACAAGGAAATCTTTCAAGGAAATCTTTCTTGCAAGAGACGCCTTTCAAGTTTCGATCTTGAACTAAGTAGCTGAGAAAGCTCCTCCGAACTCCAGTTTCACAGCTAGAACAGTCATTTAAGATACTAGAAGACAAGAAAAGATCATTCAGCTGGCCCGAATGGACTGGAAAAGATAAAACGTGGGCATAAAAGAATGCAAGTAGTAGGAAGATGACATCGATGGTTAGATCTCCAGTTATCACGCAATTGAGACCTAACACAACAAATCCAAATTATGCAATATATCATCTATGGTGACTAGAGGTAACTGCTACTGGATAAACAGCAGACAAAAAGCAATTTGTTGAAGTTCATAAGAAAAAACATAATTTCGAATCAAACAACCAGAAACCAGGAGGGGGGGACACTCTGATATCTGCAAAAGACCCAATTTGCAGTCCTCAAAAATGCAGTCTTTAAATAGCAAACATAAACATCAAATGTTTGCAAGAATGATCCCGCTGCCAAAATAACGTCCAGTATTATTGAGGAAAATGGATTGACGACCAAGAAGGAAGGGTAATGATAATGAGGACACCTTATCCACAGAATATCACCTTAAATATCTTCAAAGGAAAAACTTAAGCATTATGTCATATCTTGTAAACAACTTCTGTGAGAATGAAGCTAAATAAAAGGATCCTTGTCTGATATGCAGCTTAAATGTTCAAAAAATTCAACATCTCAAACAAGAGACTCCCATCGCCTGTAGCTACTTTATCCCCTCTACTGTAGTTCCATCCAAAATGATCGTCCACGTGCATCAAGAACAAAAGAAGATCTTTCAGTTGGACCGCAACAACCAACTAGGTTGATAGGCCAATCAGAGAAGTAAAAACCGCAAAAAAAGTAGTTTGGTAGAACAGGACTATGCTGACAATCCATAAACAAGTGGGCTTCTTCACTGCTAAAACCTGTTCTGAAACTTGAACGTGGGAACTAGACGCTCTAGCATCTAATTGATAGAGAGGCCCCCAAAACTGATAAAAATCTGACAACCGAAAAACCAAGGGAGGTGAAGGACAAGCATTAAAATCTTTGTAGCAAGAGATACCCTTCACATATCAGTAAGCTAATCTCCTCTTAAATGCATTCCCACAGCCAGAATACAAACTGGATAATAATCTGTCAATCAGAAACAAACCAAACACAATGTAAGAACAAGAAACCAATCCACATTGGAAGAGGCTTGATGTCTCAATAAGCCAATCTCCTCCAAGAAAGACAATGTGCAACCGCCACAGGGAGAATCATCAGTGGAAAACAAAAAGAACAGCAAAACTTGAAATACTCTAGAAATGAAGCAACTTATATGATACTCATGTGATGACAACAAATAACACTCAAAAGAATGCATCAGTTATTGAACCAGTCAGATCAGTTACCATCAATGTAAATATGTTCCCCATATTCCCTCAGTAAACAGAAATATCACCTAATTACAAACCAAATCCCTATATTAAACCTTCTAGCTTCACACCAAATCAGCAAACATCTGTTGAAACACCTTCAACATCCTTTAAAGCTATAACAGCAACCAAGCTTCAGAACTATATCAAGCATTTAAAGCTCTCACCATTCCAAGCACACCTCGAAAAGATGAACTGACGGAGATTAGAAGCAAGATGATAAGCGATCAGGACAAAGGGTCATCCATGAAAATATTTTAAGCACGCAGTGGATCACCAAAAATCAATCAACAGACAAAAGTTTCAAATCAAGACACAAAACAGTCAAATGGAGTGTAAACCTCCTTATTCAAAAGTTTCAATTTGCAGATCTCAGAAGTGCAGAATCTCAAGAAGATACAGCACCTGAAAATGATTTTTGCGTTAATGTTATAACGCCTCTTGCTTGCAAGAGGCAGGATGGAACAAGAAGAAGAGGACTAGAGCATGAAAAAAGTTATCTACTGATATTGGCGTCCATATCCTAACGAGAAACCTCAAGCCGTTTCAACTCCTTTATCTCAGACACTTCCTGTCAACAAAAAGCCAAAAAGAACAGTTTATCCGATATGCAACATAAAGTCCTAAAGACTAAACCTGCAGTAAAAATAAAAAATGCAACAGATTAAACATCTAGATTTTCAATGACAAGAGACTCCCATCCATGTCTATACTGTTTCTTCTAGGCTCCTCAATGTGCTGCCATCCAAATTGAACATCCACTAACCATGAAACCAGCAAATAGACTTCCAGATCAACCAAGCCAACAAACTAACGACAAGAATCAAAAGGTGTTCATAGAACAGCACAACTACTTGTCATGCTACATATCCGTGATTGTTCTCATCAACGAGTCGAATACCAACCATGTTTGCTTTCCCACACTTGTAACCCGTCACCATGAATCCCAAAGAAAGACCACACTAATCACACTATGCCAACCAATCCTCATTAATACTGGAACCAGCAAAGCTGATATAATATTGTCCATCACGAAACCAGACAAACATAGCAAGCAGTTAATGCGTTAAAAATCAAAGTAGTGGTAGACAACTAACATGAATGATAGGGTGTCATGCAAAAAATATGCATACAAAACAATGCTCCATATCATTCATTGATATACCCTCCTTTGCGCCCCTCGAACCCTGGGCGCATGAGCTTTTTCTCCCTCTTCTCAATCCGCCTCATCTTCTTCTGGTTGATCCTCTCCTTGATGTTGTCCGCCCTAATTTTATGCTTCTCCCCCCTTGTCTTGTCTACACTCTCCAACCTCTCCTTCCACTTCTCTGCATGCTTCTGATGCCTTCTCTTCTCCTTCTTTATACTCTCATTCAACAATTTTGGATCGTCATGCACCTTCACCCCCGCAGCTCTACTCTCCGCTGCTTTCCACGAATGCTTCTTCGCTACCATCTGCCCGTTCTCTGGATCCTTCTTTGCCGCCTCTAACTGCTTCGCCTTCTCCAACTCCTGCACTTTCGAAAGCTTCCTCCTTTTCCTTTTCTTATCATCAATCTTAACCGCTCCAAAGGAGAGATCATTGGACACGTTCAAAGAACCATGGCCTCCATTCTCCAACTTTGCCTTCTTCTTGCTCTCCGGCTTCTCATCTTTAGAGGACTCATCTAGCTTTCGCTTCCCCTCATCAGCCTCACGGCCCTTCTCCCTGCTCTTCTTGTTGGACTTATTGGGCTTCTCATCATCCTTGTCCTTCCGTGCATTGCGGTTCCCGCGGAGTTCCTCAATGCGCCGATGGAGGCGCTGCCGGAGCTCCTCATAAGTAACAGAGCGGTCAACAGAAACAGCCTCAGCATTGTTACCGCCATCACCATCGCCATCCTCATCTTCCTCCTCTTCATCATCATCACTGCTAGGTTTAGGGTTAGTGTCGGGTTGGTGCTTGAGGAGTTCAAGGGTGGACGGGGTCGGGGCGGAGGGATCGAGGCGAGCACGGCGTGCCTTCTTCACGTTCTCACGGGACTCCTTCTTGGCGGAGGCCTTGGCAGCCTTGCTGAGCCCTTGGAACCACGGCTTGTCCTCTGCGGAGGGGAGATAGAAGCGCGCCGGTATCATCTCAACCAGCCGATCGAAGAACTCTGAGTGGCCGTGAATCAAAGCCTTAAGGTCCGTCTCCTCCTCCGCCATCGCCGGAGCGTGTTTGCGGGCGCCGCCGCGTTTAAGCTTCATTGGTGGATTTGGGGACCTTCGTGAAAAGGGCCAAGATGACTTCCGCGAGGCTTTTGGGGGATATATAACGGGTTGGATACGACCCAGATCCTATTAAGATCCGTCGGTGCCGGAGTGGTAGATCGTCGTCGGGAGAGGAGGGAAGAGAAGAGAGGGTGAATGGGGAGGCTGCGTGGGGGAGATCGCCGTCGGGACAATAGAGGGGGAAAGAGAACATAAGGCGAATGGGGGAGGCGGGCTCAGATCAGGGCTTCAAAGCCCTTTGCATATGTGATAAACCATTGGCCGTTTGATCGCAAGATCTAACTGCCAAGAACTTAAACATATAAATCATTTAAAATAAAAATAAAAAACTTTAAAATAGCATAGAAAAATGCTTCTCTCGTATAGATCTTGACCTTTGATCTCAAGATGTTGAGCTAGGATCACCTACATCTAGTGAAATTTATGAAAAAATATTAGCAATCTTTGAATAAATGTATAGAAATGTGAATTATAATGTTTAAATATGTAAAAGATATATGTTCAACCTAGATCGAGCCGACCCCTGCTCATTATCAGCTGAATCGAGCACGCATCGAACGAACTATTATCGAGTTCACTCAAGTTGACAGTGAGCGATTTTCGAGTTACAAGTTGGATTGTCACCCCGATCCAAAATAACCAACATATATATACGGTATATACGAAGAGAGAACCCATTAAACCGGACTCTTCTTCTCTCTCATGTCTTATTTTGTTGATCTACATCCCTAGTTTTTTTTTCCGGAGATCACAAATTCACAATCACATCTCTAATCTCTTCCCTCGAGTAAATTTATGTTGTTTTCTTTTATATGAGCAAACACTAGTATTAGTGGTTGATTTTTGGCTATAAACTTTGAATAAATTTTTGTGTGCATGGCCATATGGCATGTGCAATGCACATGCCCTCTAATCGGTAGGTATTTGATAAGACTTGAAAAGTAAACAAAACACCCTTTTAATTTACCTTTATTGGTCTTTAAGCAATGCATTACTAATAATTATTACTTAATTTCAAGTACAATAGCCCTCAAAAGAGTTAGAAGCGATTTCGAAGCAAAAATGAGTTTAATTGGGCACTTTCAAGACACAAAAGATCGATCTCTTTAAAGGCATAACAAGAGGACTTGACGCAGACACAAATATTGATTTTCTTGAAAGAAAGGATCGATCTTTGTGGTGACTGTGAGGAGACGTTCCTCTAATCTGGCACGACCGCGTGGGTCGAGAGCCTTGTACTGCTGGTTTGGTTTCTTGTCGGGCGCGATCACTTGATCACTTTGCTTTTGTGACCCCATGGGCAATTTGGTAAATTATGCCTTGGTAATTGGCTTTACACTCACGTAATCCACACACCATCTTGGATTGATATAGGTGATTAATTAGAATCTTAGAGGCGCTTCCTATCGAAAGATCGGAGCTCGATCGGGAGAGATCGAATCAGACGGCCGAGATCGAGTCCAGATCTCCATAAATACCCTAACCCTTCTCTCTCTCCTCTTTTCTTTCTCTTTCTTCCTCTCTCTCTCTCTCTATGTTGGCCGCCAGATTGAAGGCTCGGCTACGGCTTTTCGAGATAGATTCGGAGCCATCAGAGTTGGGGGATAGGTAAATCGTCTACCCAGCTAGTAGTACAAGTAGGTGTTTCTACCTTAATCCTACGGTCATGTTTACCTAGGATTGCTTTCTCCTATGATTGCTTTCTGGGTGTTTTAATATAGTAATACATGTTAGAATATGTTGTAAGTTTGTAATTTAGTGTAATCAATGTTTTATGAACACATGGATGTTCCGGTTTTACATTCCGTTGGTTGGTTTGGTTTCTACCGTCATTTTATCGATTTTATCGATTTTTCTGCTGAAACAAGCTAGATTTGAAAATTAACCACCATAACCTTGATTTCTTGATACCATTAGGATCCATTACCTTCAATTCTACCACCTTGTAAAGTTTCATCGATTTCTGTCAAGTCTTGATAGATCAAATCCAAGAAATTGGGTTTGTATTGGCACTGTTCACGGAACAACTACCCAGGCTCCATGGTTGACCGTCGCATAAACCATCGTATCGACCGTGAGTCTCGGATGCCAAAATGCCTCCCCATGGTCGATGCTTGAATCAGCCGTCAGGTATTACCTTACCTCATGGTCTACCGTCGCATCGTTCGTCAGCCTTTAAATACTATTTTCTTGATTCTTCTGATTGGATTCTTTCTATGATAGTTAGAAGATGATGCTAGGAAGCGTATAGCATGGTAATAGTGATTTTTTCGACAGATTTATCGATCGATTTGAGCGGGATTTGATCGTAGGTGTATAATTAAGAGATCTATGGTATTATGCAATTGAATGCCTAATTGATTATTAGATGTGAATGTTAGCTAATTATAAGTGTGGAACCATAGTCTATTGCCAACGTTGTGCCGATGGCTATTGTATAAGGGCATGTATTGCCAAGATTCCTTGAGAGTCTTTGGGATTCTTTCATACTTTAACTGTTGGACTTCTAATGTTGTTGTGTGGCATATAGTGACACCTAGGCTAGATGCTTGTATGGGTGCATGCACTGTAATAACCCGTTCCTCTAACATGGCTTGACCACGTAGGTCGAGGGTCATTTCCTGTTGGTTTGGTTCTGTGTCGGGTACGATCGGATGATCGTATGACTTTTTGACTCAGGGGCAGTTTGGTAAAAATGCTCCCTGGCTGTCGGCTTTGCACCCACATTGCACACACTGTCTTGGGTTGATGTATGTGATTGATTAGGACCTTAGGGATGCTTCCGATCAAAAGATCAGAGCTCGATTAGGAAAGATCGAATCGGACGGGTGAGATCGGTTCTAATCTCTATGAATAGCCCTTTCTTTTCTTTCTCTTCTCTTTCTTTCTCTTCTCTCCTTTCTCTCTCCCCTTGGCTGGCGGCTGGATCTCGGGCTGTGGCTTTTTGGCATGGATCGGAGGCGAGGGATTCGTAGATTGCCTGCTTGTTGCTACATGTAGGTGTTTCTACCCGATTTTGGTTAACCGGTAACCCTAGAATAGTCTTTTTGTGATTTGTGGTTATTATGTGTATTGGAATGCTATGTTTTTCTGTATTCTAGCTCAATGGCATGTTTAGAAACTAGAGATGGTTGTGTTTCTGTATTCTTTCGATCGAATTCCGTATTTTTGTCGATTTTTCGACGGGGTCGGACTCAGATCTGATATTTCACGATATGAGTTTGATTTTTATTGCACTAATGAATCCCCCGCCATCATATAGACCTTACTGAAAAGTTTGAACAGACTCCATCGCCGTTTAATAGATCAAATCCAACAAATTTAGTTTTTCGTCACTTTCGTCGGCTTTCGGGCAATTTGATTTAATCCCGAGGATTTGATCATCCAAAGTTGAATTTCTTTGTGTCATTAGATTCCACACATCCAATTGCACACCTCAGTCAAATTTGGTTTGATTTCGATACATTTGATAGATCAAATCCAACAAATTGAATTTCATGCACTATTCACCTTGGCTGCCGACATATGAAGGATCGCTCTTCCCTGGTAGGAGATCGCTCTTTCATGTGTTAGTGTTCCATCATCGATGAAGGATCGATCTTCCCTTGACAGAGGGAGCACTTCTTTCCCAGACAGAACCTTAGTTTGGGAAGGATTGAGGTTCATGGCATGAAGATCGATCTCTTCTTTCCCAGACAAATGACTCTCTTAGGGAAGATCGATCTTCACCGCAGAGAACACTCGTATAGATGATCGATCTTCTTGGATAAGAAGATCGATCTCTTATATGTTGATTGTTAATATTGATTTGAATTCGATGTTTTTTATTTCCTTTCAACCCGGTATTCTCGTGGGGCTTTCCCGATGATAAGTAGTGAGTATTATATTATGTTTATCGGGATTTTGACGGGTTTATCTCCGGATTATGCCGTAAGTTGTATTTTGAATCGGTTTATCGATTTCTACCGATTTCAAGCAGTTTCTCGATAAGCATGCTATATCTATATACATATGTATATATATATATGTAGTTTGTGATTGCTTTATCGCTTTATGGGTAACCTGGGGAGTGATGACCCCCGTAAATGTTTAATGTAAATGGGCCGATGGTGTGCCCCGCATGTTTAAAATAGTTTTTTCCTTTGATTAATAGCCCCGCTGATTGTCGGCGTGCGCCATGGGCATAACCCGTCGTACTGTTAATCTATCTTGTTGTTGTTGGTTGGCCAGGGTTGTATCCCCGTTGTAACAATTTTCGGTTGACGGCTGTGGACGCCGTTTTAATGTCGAAATTTGATCTGTTGGGTGTTTATTGTAATTGCTTTGTTGGATAGATCTTCTTTGCTTTAGACCCTTACTATGCTCACTCTTTGGCTAGCTTCAGGCTATGCCTAGCCCTTTATAATTGATGTCATCATGTTGCATGCTTATATCTCTTTATCTGTTCCTGAGCATTGCATGCATCTTGTTTGCATTAAAGCATAAGGTTAGGGCGTGGGTGAATAAGGTCTTCGCCGATCCGAGGCTCTCGGGTAGGTCGGATCTAGCTCTAGGACCGTGGCTGGATAGCGAGATCTAGGGCGATTATATTATTGAATCTTTGTATTCTCAAGGATGGGTCCAGTTGGCTACTATCTGTTGTTTGAGGTGTAGAGGTCGCCCAGAATTCTCGTCTCATGCTCAGTATCCGTGTTAAGGAAAGTTACATGCCTGGGTTCCACCCGTTTGTTGGTTAGCGCTGGACGCTTGGTTGTTGAGAGGGACGACTGTTGACAGTTGAGGTCACAGTGCGCGTGCCATGGGGTAGGTGGTGGACGTAACGTGAGCTTCCGTTAGAGATGAGATAGAACCCGAGACTTTATGGTTTCCCTTTCTTCCTGTGCAACATAGAGTAGAGTAGAACCGTACTAAGCATTGTGGCTCACTTCTACCCGGGCTACGTTTCCAGATGCAGGCGTCAACTCATCCTCGGTGGTTCCAGCTGGATAAGATCTTGGCGGCGTGTCGACTTCCGAAGGCGTTTGAGGTCTCAGATAGACATATAGAGATTTTGGGAGCATACGTTTATAGTTACCTTTTGAGATGATGTACTAAATATTTAATATATAAAATCTTTTTCCCTCTTTTGGTTGAGTTTCATTTCCACAATATTAATCTCTAGTTTGTTAGATTTACTATTATGCCCTTGAAAGTCTTTTAAGTTCAATTTATTTCGTTTTGTACTGTATCGCTGATGAGTGCATGAAAGTGCACTCTGAACATGACAAAGAGTAGCTTATTTGCGTAGTTTTCATGATTAATAGAGATGATTTCGTCCGTATATGTTGCTTCACAAAGTTATTTGTATTATGCAGGAAATTGAAGCAAAGATGGGTCTTTAACGCCAAAACTGTACCTTCTTGAAATGAACCAGATGAAGTGTCATATATGGTTGGAAAACTCTTGAAGTATAGTTTCTGGAGAATTTTACGGTTCGTGATTTGGAGCTTCCCAGAGAAAGTTACAGTGCTTTTACTACAACCAGCGCAGGGCAGAATAGCAGAAGAAATATGCAGAGAATAAGAGATCGATCTTTTGTCCAAAAGAGATCGATCCCTTATGCACCCAGATATGAATAAGACCCACGGTCGACTGCTCACAGGGTCGATGCGAGGATCGACCGTGAGGAGAAATCTGAAATCCAAAATAAAGGGATCGATCCCCTTTCCAGAAGAGATCGATCCGAACCTAGAAGCGTCGGTCATCCGTGGGAAGAAGATCGATCCGTTTCAGAGGAGATCGATCTTTGTCGAGCAAAATCTAGATCCTAACTTCACGGAAGGAAGAAGATCGATCTCTTTTCAAAGGGGGATCGATCTCTTTTGGCTCTGCGGGAAAGATTAAGGGCTGAGTTCTAATCCGAGTTAGGGTTTCACAAAAGCCTATAAATAGACTTCTTGGAGAGATTTGAGGGGGGCTTCTTGGACGTTTTTTGAGGCTCTTTTCTGGACGTTTTCTAAGGGAAGAAGATGAAGACATCTCCATCCATGGCCGAGTAATCCGCGGGCATGGCGGACGGATGATCTAGCGAGGACTAGGGTTTCTTCTCCAACAATGGTTCATAGTTTTAATCTTTATTGTTAAACTTTTTTCTATGTATTGGATCTTCAAAGACTATTTTCAGATTATAGATTTCTATGTGGATGATTAAAATTATGAATCCAGTCATGATTCTTTCATGATCTTATAATCCCATAGTTTTATCTATTGTTTACCTACTTTATCTCGTGAAATCTTTACTATACATTGCCGATTGTGAGAGTTGGTATTGTGTATTCTTAGATATCTGGTTAGATAGAGTTAGGGCTTTGTCCCGATGAATTTTTGCTATATGTTGCCTGTAGTGACAGCCGGTATCATGTATTCTTAGGTTTGGGGTGGATGAAGTTAGAACTATAATAATGACGAATCAATTGTAGGAAAAGACACTTTTGTATTTTGTTAGGTTTATAGTTCCATATCTTCCGGTTAAAGTGATTGGGATGTGAATCCCTTAACTGAGTATTATATGAACCATTGAGAAGAGAAGAACCTAAATCCAAGTGAAGTGATTCCTGAAGCCTAGCCTTATCAAAATCCTGATTTCTTTCGTTTACTCTATCTCATCATTACATTTTCGATCTATTTTCTTAACTTTTATCGCTCTTGATTGTTTTCGATATATTGTTATCTGTGTTTCTAGATCTTTCCTGTTTGTCTCTCTGTGGGTTCGGCCTCTCTTATGTTGTACTGCACCGCGACCGCTGTGCGTGATACATTTGAGCGATATCAATCACGCCGTATCGGATGTAAATAGTGCAGGTTCCCCGCCTCACGTCCCGACCCAGATGGGTTTTCTGGGTCGGGGTGTGACATGCACTGTATGCATTAGAGACATTAGAGGTTAGGCGTGGGCGATGGGTTTGATCGTTGATCCGAGGGCTCGAGTAGCTTGGATCTAGCTCTAGGACCGAGACTGTGTAGTAAGATTTAGGGCGCGATATCAATGATAAATCTATTTATTTCTCGAGGTCGTCTACTAGTTGGCTACAATTACATTGATCGAGGTGTAGAGGGTGTGTCGGACTTGGTGTCCCTCGTGCTAAAAGCGTCAGCTCAGGTTGGAGAGGCAGAATCACACCAGGGGTTTGTTGGTATCCCTAGTAGAGGAAGGATCGCACCTGGGGTTTGCTAGTATCCCCTTGTCCACCCTGAGTCTTGTCTATTCCTTAGGCCTAGGCAACTAAAGTTGGAGAGGCAGGATCATACTAGGGGTTTGCTAATATCCCCTAGTAGAGGCAGGATCACACCTGGGGTTTGTTGGTATCCCCTTTTCCACCTATAGTGTTGTCTCCCCCTTTGTCTCATTGTAGAGAAGGGTTGTTTGGTCTTGACGCCTTAGACTTGGGCAGTGGTCGGCACAGTTATAGTTGCCCTGTCTTTTCTGTGTGATGTAAAGTAGAACCCTATAGAGTTTTGTTGCTCACTTCTCCCGGGCTACGCTTGCAGGTGCTGGCACTAGCACTCCTTCCATAGCTTTAGTTGGACGAACCTTTGGTGGCACTTTGACTTCAGGAGGTACTTGAGGATCCAGAGGGCCCAGATCTACCTGACATTTTGTATAGTTACCCTTGAGGGTTATATTATGTGAGGACATGTCCCTCTATTCCTGAGTCGACCGGCTGGGTCGAACCCGTGGCTCGTTTGATTGTTTCGCGTCAAGTGCGCGATCCGGTGGATCACACTGTTTCTTGGACCACAAGGGCAATTTGGTAAATTGCTTTTTGTTGGTTTGTTTCACACCCGCGTGTGCACACACTAGCCTTGTTTGGTGTTAGTGTTTGATTAGAATGATTAGGTGGACCTGGGATCGGAATATCCAAGCTCGGGCGCGCAGAAGCCTATTTTTGGGCGGCTGGCGGCCCATGAGCGACCGATCGCTCCTTGGAGCGATCGATCGCTATCGAGTCGGTGGGTTTTTTTAAGAGGACGCCCACCGTCGGCCGTCGCTCTCCCCTGTCAGAGGGAGAGAAGACTTGCCCTCTTCTCCTCCCCCTTTTCCCCTCCTTCCTCAGCTTTCCCCTTCCCTTTTCCTTCCTCTTCTTCCCCTTCTCCTTCTCTTCTTCTTCCTTCTTCTTTCTTCTTCCCGCGCTCTGCTTCCTCTGTTCTTCCCGGCAGCCACCTTCTTCTTCTCCGTTCTTCCTCCTCCGGCCACCGTTTTGGGCGTTCCAAAGCTCGTTGGATTTGTGGCGATGTGAGGAAGATCCTTGGTGTGGTTTGAAGCCTTGTTGGTGACTGGGTTGCGGGGGAATCAGCCGAGGATTTGCGTTTTCGGTAGCTTTCTACCTACGAGAGTTAGTTTAGTGGATTTCTCTTAATCTAGCTGTTTGATCTTACTGTTTTTTGTGTCGTTGGATTCCTCTTGCTTAGTATAATTTCTGGTATAAGTTTCATAAGCTTTGGTTGAGATTTTAGTAGGATTTATGCATGTTTAATCTCGAATTTTCCGGTTTCTACTTTTCTTGAAGAACAGCCGGTGTGCGGCGAGTTTTCCAACCATTACGTGCATGTTCTTGGGTTGTTATGAACATAAGAGTTGTAGATCTTTGCATCTACTCTCAAACCCAACAGATTTCATAATTGTCTGATTTTCTTACTATTGTTTATGATTTTTATACGGGTGGGCTGCGTTGCAGCAAGCAATGGTAAGTTAGTTTTGATTAGCGGTTTTGATTAGTGTTTTCCCGTTAATCCAGCCGTTCAATGTTTCTGGATTTTAGATATGTTGATCCCGGTATGTTGGTCTACTGGAGTATAAGTTGGATCTCGAATCCGAAGTCGTTTGGACGTCGGATCGACTGGGTCAATTAGCTCTAGGTAGAGAATTTTTTGGTGTTTTAAATAATATTATATGTTCGAAACATATAATATTATATTTTACCGTTCATCATCGGTTTTTGGGGTTGCTTCCCAATGCAGGAGTCCGTGGTTGACGGTCGTGGTACCGTCGTAATGCCGGAACCCGCTGCGGATCGGCTGGCAGCGGTTGGTAGTACCGCTACAGCGATCCAGTCGGACTTATATGATGTTTTGTCATACTGTTGCATGCTTGTCTCTTATCTGTGTATGTTCATAGCATGCATTCTCTGTTGTGCATTAGTTGCATTTGTTAGGGCGTAGGTGATCTGTGGGTCACCGTCCCGAGACTGGAAGCTCGGACTTAGCCCTAGAACCGGGGTTGGGTAGTTTGGACCCGGTTCGAATTGTAGTGTCTAGTCAAACTTGATGATAGGCGTAGATGACTGGTACACCTGTTGCTTGATGATTATAGAGGTCGAGTCGGCCTTGAGTCGGATGCTGAGGTGTAGTCGGTGTTCCATTGTGACGACTCTTGAGTAGAGGAGTCACCTACTCAGCGATGCCATTTCCCGCCAGCAGTGTTCACGTTGTCCTGCTTGTGAGTCTACAGTGTTCGTTCCTGCTTACTGAGTGTCGTTCCTTGGCCTCAGGGGCACGCGATAGGGTTATGGGGCCCCTGTATACACCCATGTCTTACTTGAGGGCGATACTGTTGCGTTTCCCTCTTCCTTCTGTGTGTTGTAGTGTGGAACCCTACTGAGCTTTATGCTCACTCCTATCCAGGCTGCGTTTTGCAGGTGCAGGCGTGTGAGGACTCGTACCTCCAACCTGGTCCGTCCGCGTTAGGTCGAGGGTCTGGGTTTGTGGTTTGGCTCAGTTGGCCTTGGGTTGCGATCGGTTGATCGCATCATTGTTTTTGACCCCAGTGACATTTTGCTAAATATGCTCCCTGGTGGTCAGTTTCACACCCGCGTTACACACACGGCCTTGGATTGATGTATGTGTTTGATTAGAACCTTAAGGGCACTTCCGATCGGAAGATCGGAGCTCGATCGGGAGAGATCGAATCGGACGGTTGTGATCGATTCCAGCTTTCTATTTAAACCCTTTCTCTTCTCTCTTTCTTTCCTTCTTCTTCTCCTGTCGTTCTCTCTTCCTCTCTCCAACCAACGGTGCTAGGGCTTCGGAGCGCGGCTTTCGAGGAGCGGATTCCGACGATCAGAGTTGAGGGATGCGTGGAGGAGCTGCCATGCCTGTTCAAGTAGGTGTTTCTACCTCGATCTTAGGATCGGGTTCTCCTAGGATAGCCTTTTTGTGCTTTCGTTGTAGTAATACATGTTAGAATGTTGTGTGGTTCAATGCATGTGTAGTATGGCTTGTTTCTAGTATTCCTACCGTGTGGTTTCCGTATTTTATCGGATGATTTCCGTATTATCGATGTTTTGTCAGTTTTCGGCCATTGAGACCTAGGTTTGAGATTTAACCATCAAAATTGTGTTTTAATCGTACCATTAGCTTCTCCATAATCTTTTACACATGCTTGCAAAGTTTCATCAACTTCCAACTTGATTTGATCATTCAAATCTAAGAAATTGAATTTCCGGCACTGTTCTGAGGAACTGTGTCGTGGGGCTGACGGTCGATCGGTGGATCGACCGTCCACCGATCGACCGTCAAGCGTTAATATGCTTCTTTCAGGCCTGACGGTCGACCGTCAGATCGACCGTCGTATCGACCGTCGGGCTCTATCATGATTTTGGCCTCCCACGATCGATGCCCCAATCGAGCGTGGTTCCTTCTTCTTTTCCTTTCCGCCTCACGATCGACCGTCGGATCGACCGTCACATCGTCCGTGAAGCTCTGTCCCGTTTTGGGTCTCCCACGGTCGATGCACCGATCGACCGTGGCCCTCATATTTTTCCCTCGATTGGCCCCACGGTAGACTGCCAGATCGACCGTGGCCTCACGGTCGACCGTCGGATCGACCGTCGCATCGACCGTGGGCCACTGAGCTATATTTGCTGGTTTCCTTTGATTGGTTTTCATCTATGATAGATACCCAATCATGTTAGGAAACATACATGTCGTTTTCAAGGGATTTTCGAGGGATTTCTATCGAGATTGGGAATTGAATTGGGCGTTTGTCTTTTTGGTGGATTTGTAGATAGATGCGCATTTAAATGCTTAGTTGAATGATATATTTAAATGCTTATTGTTGCTTAACCATTAGCTAGCTATGAGTGCTAACTAATGTGGAATTGTGGAACCTTAGCCCGATGCCGGCGTGTGCCGAGGGCTATTGTATAAATGTTGGTCAGTTACTTGCGGGGTAACTGTGGAAGCTTAGTCTGCCAGGTGCAGGAGAGCACTGAAGACTATTGTATATTTGTGTTCAATGCTTTGCTCTAATCATTGTTTGGTCAGTATATATTATCTGTATTTGAGAACCTTTGCTATGCTCACCCTTTTGGCTAGCTATAGGCTATGCCTAGCCCTGTATGATCTTTGTCATGTTGTTACATGCTTATATCTTATTATCTGTGCCTGAGCATTGCATGCATCTTGTTTGCATTAGAGGCATATGAGGTTAGGCGGGCGATGGATTGATCGCCGATCCGAGGCTCTCGGGTAGCTCGGATTTAGCCTTAGGACCGCGGCTGGGTAGTCAGGATTAGGGCATGATTGTTTGATCAGAATCTCCTGTTATTGAGGATGCACGCTGGTTGACTCTGATCTTTGTTTTGAGGCTTAGAGGTCGTGTTGTCTTCCCAAGGCTAAGTGCTAAGGATGGGTGTCGGTGCGTTCCCGACGTGGTTCCCCAAGGCATGGTATTCCAGCTTGGGTAAGGGTGATCCTGCATGTTACTGTTCCTTGGCCTCATAATAACATGTTCAGGAGAGAGGTTTCATAATAGGAGTCCTTGGGACATCGATAGGGTTATGGGACCCGTGGCATCCGTTAGACTTGAGCGAGGAGACAACACTGTTGTTGTTTTCCTCCTTTCAGTGTGCCGTAGAGTAGAACCCTACTGAGCTTATCGCTCACTCCTACCCGGGCTGCGTTTGCAAGTGCAGGCGCCAGTTCTTCTGTAGTAGAGCCGGCGGGATCAGCTTTTGACGGCACGACTACATCCAGAGGTGCTTGAGGTTACTGGAGGATGAATTGTTGTACTTTGGCAGTTTTATAAATTGTAAACGTCTTTTGAGGAATTTTGGATTATTGTATAAATCTTTCCCTTGGAGGAGTTTGTTATAGAATCTTGTATCAGTACAACTTGATGTATATATATGAATTGGAGTTCTGTTACGCCTTTGGAATATAAATTGTTTAAATTTATCTGTCTTTTCCGCTTTGTATCGCGTCAGCTGGAGATGAATAGTGTAGGTTTTCCCTCACGCCTCGGGTCGGATGGATTTTCTGGGTCGGGGTGTGACAAGGCGTCAGTTCTTCTTCTGTGGCCCTTACCGGGCAGTTGGTTGGCGGTGCGTAGACGCCAGGCGGAGTCTGAGAGGTGGTGATCTTTTACAGCTTTTTCTACCCTATGTTAGATAATCTCCTACGGGAGTAATGTTGTATTCGAATCTTCCCCTCTCCGAGGATATGTATATTAAATTCGCTTTTGGGTTTGTAATCTGTGGTTTGAGGTTTGATTATTTAATTGTTGTTTTAAATTGGGGGTGTTTGATGAATTGTTAGGGAGACCAATAGGTTAGAGGGAACCCTCGCCATTATTTTTCCGCGATTTGTTAGGTTTCGGTCCGCGTCGCCCGGCCCGGTTGGGCTTTCACGGGTCGGGGCGCGACATATTAAATGTATAATTTCCTTCTTTGAGGATTTTGATATATGTATGTAGACATGATCAATTGAGAATCAGTTTGTATCAGTATGTTTGTATTATATTTAGATGTATAAATTGTACAAGTTCCGTATGTTAAAAATTCGAAGGAGACTCTGCCAAAATTTAATATGGGAATCTATTAGATTGTTAGAATTATGATATTTCCCTCAGTTCAAATTGTTCAAATCAATCGAGACTTTTGTATAGAATAAATGCGCCAGATATGATTCCGCAGGTTTAGGTTGGCTTACGTCCCGGTCCGAATGGGTTTTTCGGATCGGGGAGCGATAGTGACAGAGAGCAATGTTTTAATATATCGATCTTTTTGCAAAGGAAGATTGATCTCTTCATGAAGCTGAAGGAAGTGTATGATGCATAAAAGATCGATCTTTCTTCTTAAGAAGATCAATCTCTGCCGGGAAGCAGCCAAACCTAAGAGACAAAAAGATCAATCTTTTTCCTATAAAGATCGATCTTTCCTTTCCAGTAGGGCAAAATGAAGGGCCTAGATCTAATTTGAAGAGGAGAGGCTGTTGGGCTATAAATAGAACTCTTTTTGGGATCTTGAGGGAGGAATCTTGTACTTTTTCGAGTTCTTTTCACTTTTTAGAGACTTTTTACCTAATTACAAGGGGGGTCTTTTGGAGGAGATTGATGGAGGGAAAGCTTCACCAACTTCCATCCATGGATCAAATCCCCAATATGAGTAGCTAAACCCTAACCAGGGGATTCTTATAATATAATAAGAGTTTCTATTAGGGATTTTTGGGATTTGGGGCTTGTGTACCTAATTGAATGGTTTTGTATGGATTGATCTTAATATCTATATCAATTTGGTGTAGATTTCTATTTCGTATGGTTGGATTGCTTTATTGTGTATTAGATCTAGATCTTGTGTATAGTAGGTGTCTGTTGGAATCCTCCTGTCGCGCCTCGACCCGTGAAAGCCCAACCGGGCCGGGCGACGCGAACCGGAACCTAACGAAACGCGGAAAATATTGGCGAGGGTTCCCTCTAACCTATTCGTCTCCCTAACAATTCATCACAAACACCCTCAATTTAAAAGACATAATTGAACAAACATCGAACCCAAGATTACAAAACCCAAGTGAATTTAATATACATATCCTCGGAGAGGGGAAGATTTCAATACAACATTTAAACACTCCCGTAGGAGACTAACTAACATAGGTTTAAAGCTGTAAAAGATCGCCACCTCTTGATGAGTCACTAAATATTCGTACTTAAACCCCGTAATTTACATTTGTTAGCTCGAGAGTGTTTTTATTTGATAGCTTGTTAGTTGATTTCAGGTTTAATCAAGCTTTGAGAAGAAATGCAAGAAATTCGGTTAATATGCTGAAATACACTGCTCTGTCGACTGTTAGAAAAATATTCACCAGAAATTATTGTTATGTCCAAATATTCTGAAATTTTTGTGACATCTAGTAGACATCAAGACGTACAACTTTTATGTTGGATACTTTCAGAGATTCCTGATGGTGTGATAGCAGTTTTGAAGAAGATGAAGATATTTAGCTGCTGGAAGACTGGTCTGTCGACGCCCGGGAGAATATTCGCCCAATATTCTAGATAAGCCCAAATATTGTAAACTCTTCGGGAGAGGATAGAGGACTTCCAAATCTACATCTTTTGCGTTGGACTCATTCTCAAATTCCGGACCAGTTGAACCCAGTCGCGATTGGAAGAAGCTATCAGGGTTGAACCAGGAATTCCGAGTTGCACTTGAGGTATAACTTAACCCTAAACCCTAATTCCGGGAATTAAGATATAAAAAGGGTTTGGTGGCTGGAAAATGGAGAGGCTCCATAGAGAAAAACGGGGGGCCTCCATAGAGAGAAAAAGAGGGATTCAGATTGGAGAAGAAGACGGAGATGCGGCGTGGATCCCTAACCTTCTTCATCGAATACATGGATCTCATTCAAAAGATGAGTGGCTAAACTCTGTACTTAGGGATCTCATGAAGCTTTAGTGTAGCTTCTTTGTATTTTTTAGTTTGATTCTTGTTATCTTTTCAAAGACATAATCCTATAAATATGGTTTTATTTTATAAAGAGTTGAGGGAACAGAGTTCCTCGACGTACATTCAGACCTACTTGATTGCTGTGCTTGATGGTAGAGATTCCTAGGATTGTTTTTATGTTATTTTTGTGTATGCTTTTGAGATAATCTATGCTAGATGAAGATAAGTTGTACTCAGATTAAGTTCGAAGACAATCTATGCTAAGTTTGGATAGGTTATCCCTTAGGAAAGCAATAGCATTATTTTAGGCATTCATGTAAGCTTAAGAAGCTGTGAATCCATAATGTCGAGATAAGCAAACAAGAGGATAACTAGAGAATACAGGAAGTGAAACTAATGTGGATTGAGTAATCCCTAGGTTTTCTCTCATTTATCTATTTCAATTTCGTTAATTGCTTTCTTAATTAGGTTTATTAATCAGTTCCTAAAACCCCAAATCAATCCTTCTTCGCTTTAGGACTAGAGTGTTGAAAGTTAATGCTGATGTTTCTTTGTTAGTCAAAGTTTTCCCTGAGGACCGACCCCGTATTTCACCATTATTCTATCTTATTAATTTAGTGTTGAAAGAAAGGTTTATAAATTTCTAAATTGCGTTTTGCATACGTTTTAACGACGACGTTTGTGAGCGATCATCTCTCAAACTCCGCCTGGCGCCGCCGCATCGCTGACCAACTTCCTGGTAGGGGCCATCGAAGAGGAGCTAACATCTGCACCTACAAAACGCAGCCCGGGTAGGAGTGAGCATAAAGCTCAGTAGGGTTCTACACTACAACACACAGAAGGAAGTGGGAAACACAACAGTGTTGCCCTCAAGTAAGATCTGGGTGTATACAGAGGCCCTATAACCTCACCACGTGTCTCTGAGGCCCACGATCATGGTCTTTTAGAAGAACTGGTCACATGTCAGGTCACACTCAGTAAGCAGGAACAAACACTGTAGACTCACAAGCAAGGAACGACACTGCAAGCGGGAAATGACACCGCTGAGTAGGCAACTCCTCTACTCAAGAGTCGTCACAGTGGAACACCGGCTACACCTCAGAATCCAACTCGAGGCCGACATGACCTCTACAATCATCTAGCAACATGTGTACCAGTCATTTAGGCCTATCATCAAGTTTGACTGGACACCACAATTCAAACCGGGTCCAAACTACAAAACCCCGGTTCTAGGGCTAAATCCGAGCTTCCAGCCTCGGGACGGCGACCCACAGATTTATTCAAGGTTTTATTAATTCCAAAAATAATATTTTAATTCATATAGTGTAAACTTTTTTTCCACGAATTTTCGGATTTTCTGGTTGTGTTTTCAGATTTTTCGGAATTCATATATTGATTTTTCATATTTATTCAAGGTTTTATTAATTCTGAAAATAATATTTTAATTCATATAGTGATGCATCAACTGATCCTGCATCAGCAGAAACAGCCATTTTGGCTGCATCAGCTGATGCAGCATCTGAGCCTTTTTTTGCATCAGCTGATGCATTTGACCAACCAAACACTGGTTTGTATCAAAAGGCTGCATCAACTGATGCATGTATCAGCTGATACATGCAACCAAACAGCCCCTGAGGATTTTTACGCAACGGATCGATCCGACACCCATAGTCCGATCGATCCTACTTTCCCAGTGAAGAAAATCAACTGTTTAGATCTAATCCGTGGATGGAGAGACTTTGGGGCTATAAATAGGATACTTAGGGTTATCAAAGGGGATCTTTTGGAGGACTTTTCTGGAGCATCTGGAGGAGAGGAAGTCGCGTTAGGGTTTTGTTTTCTTCGTCTTAATTTCTTTATTTTTCTTTGAACACTTTTGTCGTCTTCATGATGAACATGAGTGGCTAGTTTCTTCTCTAAGGTACCGATGTAGCCTAACTGAATCATTCTATGTTATTGGATCATGATTATTTAATCAGTTTATTTTTCTTGTTTCATTCATTATTATAACTGAGATCTTAAATACCTTTATCTGGCCAATAAAAGTATTATAGATTGTTTTATGTGAGATTGGGCGAGGGTTCATTCCCTAATCTTGCAGGATCTATGAATGAATGAGTTTATGTCGAGGCCGGGTTCAAGCTAAGACAATTCTTGATTCATGATTGTTCTTCAGAGCTTAATGGATTATTGGTTAACACTTAGTTATGGGTTCATTAGCTAGGGTTAATTGAGGGTACTTGGTGAAGACCGCGGCCGAACGGATCATCGTACCGGAAGAACGAGCCCTTAGAATTAAACTGAAATCTTGATTGATTCAATGCATAGAATGAGGATGTTATGGTGAAATCGGAACCTTAGTATTTATCCATCATATTTCTATCATTTTCTTATTTCGTTATTAGATCATCTATTTTCGATACTTCATATTTCTTATTTTCCCTTCCTTATTTTCTTTCTTTTCTGTTCTTTAGCATTTTACTCTAATAATCTCTACAAATCTCTGTGGGTACAATACTCGTCTTGCTGCTATACTGATTGTACCGATTCGTATACTTGCGAGATATAAAATTTATTCATCAAGTTTTTGGCGCCGTTGCCGGGGATTTGATTAGAGTTTGTTAATAGTGAATGCAAGGTCACTGATCACGGAAAGAAAAGTTGTTGCCCTTGAACGATAAAGTAGATCAAATTGGTTGGAAGAAGAGATCTCACAAAGACAGCTTGTTCACATCAGATCTAGGAGTTCAAGAGGAGATGGAGCTTAATAACAATGTACGTCCTTTGGAGGAGTACGCGAGGCCTACTATTTCTACCTCATCTTCGTGCATCGCATTATAACACGCCTTGAAAAGTGTCGTAGTCTTAACAAGTACGTCAAAATTAGAAATTTATAATCTGAATCACTAACTAACTACTTTATGGGTAGATAGCAATGAGTCCGAGTCGAATCCACAGGGAACTAATGGTTTAAGTCGTATATTAGGTATAATTCCTAGCCAAGGAGTTGGGAAAAAGATAATCTTCTGGATTTTATCCAGAACTAAATTAAAAAGATAAGAAAACGAATAACTAATAAAAGATAAGATAATGCCAAGGAAATATAATCAATAATAAAGAACTTACTAGGTATTCCTAAGATAAGAGAGACTAAATCAACTCAGATAGTTCATATAGTCGATAGGTGAATGGCTAGAACTCCTACTGCTCAACGACGATCAATAAAGTCCGACGTTGGGATAATATCAAGAATGGATATTGGTAAGTAATCAAGATGGTTCTGGCACCTTGAGATCGCCTAATAGAATGTATCAAGGATTAGAGTTACCCTAGTGGTTCTGGCACTAGCGTAGTGGTACTAGCACATACGAAATCCCTAATCTTGAATTAAGATGAATAACAGATTAAGAAGCGGTCATAATGGTTTGCATTATGTGTAATGGTCCTAGCATTACAAGGCCTTTAATCACGAGAAGGAAATCCTCACATCTATGGTTCTAGCATAGACGTTTGACGAGGATCCCTAATATCAAGCCCTAACATGCAATACTCAAAACCAGCGATCGTAATCTCTGCGTAACTTTCACATCCGAACTCGAAATGAGATGATTCAAGATTCGGTGGAAAGCTAAGGAAGAGATCTACAACTTTTGTGTTTTGAGCTTTCATTCATCCATAATGTACAACCACGGAAAAACCAAGGAAAGACAGGCCTAATTCTAGGGCATATAGGAACAAATCATTCATCCATAACATAAATCAACACCAATAGATATAAAGAAAATATAAATCAATCCATTCAACCATCAAAGTATGATTTACAACTCATAATCTATAGAAAACCCTAATAAATAACTTTACTACATCATAGAATCCCAAAGCTAGGGTTTAGTTACTCATCTTAGGAAGGAGATCCGTCGATGAAGGTTGTCGCCGCGCTCCACCCATGGATCTTTCACCAAAGATCTAAACTAATTTGTGGAAAAGAAACTAAGAGAAACCCTACGAGATCAACAAAATTCGGCCATGGAAGGCTGCCAAAACGCCCCCAAAGAAGGCTATTTATAGCCTAAGACAAACCCTAACTCGGATTAGTCAGTTTCCTTTTATTTTTCCCGCAGCGCCAAAGGGATCGATCCCCTTTGAGAAGCGGATCGATCTCCTTCTTCCGAAGCTTCTTTCCTGCGCCTTTGTACTAAAAATAATATATCTTCCTCTAGGAAACTCCAAATCACAAACCGTAAAAAGTTCTGGAATCTAGACTTCAAGAGCTTTCCAACCATATATAGCACATCATCTGGTTCTTCCTAAACATGTACCATTTAATCTTCAAAGATGGCCCACCTTTGCTCCTTTGACTTCGTAGGTTCTTTATTTGTTTGTTTTAGCACCAAACATGATCTAATCTTCATTGAAGGTCCTTAAACCTGAAATGGGGAAAAGACAATCAAAATATCATTGCTCGGAGACTAACAAGACCTAGTTAAAATGGGTAATTGTGCACTTTTCACGTCTTATCACATTACCTGCAGAGGTTAGGAATTATGAACTTAAAAATCTACATTTTTCTATGCTTCCTGAATTTCATGGTTTACCTTCTAAAGATGCACTAACGTTTCTAAAAGATTATTATGCTACTATTCAGACTTTTCCTTTAGGTGGCATTACTGAAGATCAACTGAGGATGCGATGTTTTCCTTATACCCTGAAGGATAAAGCGAAGAGATGGTTGATGTAGTTGCCTCCTGGATCACTCACTACTTGGGAGGCAATTTATAACAAGTTTGTTAGTAAATTTTATTCTCATGCCATGACTACTAACTTGAGAAGGCAAATTCCAAATTTTCAGCAAACTGATGGAGAACCATTCCATGAAGCATGGGATAGATTTAAGATGCTTTTGATGCAATGTCCACATCATAATTATTCTTTAGAAAATCAGATGCAATATTTTTATGATGGACTAAATCTTTCTTGTCAGACTATGGCAGATAATGCTGCAGGTGGAGCGATGTTCAAAAGGACACCACCGGAGGCATATGAAATCTATGAGATGCTAGGATCTAACTCGCAGCAGAGAGACACAAGGAATATGGCTAGAGGCATCTATGAGCTGAACCAAAACGATGACACGGCAAGGCAGATTGCAGCCCTTAACAAGAAGATAGACGCTATGATGTCCATACAAGCAAAACCGGTCGAGGTTTGTTCAATTCGCAATGTTGTTGGTCATAGGTTTGATCCATGTCCTTCTGGTAGTGAATTTCCTGAATATGTGCAAGAACAAGCTAATTTGATGAATGCTTATAACCCGAGACCTAGATTTGACCCTTATGCAAATACTTACAATCCTGGTTAGAGGGAGCATCCAAATTTTTCATGGAAAAATACTGCTAATGCTAATATGCCTACTGCTAATCAGTCTAACCCACCTGTTAAGTCGTCTTTGGAAGCGACTATATTAGCTTTTATGCAGAAAATCGATTTCAAGATGGAAAAACAAGATTCAGCCATTGCTCAACAAGATGCAACTATTGCTCGACATGATGCAACATTGAAGAATGTTGCAACATCCATTGGAAAGTTGGAAGTTCAAGTGGGACAGCTTGCAGATGCTGTACGAGCCCATGTTCCAGGCAGATTTCCAAGCCAACCTGAGCAAGCCAACGCAGTTACTGTTCTTCGTTTAGGTAAAATAACTGAGAATAAGATTAATGCTAAAGTTACTAATGACTGTAGTGATGAAAAAATTGAGGAAGTCGAGAGGGAGGAGCCCTCGAAAAGGCCACCGAAGGCCACATCTGTTTCTGAGAATGAGAAGAGAGGAATTTCATATCCTGAAGTTCATTACAGCAATCCTCCACCATATGTGCCACCAATTCCTTTTCCAGGCCGCCTGAAGAAAGCCAAAATGGATAAGTCATATTCTGAAATTTATGATATTCTATCTAAGGTTAATGTGAACTTACCATTATTTGATGTAATTAGGAAAATGCCAGCCTTTTCAAAGTTCTTCAAGGAACTACGTACTTCTAAGCGTAAGTATGAACCTCATGAAAAGGTGATGGTTTCAGAGACGGCAAGCGCGGTTCTTCAAAGGAAGCTTCCACCCAAGCTTAAGGATCCAGGGAGTTTTAACATTACTATTACTGTGGGTGATACAAAAATAGGAGAGGCAATGCTTGATTGAGGGTCAGGATAGCTTCTGCTGTGCTTTTCGGGAGTCTGCTGATGATGTAACTTTTTGGGATTCTTAAATCTTTTGTACATGAGGACAGGTATATGTAGATCTTGATGTAACTCTGTTGTATGTATAGTTTTTGTAAAAATAGTAGTTGTTAGAATTACTTCCGCTCTCTGTTTTGTTTGTAACTGTTTCCGCCGGTTGGTTGTTAGTAGATGTAAGAACCCCCCCTCGTGTCCCGGTCCGGATGGATTTTCTAGGCCGGGGCGCGACAACTTGGTATCAGAGCATAGGTTGTAGATCCCAGGGAATAGGATCAGGTTTCGGTTGAGATGAGCGTGGGTTGGGATAGTTCTAGGGTTAGAACATCCCTGTTTGCCTGATTTCTTTTTCCGCTAAATGTGATTGTTTCTCTTAGCTGAGTGTTGTTTGTTTTGGTCTTTGACGAGTGGAAGCTCGTGTTTCTGTTATTGGTTGATGGCGAGGCAGTCTGACAGTCCTCCCAGTTTGGGCCGAGGCGAGCGCTGCCCAGACTGTGTTTCCACTGTTAGCATAAGAGTAGGTGTATTTTATATCATTTTATTTGATTTAAGGCATAGGTATGATTTGAGAAGAAATACAATAAATTCGGCCAAAAATCATTAAATTATGCAAAATGGGCTGCTTCACCAACTGTTTGGAACTAATTCATCAGAAATTCTACAAATGTCCAAGAATTCTGAAATTATGGAAGGTGATAGAAAACGTCAAGATCTACAACTTTCATGTTAGACACTTTGTGATATTCCTGACGGTTTGATGGAAAATTTAATTCTGAAATTGCAGAATTAATGAACAGTGACGATCGATCGGTGGAATTGGACGCTCGATCGGTGCACAGTAACGATCGATCGACCGAGCGGAAGTCCAAGTTTTAAAAAGATTAGAAACTGAGTCCTAATTAAGTTGTGATTATTTGGGCCGAGTACATGCTTATATAAAGGGGTTATTCTGGCCAAAAATAGGGTTTTTGGGAGGAAGGAGGAGAATGTTTGGGAAGAGAGAAGGAAGGCAGCCAGAAGAGGGACCTATGGTGGAAGCTGTAGAGGGTTTCTTCTATCTTTATTCTTTCCTATAATACTATTCCTATGAGTACTTTGGTTGTCTTCATGATGCACATGAGTGGCTGATCTCCTTGCGAAGGGGCCGATGTAGCCTAACAATTTATATTTCTTATTTCATTCATTATTATAACGGATATCTTAATACTTTTATTTGGCCAGTAGAAGTATTGTAGATTGTTTGATGTGAGATTAGGCGAGAGTTCATCCCTAATCTTGGGGGATCTATGAATGCATGAGTTTACATCAAAGCCGGGTTCACATTGAGACATTCTTGGTTCTTGATTGTTCTTCTAAACTTAATGGATTCTTGATGGACACTTAGCTATTAGTTCATTAGCCAGGGTTAGTTAAGGTTACTTGATGACATCGCGGCTGAACGAATCATCATGATATTGGAAGAATGAACCCTTGGAATTAAATTGAGATTTTGTTCATCTAATGCATAGAATGAGAATGTGTTGGTGAAATCGGAACCTTAGTCTTCATTTATCAGATTTCTATCGCTTTCTTAGTTCATTGTTAGATATTTTACTTTAAGCACTCCTTGTTTTTTACTTTACCTTCTTTACGTTTTGTTCTTTTTTAGTGTTTTACCCTGATAATCTCTACACATCTCTGTGGGTACGATACTTGTCTCATTGCTATATTGATTTTACCGATTCGTATACTTGCGAGATACAAAATTTATTCATCAACGCCGTTGCCGGGGATTTGATTAGAGTTTATTAGTGATGAATGCAAGGTCGCCGATCATTGAAAGAAAAGTTGCTGCCCTTGGACGATAAAGTAGATCAAATAGGGAGGAATAAAAGGTTAGATCTGGATTACGAATCCATTTCTAACAAAGACATCATGTCTACATCAGATCTAGAACCTCAAGAGGAGGAACTAGAGAAAATGTAGGTTAATAACAATGCATGTCCTCTGGAGGAGTATGGGAGGCTTACTATTTCTACCTCACCTTCGTGCATCGCGTTACTAGCAGACGTTAAAAATTATGAATTAAAAAATCTACATTTTTCTATGCTTCCTGACTTTTATGGTTTACCCTCTGAAAATGCACTGATTTTTGTAAAAGCTTATTAAGCCACTATTCAGACTTTTCCTCTATGTGGAATTACTGAAGATCAACTGAGGATGCCTGATGTCGCTCAAATGTGTCACGCACAGTGGTCGCAGTGCAGTACAGCATAAAAGAGGTCGAACCCACAGAGAGACAAGCAAGAAGGATCCAGAAACACAGATAACAATATATTGAAAACAATCAAGAGCGTAAAAGTTAAGGAAATAGATCGAAGATGTAATGATAAGATAAAGTTAACGAAAGAAATCAAGATTTGAATGAGGCTAGGCTTCAGGAATCACTTCACTCGGATTTAGGTTTACCTTAACCTGCCGAAGATGCTCCAAAATCTCACTGTTGGGCTCCATAGTAAATTTAGTGGATTTCAATGCCTGAGGGAAAGGGATACGTACCTGAAAGTCACCTGGTGTAGGGCCATCTGGATGATCGGTCTCTACATGGTCCTCCTAAATTCGGTCCTCCTCTTCAACAGCAATAGGAGGTTCAGCGGGCTCTTTTGAAGGACTTATTGTTGTTTTCCCGCTTCTTGTAGTTACGGCATTCATCTCCTTCACATTATTTTGCTCAGCACTAGATACCTGCGTTTGTTGAGGTTGAGCTGGGAACTTCCCTCGTTCATGCACGCTCAAAGAGTTGATCAGCTTTGTGATCTGGCTCTTGATCTCTTGAATATCCTCCTTCCTTTCCTTAGATTCCTGCACAATCATAGATTTCAGTTCCTGTAAATTGTCATTAAATGTAGGCCTAGGAAAACCAGATGTATTATAAGGAGGGTTAGAAAAAGGCTTATTAGGTGGTGGTTGATGATGCTCGCTGCTTTGTGGAGCATTTGACTTCCAGCTGAAGTTCGGATGCTCTCGCCATCCTGGATTGTACGTTTTCGAGTAAGGGGTATACGACCTCCTGAATCCGCCTACAGCATTGCAATACTCGTCGTACACACCTCTCATCTCAGCATAGGTGGAGCAACCGTCGATCTGGTGGTCCACACCTTGACATATCGCACACGGCCCAGCCGGCCTTGTAGGTTCATTATATAGAGAGGTCTGGGCTGCCATCGTATCTTTGGTCCTTAATAGCTCCAGCTCCCTTGTTAGACTCTCCACTTTAGTCTTGAGTGCATCCTCCTCCCGCAACTGATAAATTCCTCCACCTGATTGTTGCGGTGGTGGTCTGGCCCTGTTTGTACTTTCTGTTGCATTCGGTCCAGTCCATGTATGAGCTTTCTCAGCAAGCTCAGTCAAGTATTCAATTGCTGCATCAGGATCCTTTTGCAAAAATTCACCATTGCATATCATCTCAACAAATTGACGTTCTCTAACAGTTAAACCATCATAGAAATAACGAACAAGACGCCAACTTTCATATCCATGATGAGGACATAAATTCAACATGTCTTTAAATCGTTCCCACGCCTGATACAAAGTTTCACTATCCTTCTGTGTGAATATCGAAATCTGCCTCTTAAGTGCATTGGTTTTGTGCTGTGGGAAATACTTGTTGAAAAATATATGTGCCATTTCAGCCCAAGATCCTATAGATCGTGGCCTCAAGGAATATAACCAACTCTTCGCTCTATCCTTTAGTGAGAAGGGAAAAAACTTAAGTCGGATCATATCTAGTGCACCTGGTTGGCTATGGAAAGTCGCTACTACTTCCTCAAACTCCCTAATATGCACATATGGATTTTCATTTTCCATCCCATGAAAAGTAGGAAGCAACTGAATCATGCCAGGTTTAAAGTCAACATGTGCAGCATTAGGTGGAAACATGATGCATGAAGGTGTAGCAGTGCGTGTTGGATGCAAATATTCTTGCAAACTCCTAGGAGCTTGTTGTTCCTCGTGCTCAGCCATAAAGAAAGTATGATGTGAAGTTTGTGACTGTGCGTCAAAGAGATCAGCAATATTTGTCTCACTATCAGAAGTTTCAGAATCACCCTCTGGATGTTTAGCAAATCTGCCTAGTTCGTCTCTATACCAAGGCATACACCAACAGACACGCAATCCAAAAGATGCAAACCAACTAAAGAAAATAAGCAAAAATAATAATTGAAACTAAGCTTACTAACTAAAACCAAATAAAAGAAAACAATCCTAATAGAGAAGAAAAATCAAAACCAAAATAAAGAAATAAAGACTAAAGAAAATGACCGAAGTTACCGCTTTCGATGTCTACAATTACTGTAATATAATTCTGGCGCTTTTCTAAACCGTCTCCCCGGCAACGACGCCAATTTTTGATGTCGCTCAAATGTGTCACGCACAGCGGTCGCGGTGCAGTACAACATAAGAGAGGTCGAACCCACAGAGAGACAAGCAAGAAGGATCCAGAAACACAGATAACAATATATTGAAAACAATCAAGAGCGTAAAAGTTAAGGAAATAGATCGAAGATGTAATGATAAGATAAAGTTAACGAAAGAAATCAAGATTTGAATGAGGCTAGGCTTAAGGAATCACTTCACTCGGATTTAGGTTCTTCTCTTCTCAATGGTTCATATGATACTCAGTTAAGGGATTCACATCCCAATCACCTTAACCGGAAGATATGGAACTATAAACTTAACAAAATATATAAATGTCTCCTTCTACGATTGGTTCTTCCTTTTTATAGTTCTAACTTCATCCAACCAAAACCTAAGAATATATGATACCGGCTATCACTACAGGCAACATATAGCAAAAGTTGCTTGGGACAAAGCCCTAACTCTATCTAACCATCTAAGAATACACAATACCAACTCTCACAATCGGCAATGCATAGCAAATATTTCACGAGATAAAGCCCCAACCTTGTCTTACCAGATCCCTAAGAATACACAATACCAGTTGTCACTACGGGCAATGCATAGCAAAGGTCTCGCAAGACTCGGTAGGAGAATCAAAAGAGAAGACTATGGGATTATAAGATCATGAAAGAAGCATGACTGGATTCATAATATTAATCATTGACATAGAAATCTATAATCTGAAAATAATATTTGAAGATCCAATACATAGAAAAGAGTTTAACAATGAAGATTAAAAACTATGAACCATTGTTGGAGAAGAAACCCTAATCCTCACTAGGTCATCCGTCCGCCATGCCCGCGGATTACTCGGCCATGGATGGAGATGTCTTCATCTTCTTCCCTTAGAAAACGTCCAGAAAGAGCCTCCAAAAACGTCCAAGAAGTCCCCCTTGGCTTACCCTAACTTTCCTATTTATAGGATCCAAAGATTAGCAAACTCGGGTTAAGTTTAAACCCGTTATACGCCCCTGGCTGATCTGGCGGTCGACCGTGAGACCTTGACGGTCGACCGTGAGGTGCACAATTTATTTTGACAAGCTGCGATTGATCTTCGCATCGACCATCGGAAGTGTTTTTCTTGACAGAGGCTGACGGTCGATGCCACGGTCGATGCTACGGTCGACCGTGGCATCTTACGATCGATCGTGAGGATTTTCGGGCCCGACGGTCGACCGTGAGGATTTGACGGTCGATGATAAGTCACTAATTATTCCTAATTAAACCCCTTAAATTACCTTTGTTAGGCCTAGAGTAGATGTATTTGACATCATGTTAGTTGATTTCAGGTTTAAATAGGTTTTGAGAAGAAATACAAGAGTTTCGGCTAAGAAGATGAATTTATTTGATAAAGACTGCTTCATCGCCTGTCAGGAAAATATTCGCCAGATATTCTGTATAAGTCCACATATTCTGGAAATTTACTACATGATAGAAGACTTCAAGATCTACAATGTTCATGTTGGACACTTTGCCAGATTCCTGATGGTGTGATAGCAGAATTGAAGAATACATGAAGATACATAAGCTGGAAAGCTGCTCCGTCGAACCTCAAGAGAATATTCTCAAAATATTCTATATTAGTTAGCATATTATGAAAATTTATTACATGATAGAAGACTTCCAGATCTAGAACTTTCCTGTTGAAGACTTTCTCAGATTCCGAACAGATTAGCTTCAGAATTGATTACAAATCAGAATTGCGAGTAGGTATTGAAGAATAAGGAAGCTGATGACGTGGCAGTTATTAACCCAGTCAAACTGGGAAGTCCGATCGATCGCTCTGATGACGTCAGCAATCCGGAAATTAGGGAAATTAAAGTTTAACCTCTGTTATGACTCCTAATTCCGGGGTTGAGGGTTTCTAATACATAAGGGGGTTATTCCAGCCGAAAATTATGATCTTTTGGAGCACTTTTGAATGAGAAGGTTAGGGTTTTGAAGACGGTGATCTTTTCGCGGGGATCGACGGCTTCATCTTCTACAACTATGGCTAATTTCCAAGAGATGAGTGGCTAGTTTTCTTGTTCTTAGGAATACCATGAAACCCTAGTGTAACTTTTGATCTTTCTTAGTTGGATTTTTGTGAACTTCTCTAAGTATAATCTCATGAATATGGTTTTAATGATTATAGAGTGGAAGGAACAGAGTTCCGTTGACGTATTATTAGTCCTATATGATGGTTGTACTTGAGTGTAGAGATTCATGAGATAGTTTGCATGTGGTTTGTGATTTACCTTTAAGATAATCTATGCTACATGAAGATAAGTCATGCTAAGGTCATTAGGAGTAGAATAACTTAAGATAATGGTAGGACCGAAAATGATTTATGCCAAACAAAGATAGGTTTTGCCGTAGGAAACATAAGACCTTCTTTTAGGGATTCGTGTGAGCTTGTAGCCATACGATCCATAATACTTAGAGAAGTGATCAAGATGATAACTATGGAAGATTAAGGGTGAAACTAGGGTGGATTGTGTATTTCCTAAGACATCTTTTTCCATCTGATTAAAACATAAATATTTTCTTTTGCTTTCTTAGATAGTTTCAGTTAGATCAATCTATCATTGAAGTGTTTGGTTTAGATCAAGAGTTTTGAGAATCGATTTTGGTTTTCCTAGTAATTCCCTGTGGTTCGACTCCGGATTTCACCACTAGTCTACCTAGTAGTATTAGTGATTGAACAAGGATATAAATTTAAATTTTGATTGAGGTTAGCAACGTTTTAACGACGACGTTTGCGAGCGATCAGTCGACCGTGAGGATTTTCAGGCGCGACGGTCGACCGTGAGATCTGACGGTCGACCGTCACTATTCACTCAGCACTGCGCACTGGTACGAAAAATATTGTAACTTCCTTTATGAAACTCAGAATCATGAACCGTAAAATTCTCCAGAATCTAGACTTCAAGAGCTTTCCAACCATATATGGCACATCATCTGGTTCTTCATGAACAGGTACAGATTAATTTTTGAAGTTGATCCATATACTCTTTTCAGCTTCTTTTAACTCCAATTTCCTGCATTTTCCAAACAACTATGTGAAGCATATAAAAGTATAAAAGTAGTGCTAAAGAAGTTGATTAAAGGTGAAGATATAGCAATTGAGATGATTTTAAGGTTGTTCAGAGTGCACTTTCATGCACTCATCAATGCCATGCTTTCCTTATACCCTGAAGGATAAAGCGAAGAGATGATTGATGTCGTTGTCTCCTGGATTACTCACTGATAGGGATTCAATTTACAACAAGATTATCAACAAATTTTACTCTCATGTCATGACAACCAACTTGAGGAGGCAAGTTTAAATTTTTCAACAAGCTGATGGAGAACCATACCATGAAGCATGGGATAGATTTCAGATGCGTTTGATGCAATGCCCCCATCATAATTACTCTTTAGAAAATAAGATGCATTATTTTTATGATGTACTAAACCTTCATTGTCAAACTATGGCAGATAATGTTGTAGGTGGAGCGATGTTCAAAAAGACACCACCAGAGACATATGAGATTTATGAGATGTTGGGATCGAACTCGCAACAGAGGGACATAAGAAATAAGGCTAAAAGAATCTATGAGCTGAACCAGAACGACGACATGACAAGGCAGATCACAGCCCTCGACCAGAAGATTGACGCAATGATGTCCACACAAGCCAAACTAGTTGAGGTTTGTTCAATCTGCAATATTGATGGTCATAGGTTTGACTTATGTCCTTTTGGTAGTAAATTTTCTGAATATGTGCAAGAACAAGCTAATTTGATGAATTCCTATAACCCGAGACCTGGATTTGACCATTATGCAAATACTTACAATCCTTGTTGGAGGGAGCATCCGAATTTTTTATGGAAAATACTGCTAATGCTAGTATGCCTACTGCTAATCATGCTAACCCACCTATTAAGTCATATTTGGAAGCGACTATGTTAGCTTTTATGCAGAAGATAGACTCAAAGATGGAACGACAAGATTCAGCCATTGTTCAACATGAAGCAACAATGAAGAATGCTACAACATCCGTTGGGAAGTTGGAAGTTCAAGTGAGACAGCTTGCGGATGTTGTACGAGCACATATTTCAGGCAAATTTCCAAGCCAACCTGAGCAAACAAAAACAATTACAGTTCTTCATTCAGGTAAGATAATTGATAAAAAAAATATTGACGCTGAAGTTGCTGATGGGTGTACAGATGATGTAATTGAGGGAGTCGAAAGGGAGGAGCCCTCGAAAATGCCACCACTTGCCACAACGGCTTCTGAGCATGAAAAGAGAGCAGTTTCATATCCTGAGGTTCATCACAACACTCCTGCACCATATGTGCCGCCGGTTCTTTTTCCAAGCCATATGAAGAAAGCCAAAATGGATAAGTCATATTCTGAAATTTATGATATTCTATCTAAGGTTAATGTGGATTTACCATTGCTTGATGTGATTAGGAACATGTCATCCTTTCCAAAGTTCTTCAAGGAACTAAGTACTTATAGGCATAAGTATGAACCTCATGAAAATGTGATGGTTTGAGAGACGGTAAGTGCAATGCTATAAAGGTGCATCATCCATATCCAACATCACAAAATTAGCATGGATAATTAACTTATCAACATGTACTAAGATGTCCTCTATAATACCTAATGGATACTTAATTGAACGATCGGCAACTTATAGAGACATATTAGTAGGTTTTAATTCACCCAAACCTAACTGAAGGAAAACAGAATAATGCATCAAATTAACACTGGTTCCTAAGTCAAGCATTGCCTCCCCTATTTTTGTATCACCAACAGTACTACTAATGCTAAAACTTCCTTGATCCTTGAGCTTGGGTGGAAGCTTCCTTTGTAGCACTCATAAATTTATTATGCCTCAATACTTTGAAACATAAATCGATTATTGCAGCTATTATTATGTCATGATGAAAAAAAAGAAAAAGATTGCAAAGTAGTGAACAAAAATATGTACTTGGCCAAGTTCATATTAATGGTTGAAATGTTTGGATATAATTGATACTCTGCGGCATGTGAAACTTTTTTCACAGAAAGGATGTGTTGGAGTTATTCTTAATTGTGGTTAAAATGTTGAAGTATTGAAAAGATGTTTGGCATACATTGATTTGCTATTGTTTTATCTTGCTATGAGTAGAAAAATAAATACATGGATATGATTTCTATTTCATGGATTGGAGTTAATGAGTATTAGGATTGATTTCTAATGACATATTCAAGGGGGTGTTAGATGTTTTCGGGTATCATTCCTAAAATCCCTCATGAGACTATAACTGTCGCGCCCCGACCCGCGTAGGCCCAACCGGGCCGGGCGACGCGAACCGGAACCTAACCTACTGTATTTTGGAGAGATTTCCCTCTAATCATAGTGGTTACCCTAGCAATTCATAATCATCCTGTATTAACATACAATTACAAACCTCAAAGACTGAAACTGATATATAATACAAGTCCTCAAAACAGGGAAATTATACATTTATCACTCCCGTAGGAGACTATCTATAACAAAAGGGTAACACTGAGATCGCCGCTCCTCAAGCACCGCCAGACGCCGCCACGTCACCAAACACCGGCCCGGTAGGGGCGACCGAAGAAGAGCTAGCGCCAGCACCAGCAAAACGCAGCTCGGGTAGGAATTAGCACTAAGCTCAGCATGGACACAACACTGCGACACTCATAAGGGAGGGAACACAACAGTGTCGCCCCCAAGCAAAGCCTGGATGTATACAGAGGTCCCATAACCCCACCGGACGTCCCAGAACGCAGGCTCCCAGCACTGCGGACTCACAGTAGGACCGTGAACACTACTGGCGGGACAAGCCACCGCTGAGTGGGCACACCCCCCACTCAGAGAGTCAAAGACTGCCGGACGCCAGCTAAACCTCAGGACTCGGCTCAAGGCCGACACGACCTCTAAACATCAAACAACATGTATTCAGGTTATCTAACCCTATCATCGAAATCGACTGAATACTACAAATCGAGTCCTGGACCAAGCTACCCGTAATGGTCCTAGAGCTAGATCCGGACTACCCGAAAGCCCCGGATCGGCGAACAACCCATCGCCAGCGCCCTACACAGATGCAACTAATACACACAACAATGCACGATATGAACATGCGCAGGAATATACAGATAAGCATGCAATAATATGTGATATATATTAAACAAGGTCTGGACACGGCACCCTGCCGGCCTGGGGTGGTGAACAGGTAATTAAGGTCTAGGAGCTGCTATAGTGGTACCCCCACCAACTGTCAGCAATCCACCACACACCTGCATCGGGAAGCAGCCCCGCAAACAACAGCTCACAGATATCACAGATAAAGCCCTCGGCGTACGCCGACATGCAAGGCTAAGGAAAGCTGTAGGGCTACCCGCCCGCTTATTCTAAAAATCCCAGGAGTCATCACTCCCCCGATTCACCATTTCCCTATTATAGGGCTAACATGCTTAATTGTATGTACAAGGTATAAGACAGTAAAGAAAACCGTCATACAAAGCCCCGCGGGCAAAAGCCACTTGAAAACACCCCTCAGCCACTAAGGGATCGATCTCCCTTCCCAAGGGAATCGATCTCTTTAGTACTTAGGAGAAACTCGTCGCTGTCAACCGAAGGAGATCGATCTTCTCCACAAGAAGGATCGATCTTCTTCGTGACGTAGAACCCGCCACCTCAGCCTATGCAAGAATCGATCTCTCTTCAGCCGAGGGATCGATCCTGCTCGGGCTGGGCATAACGCCCCAGAAGGGATCAATCTCTCCTCAAAGGAGATCAATCCGAATGGATTCTCCGACGACCGAACGGCGAGAAATACCGCCGGAAAACGCTACCAAACCCCTTAAAACTCTGGGATCTGGTAGATCAAGGGACCACGAGTCCAAAACCGGTGGAATCACAGCAAACAAACATATATATTAAGAGATCGAAGCATAAGAACATAATCAAACCGGAAAAACTTCCAAAAACCCGAAAAGATGTAGGTAGGATCCCTACCTAAGCAATAGCAGCTTCAATCCAAGCTACTAGGCCGTGGATCTTCCTTAAACTCCAAAATCGGCAGATTTGAGCTCCAGATCCACGGATTTCAAAAGGATTCAAGGAAATCCGCCAAGTCCGCTTTATAGGCGGACGAACCGACCTATCAGGGATCAATCTCTTCTCAAAAGAGATCGATCTCTCATGACGAACTCAGCTTGACTTTCTGGCACAAGAAGATCGATCTCTTAGCTAGAGAAGATCGATCCGATTAGTCCAAAAAGCTAGACTTGGGCAAGAACTCAAGCCCAAGCCCGGATCTTTCGATCTCGGGTCCCACTAACCACTCTAACCAAACATTACCACAAACATGGTCAGTGTGTGCACACGCGAGTGTGAAACAAGCCGACAAGGCGCAATTTACCAAATTGCCCTTGCGGTCCACGACGAGCCACATGAGTAGAGGGACGGGTCCTCACAATAACTCCTTCACTAGGGTAACCTATGAGTTTAAAGGCTTGTTGTATATGGTAAATGAAATCATGAGACATACGAAAGTGGCTAGTTAGATTTACTGTTTTTCACCCTCAAACATTGGGACAAGATGAGGTGAGCAATAAGCAAATAAAGTTGATCTTGGAGAGAGTTGTCGGCACTACAAGAAAGAATTGGGTGGCAAAATTGAATGATGTTCTTTGAATATATCGCATTGCATATAAAACTCCTATTGGTATGAGCCCTTATCGAATTGTGTTTGGCAAAGCATGCCACTTATCGGTGGAGTTGGAGTATAGGTCCTATTGGGCAATAAAGTAGCTGAATTTTGATATGAGAGAAGCTGGGGATATGAGGAAGATGCAATTAAATGAATTGGATGAGCTACGAAATGAAGTATACGAGAACGCTAAGATCTACAAAAAAAGGACCAAGCTCTATCATGATAAAGGAATACAACGGAAGGAGTTTACACTAGGTATGAAAGTTTTACTTCATAACTCATGATTGAAATTCTTTCCGGGTAAAATAAGATCAAGATGGGCGGGTCCATTTAAAGTGACACAAGTATCTCCTCATGGTGATGTTGAAATTGAGAATGAAAGGAATGGGAACAAGTTCAAAGCTAATGGGGCATCATCTGAAATTGTATTTGGAAGGACCATCAGGAGTTGTAGATGTAGCGGATTTTATTGAACCTTAGACCTTGCAGTATGTTTTACCTAGACGTTAAATAAAGTGCTGGGTGGGAGGCAACCCACCAAGGTAAACTATTGTAAGTTTCAGCTTTCGGTTATATGTTTTGTTTTTCTTTTAGGATTTCAGGCACCCTAAGGATCCTTGAAGAGATGTTCGCTTACTCTATCATGTGGCATCTTTCTTATTTAAATTATATTGTATCACCTTTATATGAAATTTTGGACAGCTGCCTCCTACATATTTTATTGGATAAGATGCACACATTGAGGACAATGTCGATTTCAGGTTGGGAGGTAGCATTCATAAATTTCATGTTTATTTTTTCTGATAACCAATATTATACACCAATGAGTTATGACATGAGAATGAAATTGTGATATTTATTGATGAAAGATGCTTGATTTAGAAACATATTTTATGATTTATTCTTATCCTCATATGTGATATAAGAAATAGCTAAATTTTTGTTATTCATGATATTATTTCTGTACTTCAACACTTTTGCCATGAATTAAAGATGACTTGCTCCCAATAAGTTTAATATTTATGATGGCAAGAAATATCCTGCTGATGATAGTCTCGTGTATTCAATTGATGTGATTGATTATTTATCACAAGAAATTTTTGAACTCAGTGACAAAGATGAATTGGAAGTTGCTATTAGTAAATCTATTGAGGAAGATTAAATGCTATAACCCGAAAGGACCACTTCCCTTTACCTTTTATTGATCAGATGCTTGAAAGGTTAGCTGATCATTCTTATTATTGTTTTCTTGACGATTATTCAGGATATGTTTAGATTGCAATTGCCCCTGAAGATCAAGAAAAGACGACGTTCATGTGCCCATTCGGGACTTTTGCAAATCGTCGCATACCCTTTGGCCTTTGCAACGCCCCAACCACTTTCTAAAGGTGTATGGTTATTATATTCTCAGATTATATTGAACATATCATAGAAGTTTTTATGAATGATTTCACAGTTTACGGAGACTCCTTTGATAATTGCTTACATAACCTTACACTTGTTCTTCAAAGATGTATAGAAACTAGTCTTGTGTTAAATTCTGAGAAATGTCATTTCATGGTTGAACAAGGTATAGTTTTGGGTCATGTTGTTTCATCTAAAGGAATTGAGGTTGATAAAGCTAAAGTTGATGTTATTCAATCTTTACCATATCCCACTAGTGTGCGGAAAGTTCATTTTTTTCTTAGACATGCAGGTTTTTACCGAAGATTCATCAAGCACTTCTCCAAAATAGCATTACCGCTCTGCACGTTGTTATAAAAGGACAAGGTTTTTGAGTTCAATGAGGCATGTAAAAAGGCATTTGATAAGTTGAAAGAATTGTTGACTTCCACCCCAGTTATTCAGCCCCCTGACTGGAGTGTTCCTTTCGAGATAATGTGCGACGCAAGTGATTATGCAGTAGGCGCGGTTTTGGGTCAAAAGATTGGCAAAGCTTCTCATGCAATTTATTATGCTCCCAAGACTTTGGATGATGCCTAGAGAAATTATTTTACAACTGAAAAAGAACTTTTAGCCGTTGGGTTTGCTTTAGAAAAATTTCGGTCTTATTTACTTGGTACTAAAGTCATTGTCTACTCTGATCATGCAGCCCTTCGTTATTTAATGACGAAGAAGGAGGCAAAGCCGAGATTAATACGATGGATACTTCTTTTGAGTGAATTTGATTTGAAGATAAAAGACAAAAGAGGAACAGAAAATCGGGTCGCAGATCATCTGAGTCGATTAGTTCATGTGGAAGATAAACTTTATCTACAGGAAACATTCCCTGATAAGCAACTCTTCTCCGCAAATACGACATTACCTTGGTATGCGAATATTGTGAATTATTTGGTTACTAATATGTTTTCCTTCTGATTTGTCTAAGGCTCAAAAGGATAAGATCAAAAGTGATGCCAAATACTATGTATGGGATGACCCATATTTATGGAAGCATTGTGCATATCAAGTAATAAGAAGGTGTGTTCCTGAAAATGAAATTATTTCTATACTCACTTTTTGTCATTCTTACGCTTGTGGAGCTCACTTCGGAGTTAAGAGAACGGCAAGAAAAGTGTTAGAATGTGGTTTCTATTAGCCTTCTTTATTTCAAAATTCATACTCTCTTTGTAAGTCATGTGAGAATTGTCAAAAGACAGGTAATATATCCCAAAATAATGAGATGCTACAACCCCCCATATTATTTTGCGAAATTTTCAATGTTTGGAGCATCGATTTCATGGGTTTGTTCCCTATATCTTTCGGTTATGTCTATATTCTACTTGTTGTTGATTATGCTTCAAAATGGGTAGAAGCTAAAGCTATCAGGACTGATGATACTAAAGTTTTTGCAGATTTTATCAAGTCTAACATATTATCTAGGTTTGGAATTCCAAGAGCTTTCATAAGTGATCGAGGCACGCACTTTTGCAATCGAACTATGGAGGCGTTGCTAAGGAAGTACCATGTGACCCATAAGGTGTCAACCGTCTATCATCCGCAAACTAGTGGGCAAGCGGAAGTGTCAAATCGAGAGATCAAGTCCATCATTGAAAAGACGGTAAATTCAAATAGAAAATATTGGAGTTTGCGTCTGGATTATGCTTTGTGGGCATATAGGACTGCATATAAGACACCCATCGGTATGTCACCTTATCGTTTGGTGTTTGGGAAACCATATCACCTTCCAGTTGAGTTAGAACATAAGGCTTATTGGGCTATCAAGAGCTTTAACATGAAGATGGATGAGAGTGGAGAACAAAGGAAATTATAACTACAAGAATTAGAGGAAATTCGCAACGATGCCTATGAGAGCACCAAGATTTACAAGGAAAAGACAAAAGCTTTTTATGATAAGATGATCTCTAGAAAGGAGTTTAAAGTTGGTCAAAAGGTCCTCCTTTACCAATCACGCCTACGTTTGTTTCCAGGTAAGTTGCGTTCTCGTTGGATTGGACCTTTTATTGTTACTAATGTTTTTTCTCATGGTGCAGTTGAAATTCAAAGTTTAGCTACTTCCAAAATATTCACGGTGAATGACCATTGACTTAAACCTTTCTATGAAGGCGTTCAAACAGAGAAGATGGAAAAATTGGACCTTGCGGAGCCGATTTATACTTATTAAAGAATAAAGCATGAAGTCGAGCCAATGACAATAAACAAAGGCGCTGCTTGGGAGGCAACCCAAGGGGAGTTCGTTCATTTCTCTTCTTATTTTTCGCATTTACATTTTAGTTATTTTTGTCTTTTCTTTGCATTCCACCTTACATTGGGGACAATATCGGTTTCAAGTGTGGGGGAGGAGATTTAGGTTGCATATGCCATGAGCAAGAATTATTTAAGCTTGACATATTCATAACATGATTGAACGAGTGATCTTACGACTTAGAATTAATTAGTTGAGTTATTTTCCTTGAGATGGTAGTGAGTAAATTTAGTAGACAAAAGTTTGTGAGATTTTGAGCCTTTAGACTGACACATTCATATCAGTCTCACTATTTTCTTTAATGAGAGATATTCTTCCATGGATTTGTTTCTCTAGAACTTGCTTTGATTCTATTCGAGGTCACATTGACACATGCATACATGAACATGATTAAGGCCCTCTTTGTTATAAGCTACATAAGCCAAATAGCCTACCTTGTAATTAATTTTTTCCTTTTGCTAAACCCCTTTGAGCTTTATTGACTTCATTGTTAACTCACATTACAAGCTTTAAACCTGAAAAACAATGTCGATACCCAAGCCATAGGACTAGTGGAGCATTGATCATCATTATGATATGTATGGGTGTGCAAGTTTCAAGTGTGGGGGTGTTTGGATTGTGGTACGGTTATGATTGGTGAAGTGGAGTATATTTTTCATACTCAATTCGTGAGTATGTTGTTTCTGAAAAAAAAAAAGAAAAAAAAGAAAGTGAAGGAGGAAACTGTTTCTCATGTTACAATATATGTTTATGAATCCTCCCAATAGTTCTGTATGATTTCTACAAAGGTGGAAATTTTTGCAAAAGATTGTTTCCTATTTCAGATAAAAAGTATTCCTTTGAACAATCTCTTTGCCAATGTGGAATTGAAGAAAGTTATTGAATGGAGTAATCTGTTATACATATCTAGTTGATGTATTTTTGCTCCATTAGTTCAGTTGGTTTTTGAGCTACATTCCCAAATATTTCTCACCTTGACCCTAAACCCCGTTACAACCCTTGGAAGTCCTTTTGATCCATGTTATGCATGTGATTCTAGTGGTGGAGAATGAGAAGATATGCAAGCTTATGGTAGATCATTTTCATTGGAATGAATTTGAGTGAAATACATACCCATCAAACACATGAGAGTTGAGTGTTAATTTCCGTGAGAGTCTACTTATTTAGTTTGTTGCATCTTCAAGTGAAAATGCTTACTGATTGATTTTTAAGTTGTCTAAAAATATTTGTTCATGATGTGTTATGAGTTTTGTGAAGAGCTTGATTGTTCTTTGTTGATGGTGTTGCAACCTTGATATGTTGAGTAGAGTGAATTTTAGTTTTACCCGAGAACGAGCAAAAGCTAAGTGTGGGGGAATTTGATGATGATGTATAATGTTATACTATTATCCCTTAATAATTAGTCTTATGTGCTTATTTGGTACCTAAATACACTCATTATTCTTATATTTTGATTTAGGATGCAATTGAAGTCATTAAGTTCGAAAAGAAGCTGAAAAGAGTATATGGATCAACTTTAAAGATTAAACTGTACCTGCTGATGAAGAACCAGATGATGCATCATGGTTGGAAAGCTCTTGAGGTTTAGTTTCTGGATAAGTTTACGGTTCGTGATTTGGAGCTTCCTAGAGAAAGTTACAGTGCTTTTACTACAACCAACGCAGGGCAGAATAGCAGAAGAAATATGCAGAGAAAAAAAGATTGATCTTCTTGCCATAAAAGATCGATCCATTATGCACCCAGTGAGGATCGACCACGACGATAAATCTGAACTCGGAAATAAAGAGATCGATCTTCTTTCCAGAAGAGATCGATCTGAGTCGGGACGCGGCCACAATCTGGGAAGGAAAGATCGATCTTCTTTCCATAAAGATCGATCTTTGTTAATCGACTTTGCAGAGTTAAGGGCTCAGATCTAATACGAGGATGGCAAACTTATGGGCTATAAATAGGGTTCTTTCTAGGGTTTCCGAGGGGCGAATTCTAGAGGATTTTTGCTACCACTTTCTATTTCTTTGATATTTCTAGGGTTCTTCTTTCTTCTTTAAAGGATTGTTCTTGATGGCCCTGCGGGGCTAAACCTTAATTCTTGGTCGAGGAAACTGAAACTTCGGAATCAATGAAATTGTGAGATCTAATCTATTTTTATTATTCAGTTTGTACTTGAGTATTGAATGTTCTTCTATGATTGGATGTTCATGATTGACTTATCTAATTGGTAGGATGCCAATTAGTTTATTATTCATCACGATCTACTGCTAGGTTGGATATCAAATCCGTAATTGTTTGATCCCTCTAATCTGCGAAGCAATTAGGATCTATTGATTTACTATGTTTCAGAGATTATTAGATCTTAGGAAGAACGTTCGACTAAATTAAATGCAACCGCGTGTGCTTGTGTTGTTTAGCTTCATCGATCTCCCTATTCTTAATGTCGCTACTAGATTAAATTTACAGCGCTTGTCTTAGGTTGTCTAGTAGTTAGGGTTGACTGGATCGCTTGTTTCTAATTAACTATGATTGAGGACAGATTCGAATTTAATTCGAACGGTGAATATTGAAGGTGTGAATTGATCTATACTTGCATCGATGATCAGTTACAAAGATTTCGATGGTGGATGTTGACTCAGACCAAGGTTTGTTCTCTTCATTAATTCCGTTTCTTCAATTTAGATTATTTCTCATTTGTTTTCGTTATATTCAAAACCCCCATCTTTGTTCACATAACACAAAACTTATATTAGACACTCCTCGTGGGATCGACTCGTACTCACACTACTATATTTTTTTAAAGAGTATTGGTTCTATTTTTGGTTGCTTGCGACAACACACCACCTTATTATTTGCTAATTAAGCAAGGGGGTTTTTTAGTTGGATTAGGACTCTGTCAAGGCCTCTATAAAAGGGACCTCATTAGTTTGTATTAGGTCATGATGGTTGATGAATGATGAAAAGAATTATGATTAATTAAGAATAGTTGATAGAGTATCATAGGAGTAGAATATCATAGGAGTAGAGCTAATGTAGATTCCACCAGATAATCCACCATTGATCCACCTTCTTCCCCGTCGGTCATCTTCTCTGCAGCCGGCACCGCCCCACCGGTATTTCTCTCTCCTCGCCACTTTCTCTCTCTTCCACGTCACCGCCACGTCACCCCCTACTGTTCATCGTCTTCCTTCCTCTCTCCCGTGCCCTAGCCAAGCTACCGCCGGCCATCCTTTCCCCGGCCTCTCCGGGCGCCCCCGCTGCCGTCCAAGACCATCAATATTCTTCCCCAAGCTTCACGACACCGGCCATATCCTTTCCATCTCCTCCTGCATCTTCCCTGGCAGCCCAACCCGACCTCCACTGCCGTCTTCTACGACCCCGACCGCCATTAACCTCCCAGATTCCCCCATAAGTTCCCGGATGACCTCCCTAAACTGTCCCCGACCTTCCTAAGCCACTACCGAAGGCCGCAGTCGTCCCCGACGTCAATCCCCTCTAAACCCACCGCCAGCCACATCCTAGATCCCGTTGATCTAGCCATTCTCCGACCAATCAAACCCTTCGGATCTCATCCCCACCTCCAGGCGACCCTTCCTGCCAAGACCCAGACCGCTGCCGCCGCCCCTACGCCGGCGATCCACTCCGGCAACCCCTCAGCCGTCGGATCTTCCTAGACCTTTGATTGCCCAAATTGACTCAGCCACTTAACCCAATTCTAGCCGGTTTAGCCAAGCTACTTAGTCCAATTCGAGCCAGATTCAATTCCTTGAGCCAATCAACCAATCGGACTTGACCCAGCCAAGTCCTACCCCAATCAGGCTCAGCCATATCTGAACCAATTCAAGCCAAATTCAGCCAATTGGACTCAATCAAGTCCGATCAGACTCAATTCTGATCGATTGGAGAAGTAGAGACCCGATATGAGAGGATTACGAGTAGACCGCTCGTATCATGATCATCTCTGGTTTCTGCGGGTTTCTCTATATTAACAAAAGTTTTACCACTTCGGAGAGTTGTCACAGCTTGGACTTGTTCATGGGATGAGTCTATGGAATGTTTGCCTTTGGGTTGGGAATAGGTTGGTTAGGCAATTTCCCTTCTTCCGTTCTTGACATGGCCTTGGCTAACTGATCCAATTGGACTTCCATTTTTTCTAGGGATTGAGAATGAGAATGGATTAATTGGTTACTGGCTTCAAAAGACTCCAAAGCCTTCAAAAGTTTCTTATCAACATTTTGCTCTAGTTTCGGTTGTGGTTAAGGATGAGAAGGTTGGCTTGAGGGTACTTGGCTTTGTGAAGGTCCATATGGTTTATATCCCCAAGGTTGAGGTGGTTGAGTTTGGTAAGGCCGATATGGAGGTTGAGAATTGGTAGGGTATGACGGTTGAAATTTCGAAGGATAGCTTGGGGCTTGAGTTCCCATGGATGGCCTTGAGTTAAAAGAAGTTGGTTGTTAGCTGGGTGTCTTCCAAGAAAAGTTTGAATGGTCTCGCAAACCAGGATTGTAGGTGTTGGAATAAGGATCATAGGCCGGCTTAAATTGACCATAAACTGTATCTATTTGTTCATGTATTAACTCTGGGTAATGACATCCTTAATGACAATCGGTGACATCATGACTGGGAGCAGAACACACGAAACAAAGTTCCCCTGAATAATGAGCCACATGAAGTCTAGAAGAAGCAATTTGATTTATTGTTTGGGTAAGAACTTGATTGAGTTTCCTACTCAATGCATCAACTTGTTGGGCAATACGGGTTGACTCATTTAGTTCAAGAACTCCTCTAGGAGTAGATTAATTAGAAGGTCCTCGGTTGTTCCTAGAAAAAGTAGCATGATGTTCGGAGTTCTCAGCAAGTTTCTCAAAAAGTTTCGGAATCCGTCGGCGAGCCAAACGGCGGGATCCGCCGAATTCACTCCCATTCGCTCCCATTCCGGCGAGCCAAACGGGCCCCAAGAGGATTGGTAATGAAAACTCGACCACACGCATCATCTATAGTCAATCGATGTTTCTCCTTAAGACCTTTATAAAAATGTTCTACTATAGCCTATTGAGGAAATTGATGATGGGGACACTTTCTAAGTAGCTCTCTATAGTGGTCCCAAGCTTCATGAAAAGCTTCATCATCGACTTGCCTGAATGAAGAAATTTCATGACGAATGTCACTAGTCTTAGTGATCGGGAAGAATTTTTCAAGAAATTGGGCTTGTAATTGAGGCTAGGTAGTAATAGATCGAGGTTTAAAAAAAGTAAGCCAATGTTTGGCTTTACCCTTAAGAGTAAAAGGAAGCAGTTTGAGTTGCCAAGCATCTTGAGTAAAATTATTGACTATTACCGTGGAACTTATCAAAATGAATTCCTCAATATGGTTATAAGGGTCTTCCTGGGACAATCCATGAAAAGTTGGTAGAGATTGTAAAAATTATGGCTTGATTTCATAATGGGCTGCTCCAATCACCGGAGGTTGAATGCAAGAGTTGGAAGTGAATGAATTAGGAATATAGAAATCCTTCATGGCCCTACGACCTTGATCTTCAAGTTGGTTAGGATTGCCATTGAGTTCGGGATGGTTATTAGGGTTGTCCATGGTTTGATGAGGAGGAGAAGAAACTAAAGGTTTATACGATGCACCACAAGAAGCAAAATATTCTTTCAATGTAAGAGAAAGCTCTGGTCCTTATAGTCATTCATTCACACATCACGAAGATCTAACAAGGTTTAGAAATACAAACAGTGCAATCTCGATGACGTGCTTGTTGGCGATCGCTCCTTCACCGCTTGGAAGTATGCTTCGTCGTTCTCCCCCTAATGATCACAAAAAGATATGGAAATATTAGCACTAAAACTATTTTTGGTCTTTTATATAGTAAGCAAAAGAAAACTATACTAAGTAAACAACTCAAAACACTATCCCGACAACGACGTCAAAATTTTGATAGAGCTTGAAAAGTATCCTGGCTTAACAATTCATTCCAAAATTACTAATATTAACCAGTGTTCTACTTTAGCTACTAAAAACTAGTAGTTAGTGGAGAGTCTGGGTCGATCCACATGAGAATTGAATTGAAATGCTTGAAATAGCTTCCTACCAATGAGTTGAGAAAAGGCGTAGAATTGAAATTAAACTAGCCTTAAACTAAGAGATTAACAAATGCGAGAAAGGGACCAAGGGTTCTTAATCAGTTTCGAAGGTTCTACCATGCCTACGTACCAGAGACGGGAGCAGACTCAGCGGTGGCCGGCGAGGTGGAGGTTTCCTTCCATCACAGGGAGGTTCCCCCACCCGTCGCTAGGCGTTCCTTGGCGGCCGAGGTTCAACCGCCGGAGTGGGGACCCGACGGCGGCTGAGGAGTGGCTCGACCGAGTCACCAGTTTGCTCGACCTCCTGTTTGACGAGGACGACCCTCTCCGGGTCAGACTTGCAGCGCTCCAGCTTGAGGGAGACGACAGAGACTGGTGGCGCACCGCCCAGGCCACCAGGGCAGGAGGGGAGCAGCTGTCTTGGGAGGGCTTTCGTACAGCTTTCCTCGACGCGTACTTCCCGTACAGTACGCGGTTGGCGTTGGCTGAGGAGTACATCAGCCTCACTCAGGGTTCTCACACGGTGCAGCAGTATGCCACCCGCTTCACCCACTTGGTCCGGTACGCTGGGCCATTGGAAGCTGACCCCACCGCCCGAGCCCAGCACTTCGAGAGGGGGCTCCGAGGAGATCAGGAGGTTGATCGCCGCGTGCCAGGCGACCACCTACTCGGCGGTTTTGGGTGCTGCGTTGGCAGTAGAGTCTCGTTGCCAGGAGAGGCCGAGGACTGTACCGCCGGTACCTGTGACAGGTGGGGGAGGCGGTGGGCAGCCTCTGAGGTCTCAAGGTCATAGGGACCATCACTGGAGGCCCTCACACCAGCACTAGCAGCGCCAGCAGTATCGCCAGCAGCCGTACCCGCAGCAGTACTTGCAGCAGCAGCCCTATCAGGGCGACCAGCTCCTTCTTACAGCAGGACCCACCCAGCAGTCTTCCTGGGAGGGAGGCCGAGGGCAGCAGTCGGAGCGTGGACCGGCCCTATGTTTCCACTGCCAGCAGCCGGGGCACTTCCATAGGGACTGTCCGCTGCGGAGAGCGCAGGGTGCGGCACCGCAGGGAGGTCGAGGCGGAGGGTCCTGGTAGGGGTAGGCGCAGAGAGGTGGAGCTGGATGAGGCCGCAGTGGAGGCAGAGTTAGAGCAGACGGCGGGGGACAGGTGTTTGCCCTACCGGACCGCCCCTACACAGACGAGGTGCAGCCGTCCTATCAGAGCTACCAGTCGCGGCAGCCGCTTCCACTGGCTGTAGTACCGTCCACTTCCACATGTACTTTTACCGCTTTCTAGTATCCTGTAGTCGTTGTTTTCGTTTTCCGAGCCCTACCTGTATCGAATCTCGGGACGAGATTTCTTTTAAGGGTTTTAGGATGTGAGGACCCGTTCCTCTATTCATGTGGCTCGTCGTTGACCGCAAGGGAAATTTGGTAAATTGTGCCTTGTTGGTTTGTTTCACACCCGCGTTTGCACAAACATGCCTTGTTTTGGTGTATGTGTTTGAATAGGATGGCTATGTAGACCCCGGGATCGAGAGATCCGAAATTGGGCTTGAACCGGGCCCAATTTTCCTTCCCAGCGCAGGTTGGATCGATCCGAACTCCACTTCGGATCGATCCGACTGGCACTAGGGAGGAGTTGCCGCCAGTGGAACTTGGATCGATCCGAGGTGGGGTTCGGATCGATCCGAAGCGCACTGAGCGTCTGTATAAGAGCGGACGCCGGACTTCTTCTCTTCTTTTTTTCCCGATCTCGCCGCGTCCGAGCTCGCTCCCGGCGATTTCTTGGAAGGGGATAGGAAGATCCAAGGCTCTGCTTCGTGGATTGAAGCAGCTCTTGTTGAGGTAGGGTTCCTACCTACGGCATCATCGGGCTTTCTCATGTTCATCGTTGATTTCACCGGGTTTTGGATGTGTTTTGTATAGATCTCCATGTGTAGGCGATGTTTTCTTGTTTTGAAGCCATGAGCAGCTTCGTGAGCTCCGGCTCTACCAACTCACCAAGTTTGGTGAGGTTTGGATCAGTTTTTTGCTCGAGATCGCCGTCGGAAGCTGGCCGGAGGGCCGGGTGGGATCGATCCAAGAGTGTTGGATCGATCCGAGCCTGGGAGTCGGATCGATCCAAGGTGATAGTTGGATCGATCCCACTTGTCCCAGGAACAGTGCCTGGGGTTGGCACTGCGCGGTTCTCCTTGGTTTTCTTAGCCGGATCGATCCAAGGGATTTGTTGGATCGATCCCGAGGTTGGTCGGATCGATCTGAATGCCGAGTTGGATCGATCGACCTTGTTTGTTTTCTTTGTTTTTCCCTAGCCGGATCGATCCAAGGACGAGTTGGATCGATCCAAGCGCTAGTTGGATCGATCCAATTCATTGGATAGATCCAAAGGTGTTGGATCGATCCAACCTGTGCCAAATCGCCTGTTTAAGGCTGTTTTGCCCGCGGGGCTTCGTATGCATGCAATTTTAGCGGTTTTGCCCGCGGGGCTTGTTATGATGGTTTTGTTTACCGCTTTCTGACATGTTTACTAGCATAGCTATAAACTGTTGTGTGTTTACAGCTTTGTGGTTGAACCGGGAGAGTGGTGACTCCCGGGATTGTGTAGAATAAATGGGCTGAATGTATGCCCTTACTGCTTGTAATTATCTGCATGCTTCTTTATTGCTTTGTGGTGAACCGAGGGAGTCATGACCCTCGGGAGTGTTTAGTGTAAATGGGCCGAAGGTGTGCCCCTGTGATGATGCTTGTTTATATTGTCTTGTTTGTTGCCTGCTTTACTGCTTTATATCTATCTGTTAATATTGCTATAACTGTTGTTATATTATTTGTCTGCTTTACTGTTTTCTACCTGCCTGTTTATTCTGTTTTATTATTGTCTTGCTGTCCTGCGCATGCGGCATGTTAGGCTAGGGCGTGGGTTTGGGGTTGTCCCTAGTACTCCAGTATCAATAGCTAAGTGGTGGCCGTCGTTACCCCGGTAAGGGTGTCCTACTAGTATTGTCATTGTCCACCCTGTATCTGGGATTATCGGAGAAAGTCCAACCCTTGAACAGTGGTCATCGGAGGGACATACTATGGACAGGAACCCTGGGGGTATCGAGGGGAGTTATGATTTGGAGTTTAGGGGTTGTATTGACTCTGTTGCCTGGAGTGCTGAGAGATGGTTGTCATAACCATGGTTGTTCCGCCAAGTGTGGAGATCCCGCTTGGAGAGGGGTGTCCTACGGGTAGCGTCATTGTCCACCCTGTGTCAGAGACTGTCGGAGGTAGTCCACCCCTGAACAGCGGCCGTCGGAGGGACGTACTTTGGACAGGTACCCTTCGGGTTATTGATGGGATTTATGGGATCCTTGGTAGGCCTCGATACTTGGCACAGAGTTAGTACGGTTGGCGTCGCCTTTCCTTGTGAGTGTCGTAGAGTAGAACCCTGCTGAGCTTTGGCTCATTCCTACCTGGACCTTGTTGTTTGCAGGTGCAGGTACTAGCGCTTCTCCTGTGGGCCCCCGGTGTTCGTCCTGCGGCAGCGCGTCGCCAGCTGACCATGTATGAGTGCCAGGACGGCTTTGTCTGTGCTTTTGCGGAGACCCCTAAAGATGTATTTTTTTTTTGATAATTGTATATGTAATTTTGTATAACTCTGACAGATGTAAATATTGTTAGTTGTACAGTTTTGGTTTAGTAATTGTTAGATTACTTTTGTCCTTTGTTTATTCTTGTAATCTGTCTCCGCCTGTTGGGTGTCAGTAGATGTAGGTTTCCCCCTCGTGTCTCGGTCCGGAATGGGTTTTCTGGGCCTGGGCGCGACATGGAGTTTGGCATCCAACGCCAAGGATAAGTAGTTACTCCCGGTAATATCTAGAGGGAGAAACTCCAACTTTACTAAACTAGCCATGATCAAACTGTAGAAAGAAAATATGCCAAGAATGAAATAAAGTAAAGGAAATAGCAACAAAAAAATTTCCTTTTTTTTAAGCCGAAGTTTTCTTGGCGGATCAGTGATCTGGATTCGAATCGTGGGCTTCATTCCCATAAGTCCGAGCTGTCACGCTAACCACTCGGGTGGCCCCGAAGCACCAATAAACTTTCATACTAAAATTTAGATATCACGTAGTGAATGATGCATATGCACTGCAGATATAAAAAATCTTCAACTTGAAATAATTAAATATCATATAAGCAATAAAACAAAATTTTAGTATATATACTTCTTGTATAGAAAATATTTATACTTTTGGTACAAAAATCTCAATGTGTGCTCCAGACACCATGGCAATGTCTACTTCAGGTACTAAAATAAGTTTGTACTTTAGGTACAAACTTGTGTGTTTCAGGCACTCACAATAGTCACTTGTGATTCAGGCACTAAAGTTCAGTGCTTCAGGCATTCTCTCAATTTGTACTTCAGGTACAAACTTATGTGTGCTTCAGGCACTATAGATCTAAATCGAGAATGATGACATTTCAATTATAAATATAAAGCAGAGGTTAGTGAGATATAATTGACGATCTTAATCTGGTAGAGTCTTGTGCTGATAACGTGTGATAAATTTGGAACTAAACTTGAACACAAATTAAATGGACAGAATAATAAAAGGGAGAGCACTTCAATTTCCTCTCTCGTCTCTTCTCCATTCATCAGGTAAGTCATCCTTATATAGAGGCAACTCATACATGATGACAAATAACTTGATGAACATGAGGGTGAAAAACTTTCCACCCTCATTAATTGTGTGTTGGTGGTTACCCAAGCATGGTCATCCACATTTCTCAATTATGGCTGCTACCATCACATGTTACTACAGGATTATAATAACCGAAACACGTTATTTATATGACTACCAGTCTCACTGGCATGTAGATTGGCTATAATCTTCTTCAAAATTTGGTATAGGATCAAGATCCAGCCTCATTATGGCCTTATTCTTGTTCTTGATCATAGTGAATTTTTTAAGATCATAGGCCCTTGGATCCATTTGCTGATTTTTAAAACTAAAAAATCTGAATTAAAGAGGATGATGGAAGGAGAGGAATTGATTTGGAAATAATAAAAAAATAAGATGAAAAAAATTAAAACTTATCTCTTGGTATTGGATCTTAAATCTTGAATTCTTGATTCTTGATGTGTTGCAAACGTGTCGTTAAAGCGCTGCAAACTTCAATCAAAATATAATCCTTATTCTATCACTATCATACATGGTAGATTAGTGGTGAAGTTCGGAGTCGATCCACAAGGAAAACATTGGAAACCAAAATCAATTCTCAAAACTTGATAACTATGCAAAAGTAATAATTATAAGATTGAATTACCTAAAGCCAACTAGGAAAAGCAAGTAAAGGTTGTTGTTAAATCACTAAGAAAGATACCTAGGGATTCCTCAATCCACATTAGTTTCACCTTCTGTATTCTTCAGTTATCATATTGTCACATTCTCTAAACATTATATGGCTACAAGCTCACATGAATCCCTAAAATAAGATTTATGTTCCTAACGGCAAAGCTTATCTTTCTTGGCATAGATTGCCTTGGTCCTACAATTACTTTAAATTATACTACTCCTAATGACCTTAGCACAACCTATCCTACCATAGCATAGCCTATCTCACTAGCAAATCATAAATCACATGAAAATCATCCTATGAATCTCTACAATCAATCACAGAAATCATGTAGGACTGAAAGTACGTCAAGGAAACTCTGTTTCTTCAACTCTATTAACAATAAAAAGCAAATTCATATGATCATGTCTTGAGAAAAATACAAGATTCAAACCAAAGAATACAAAAAGTTACACTAGGGTTTTATGAGATCCCTAAATTTAGAAATCAACTATTAATCTTTTGGCAAAGATCCATAGGTGTTGGGAAGAAAGCCATCAATCCCCACGGAAAGATCTCCACATTCAAACCCTAGCCTTCTCCTTTTTCTCTCTGATTTTTCTCCCCAAAAGATGAGAAATTTGGATGGAATAACCCTATTTATAGGAGAACTCCCGAAATTAGAGCTTTTGCTAAGTTGGACTTCTATTACAACTTGGATTTCCTAAATTAATTCTGGCAGTCTTACTCTGAGCGTAACTGGGTCCAATCTGTCCGGAATATGAAAACTTATCCAACACGAAAGTTGTAGATTATGAAGTTTTCTATCAGTTCCCAAAGATTTCAAAATATTTGGAATTATATTGTATATTTTAATAATATTCTTCTAAATGTCGACGGACCAGTTTTCCAGCATCTATATATTTGTATATTCTTCAACACTGAAATCAATTCATCATGATTCTCAAAACTTGTCCAATATGAAAGTTGTAGCTCTTGAAGTCTTTTTTCACGTACTAAATTTCCAGAATATTTGGACTTATACAGCATATCTGGACATTATTCTCCTGACAAGCGACGAAACAGTTTTTATCACATAAATTCATCTTTTTAGCCCAAAATCTTGTATTTCTTCTCAAATCATGATTAAACCTGAAATCAACTAACAAACTATTAAATGCAACTACTCTAAGCCTAATAAAGGTAAATTAAGGGGTTTAATTATACATAATTCATGACTCATCAATTCTCCACTTCATCGGGTCTTTATGAATAATCTTAGCAAAATTAGAGAAAACTATTGTGCGTTGAATGGAGGAAAAATGGGGTGCATTTACAGAATTTTGGGGATTTAAAATTTTTAAAATCAACAAAATGCCCTTAGTCGTTTTATGAGCATTGGAAGGGGCGTTTTCATCATTTTTATAAAATCACATCATCGCCCTTCCTAACTAGCCTTTTTTCTAGTTTTTTTTTTGTTTGATTAGATGAGCCAAAAC